>CM075985.1:3101336-3151637 GCA_038087875.1 Malacoraja senta
CTCAATGTTATTCCTTTATCATGTATCTGTACACTGTAAACGGCTCGATTAGAAACATAGCCATAGAAAGTAGGTGCAGGAGGAGGCCATTCGACCCTTCGAGCCAGCACCGCCATTCATTGTGATCATGGCTGATCGTCCCCAATCAATAACCCGTGCCTGCCTTCTCCCCATATCCCTTGACTCCACCAGCCCCTAGAGCTCTATCTAACTCTCTCTTAAATCCATCCAGTGATTTGGCCTCCACTGCCCTCTGTGGCAGGGAATTCCACAAATTCACAACTCTCTGGGTGAAAACGTTTTTTCTCCCAGATAATGAGGTGACAATACATGATTGTAATCACGTATCCTCTTTCCGCTGACTGGTCAGCGTGCAACAAAAGCATTTTCGCTGTACCTCGGTACACGTGACAATAGACGAAACTGAACAACTGCCTGCGTTTGGCCCCATGTCCCTCCAAACCCGTCCTATCCATGTAACCTGTCTAACCCTCCTGCTCCTCCTAGCGAGCTTAACAGCGAGGCTTGGCCAGTGGGCGGATGTTACGAATCCTCCAGCACGTTTAAGTGGAACAGTCGCATCAAGTTATGGCACAGAGGGGAAACGGTGGAATTTGTTTTAGAAAATGACCCACTTCAGAGCCAAGCGCTAATCCCCCTAAAGCTCGATTATTGTTGTAGATGATCAAATATCTACCAGTCGCAGAGAGATTGGTGTTGAATGGACTGCCGGTGTTTGAACAGGCCTAACACCACAGGCACCTTGAGTTAGAGAACTGTTTACCTAACTCAGTTACTCTCTCCTAAGTAACGTAATTACACCTGGAATGTCTGAATACTGTTGGATTAGATTCTTTATTAGTCCACCATTGTTCCGTGGGACTGTGAAATTTGCCTGCAATGGAGGAATTCTTTTATGCTTCCGCCACTTACATCCTGCGCCTCCTTACGCATTTTAATTAAGACCAATTACTATCAGATTGCCAGCTTCCCTGTCGCACTGTGCTGCACAATGACTTTGTTCCACACAGCAGACACGAGACAAAACCGCTGACCGCATTCTTTGATATCCATCCATGGACAGACACAAAAGAGCGGGAGTAACTCGGCGGGTCAGGCAGCATCTCTGGAGAAAAGGAATAGGTGACGTTTCGGGTCGAGACCATTCTTCAAACCCTTCGTCTCGACCAGGGGCGGAAAACCCGGGGGTGGGTGGGGGGGGGGGTGGGGGCCAGAGGGGACACGTCCCCTCCATGTTTTGAGAGGTGGGGGACATCCCCCCCCAAGTTTTTGTGATCCGGATTTTTAAAATCTCCGCTTTCCGCGAGACAGTGGGGGTGGGACTGATGATCGAGGGCGCTGATTGGACGAGAGAGACGTCGGTCAGCAGGCAATGGGGGCGGGACATGATTCAGCGCGATGATTGGAGGAGGAGTGGGGGGGGGCCTGAGGATAGAGCGCGGTGATTGGAGGAGGGAGACGTGGCAAAGGCATGCGCCTCGTCGACAGCCAGGATCGATCCCGGCCGGGTCTCCGGCACTGTCCCGTCCCCACCCGAGTACCCCCCCCCCCACCCCACGGGTGGCCAGAGAGGTCGGCAGCAAACATCCTCCGCTATAGGATCTTTGGTCGACAGTCAGACGAGCCAGCACAGAGAAACAGCGCTAAACCCAGCAAACTCTGCATGTCCCGCCAGGTGAGCTTACAACACTTCCTGGGCTTGCGGGAAATATGGCCAGCGCGGAGAAGCAGCGCTGGTATCCAGTCAATCCAGGCAGGGCTGTAGTTAACCCGGTGAGACAGGCAGAGTTGAGCTGCATTTAGCGCTGGATTGAGCCTCCGAAGCCTCGCGCACGCGTGTGTGTGAGTGTGCGCATGCGCACACGGCCGCCAAAAAATTGTGTCCCCCGTCCCCTCCATGTTTTGATAGCGAGTTCTGCTCTTGGTCTCATAGATACATAGATACATAGAAAATAGGTGCAGGAGTAGGCCATTCGGCCCCGAGCCTGCACCGCCATTCAATATGATCATGGCTGATCATCCAACTCAGTATCCCGTACCTGCCTTCTCTCCATACCCCCTGATCCCTTTAGCCACAAGGGCCACATCTAACTCCCTCTTAAATATAGCCAATGAACTGGCCTCAACTACCCTCTGTGGCAGAGAGTTCCAGAGATTCACCACTCTCTGTGTGAAAACGTTTTTCCTCATCTCGGTCTTAAAGGATTTCCCCCTTATCCTTAAGCTGTGACCCCTTGTCCTGGACTTCCCCAACATCGGGAACAATCTTCCTGCATCTAGCCTGTCCAACCCCATAAGAATTTTGTATGTTTCTATAAGATCCCCTCTCAATCTCCTAAATTCTAGCGAGTATAAGCCAAGTCTATCCAGTCTTTCTTCATATGAAAGTCCTGACATCCCAGGAATCAGTCTGGTGAACCTTCTTTGCACTCCCTCTATGGCTATAATGTCCTTCCTCAGATTTGGAGACCAAAACTGTACGTAATACTCCAGGTGTGGTCTCACCAAGACCCTGTACAACTGCAGTAGAACCTCCCTGCTCCTATACTCAAATCCTCTTGCTATGAAGGCCAACATACCATTCGCTTTCTTCACTGCCTGCTGCACCTGCATGCCTACTTTCAATGACTGGTGTACCATGACACCCAGGTCTCGCTGCATCTCCCCATTTCCTAATCGGCCACCATTTAGATAATAGTCTGCCTTCCCGTTTTTGCCACCAAAGTGGATAACCTCACATTTATCCACATTATACTGCATCTGCCAAACATTTGCCCACTCACCCAGCCTATCCAAGTCACCTTGCAGTCTCCTAGCATCCTCCTCACAGCTAACACTGCCCCCCAGCTTAGTGTCATCCGCAAACTTGGAGATGTTGCTTTCAATTCCCTCATCCAGTTCATTAATATAAATTGTAAATAACTGGGGTCCCAGCACTGAGCCTTGCGGTACCCCACTAGTCACTGCCTGCCATTGTGAAAAGGACCCGTTTACTCCTACTCTTTGCTTCCTGTTTGCCAGCCAGTTCTCTATCCACATCAATACTGAACCCCCAATACCGTGTGATTTAAGTTTGTATCCTAATCTCTTATGTGGGACCTTGTCGAAAGCCTTCTGAAAGTCCAGATACAACACATCCACTGGTTCTCCCCTATCCACTCTACTAGTTACATCCTCGAAAAATTCTATAAGATTCGTCAGACATGATTTACCTTTCGTAAATCCATGCTGACTTTGTCCAATGATTTCACCACTTTCCAAATGTGCTGCTATCCCATCTTTAATAAGTGACTCTGGCAGTTTCCCCACTACCGATGTTAGACTAACTGGTCTGTAATTGGTCTCGACTCGAAACCTCACCTATTCCTTCTCTCCAGGGATGCTCCCTGTCCCGCTAAGTTGCTCCAGCTTTTTGTGTCCGTCTTCGGTTTGAACCAGCATCTGCAGTTCCTTCCTACACAGATCTCCGTGCTCCTCCTTTGCTGAATTCTGTGTTAGACTGACCCTGAGTTTAATGAAGCTTATGCTCATAAGGCAGGCCGCCTGCCTGCCTGCCTTTGGCACATATCCCTTCACACCTGTCCTATCCAAGTACCTGTCCAAGTGTCTTATAAATGCTATTATAGTTTGTAACCATGTTCTTAATTGATTAGGTTGCCTTCAGCTGCTAATGTCCAAAACTCTGGAATTTCCTGTCTGAACCTTTCAACTCGTCTTTCTTCCTCGAAGACATTCTTTAACTCCTTTCTCTTTAATCGAGCTTCGTGTTGTCTTCCCGAAGATCTTCTTGCGCGGTTGAATGTGTCAAATATTGTTTGCAGTGCTTTATTGTGAATCTAAATAAACTTTTTTCACCAAATTGAATATTTCATTGCAATCAAGTCCGGAGCAAAATCATCCAAAATTGCTCTAAATCCAAGATTATTATGTACAGGCAACGAAATTTCGTTCAGACCGAAAGGTCTGAATGACAAATAACGGAATCTCTAATCTCTCTAATCTCTAATCTCTACATGAAACATATCAGTTGACTGGGTAATCATCATCAATAAAATTGATCTAAGTACTTAGATAATATGATGCCCATTTTATGTACCAGTTTTGCATGACAGAAGTAAGTATACAGTCAGTCATAAGCCATAGGAGCTAAAGTAGGCCATTCAGCCCATCAAGTCTACTCCGCCATTCAATCATGGCTGATCTATCTTCCCCTCTCAACCCCATTCTCCTGCCTTCTCCCCATAGCCCTTGACACCTTGAAACCTGCACGTCTTTGGAGTGTGGGAGGAAGCCAGAGCACCCGGATGAATCCCACGCGGTCACAGGGAGGGCGTGCAAACTCCGTACTGACAGCACCCATAGTCAGAAGGCTGCGGAGGACAAGTCAATGGACTATTGTAAGGTGGAGATTGCTAGATTCTTGATTCGTATGAATGTCAAGGGTTATGGGGAGAAGGCAGGAGAATGGGGTTGAGAGGGAGAGATAGATCAGCCGTGATTGAATGGACTTGAGTAGACTTGATGGGCCGAATGGCCTAATTCTGCTCCCGTCACTTATGAACATGGAATCAGTCTTAATTTTCCTTTAACCGAAGCAGGCCACCATTTTCAATGATTATCTCTACAGTATATCTGCCGTTAAAAATGTGTTCCTTTGATCTCATCTTTACAATTAAAATTCTACTGAAGAACAAGCAGACAAATTTTCAACTCGTAAGCTCAGTGTTTCTGTGACACGTACATAATTTTGTGCCAGCATTAATTTTTAATTACCCAGTTAACTGCAGTCAGTGGTTAACATGGTTGCTCGTAGATGTCTGTGGTGTGTTACATAGATACATAGACAATAGGTGCAGGAGTAGGCCAGTCGGCCCTTCCAGCCAGCACCGCCGTTCAATGTGATCATGGCTGATCATCCCCAATCAGTATCCCGTTCCTGCCTTCTCCCCATATCCCCTGACTCCGCTATTTTTAAGAGCCCTATCTGGCTCTCTCTTGAAAGCATCAAGGAAAAGGTACTCGGGAAATCCGGTAAACTCGTGACGTTTTTTTTCAACGCTGTGAAAAATGTCCACGAGTAAAAAAATACTCGTGATGACATTTTTAAAAAACTTTTTACTCGTACGAGCCGCTATGAGACGTCCACGAGCTCCTACGGACTCGCTACGGGACATTCTCCGAGTTCGAATCGGGGGGAAAACTCAGGAGAACTCTTGAATTACCTCGTACAGTGGGACAGGCCCTTAAGATCTCTATCTAACTCCCTTTTGAAAGCATCCAGTGAATCGGCCTCCACTGCCTTCTGAGGCAGAGAATTCCGCAAATTCACAAATTCATAACTCTCTGGGTGGTTCCACAAATTCACAACTCTCCAGTTTCTTAACATCCGTGATTTTGCAGGCCACCCAGATGATATCTCTCTCTCTCTCACTCTCACTGTGGCTTAGTTTCATTTCATCTTGTCATCTTGTCTCATTAGGTCTTAAGGAACTCTTCGCTCTTCTTGGGAGTTTGCCCATATGATTATATTTATTTCTTCAAACATTTTACCTTCTGAGTTTTTTAAGTACAAACGGTGAAGAAAGGAGGTTGCATCGTCACAGTTCACACCTTGCGGAAGCTCTCTCTCTTGTATAGTTTCGTTGTTTAGGGTATATTTGATGGGCTGAAAGGCCTCATTCTGCTCCTGTCTTATGTCTTTCCACCGAGTCCGCGCCGACCAGCGATCCCCGCACATTAACACTGCCCTACACACACTGGGGATAATTTTACTTTTATACCAAGCCAATTAACCTACAAACCTGTACGCCTTTGGAGTGTTGGAATAAACCGAAGATCTCGTGAGAAAACCCGTGCAGGTCACAGGGAGAAGGTACAAACTCAGTACAGAAAATCTCCCGTAGTCGGGATCGAACCTGGGTCTCTGCCGCTGTAAGGCAGCAACTCTATCGCTGTGCCACCGTGCCACCCCCTTAAATGTGATTACTAGGTTGCTGAGGTTACAATCTCTATCTACAGGCAGAAAGGGTTCATGGGAAGAGTTGATGTTGGTTTTTGTTCATGCTGCCCGACCATTTTCACGCGGTGATTGGCCTGAATGTGTGCAGGTTTGGTCCCCTAATTTGTGGAAGGACATTCTTGCTATTGAGGGAGTGCAGCGTAGGTTCACCAGGTTAATTCCCGGGATGGCGGGACTGTCATATGCTGAGAGAATGGAGCGGCTGGGCCTTGTATACTCTGGAATTTAGAAGGATGACAGGGAATCTTATTGAAACAATATAAGATTATTAAGGGTTTGGACACGCTAGAGGCAGGAAACATGTTCCCGATGTTGGGGGAGTCCAGAACCAGGGGCCACAGTTTAAGAATAAGGGGTAAGCCATTTAGAACGGAGATGAGAAAACACTTTTTCACACAGAGAGTTGTGAGTCTGTGGAATTCTCTGCCTGTGGAGGCCGGTTCTCTGGATACTTTCAAGAGAGAGCTAGATAGGGCTCTTAAAGATAGTGGAGTCAGGGGATATGGGGAGAAGGCAGGAACGGGTACTGATTGGGGATGATCAGCCATGATCACATTGAATGGCACTGCTGGCCCGAAGGGCAGAATGGCCTACTTCTGCACCTATTGTCTATTGAAGCTGACACTTCTCGAGACAGTGTGTGTGCTGCTGATGCAGCTCACTTTCGTCGCTGGCATGAGCAACCTCTGATCCAAAATGCACCTCGTCTCCATTGCCTGCATCTTGCCCTCATCTGACAGATGCACTCCCCTCACACCCCGAGACTGTCGTGATGTCAGCGCCAGCTTCAGATTTTACTGATAGCTTTACCTGATATTACTTCTCCTGACTGATTAATCGCAAGAGTCTGGTTTAATTAGTAGACACAAAAAGCTGGAGTAACTCAGCCGGTCAGGAGACAAGGAATAGGTAATAGGAATAGGTTACCTACTCCTTGTCTCTGGAGACAAGGAATAGGTTACATTTCGGGTCGAGACTGAGAGTGAAGAACGGTCTCGACCCGAAACGTCACCCGTTCCTTTTCTCAAAAGAATCTGTAGGGCCTGTTAAACATAGAAACATAGAAACATAGAAAATAGGTGCAGGAGCAGGCCATTCGGCCCTTCGAGCCATTCATTGTGATCATGGCTGATCGTCCCCTATCAATAACCCGTGCCTGCCTTCTCCCCATATCCCTTGACTCCACTAGCCCCTAGAGCTCTATCTAACTCTCTCTTAAATCCATCCAGTGATTGAGTTACTCCAGCATTTTGAGTCTAACTTTGGTCGAAACCGGCACCTGCAGTTCCTTCAGTCTGAAGAAGGGTCTCGTCCCGAAACGTCACCCATTCCTTCTCTCCAGAGATGTTGCCTGAGTTACTCCAGCATTTTGTGTCTATCTTCTGTTCCTTCCAATACATCTGGTTTAATTAGAACAATTTCAGTTTCAATTTTGCATCTTGATTCAGCCCAAAGTAAATGCCTTTTGTCTAATACTGCTGCTTAGTTTAGTTTAGAGATACAGCGCGGAAACAGCCCCTTCGACCCACCGAGTCCGCGCCGATCAGCGATCACCCGCACACTAACACCACCCGACACACACGAGGGGCAATTTGCAATTACACCAAGCCAATCAACATACAGACCTGTACATCTTTAGAGTGTCGAGGAGACCAGTGCACCCGGAGAAAAACCCACGCAGTCACGGGGAGAACGTACAAACTCCGTACAGACAGCACCCGTAGTCAGGATTAAAAATGGGTCTCTGGTGCTGTGAGGCAGCAACTCTACCGCTGCGCCACCGTGCCACCCAAGATTGTTCGGTTTAAATCTCTGACATTGCAAGACTGGAATAACCATATAACCATATAACCATATAACCATTACAGCACGGAAACAGGCCATCTCGGCCCTTCAAGTCCGTGCCGAATACTTCCCCCTAGTCCCATCTACCTGCACTCAGACCTTAAAGGCCTGTCTCACGAGTTTGCGGTCATTGGCGGCGAAACAGGAAGAATCTACCACTCCTGGGCCGCCATAGACCGCGCACTCGGTCAAACGCACAATTCCGGGGCCGTGCGGCGTTGTTCCCAACACCGCACGGTGTTAAAATAAAACCAACACTGTTCAAAAATATGTCCCTACCGCACAGCCTCCGCCAGTGAGGCACGAGTGCGGCACGGCCGCCACCACAGCCGCCGCCAGTGTGGCTCGAGCGCCGTGCGTCGAACTTGCACCACCACAGCCTCCGCCAGTGAGGCACGTGTGCGGCACGGCTGCCGCCACAGCCACCGCTACAGCGCCGCGATCAGCACAGCCGCCGCCACAGCCGCCGCTAGTGAGTCACGTATGCGGCACGGCCGCCGCCACAGCCACCGTTACAGCACCGCGATCAGGACGGCCGCCGCCACAGCCCCGCAGATCCAAAATGTCGTCATCGCAGTCGGCCCGCCCTTTTTTTTACTTACCGCAAGCACGTGGGACCAGCCGTATTTAAATCACTCGGCCCCCGCGCAGCATCCGTGCGGCGCTCCCGTGGCATAGGCTCGGCGCTCTCGCCGTTGCCGTGCGGTCCCCTCTACAGGCGAAGCCGCGCTTCACCGCCGATGACCGCAACACCGTGAGACAGAGCCTTAACCCTCCATTCCTTTCCCGTCCATATACCCATCCAATCTATTTTTAAAGGATAAAATCGAACCTGCCTCCATCACTTCCACTGGAAGCTCATTCCACACAGCTACCACTCTCTGAGTAAAGAAGTTCCCCCTAATGTTACCCCTAAACTTCTGTCCCTTAATTCTCAAGTCATGTCCCCTTGTTTGAATCTTCCCTATTCTCAATGGAAAAAGCTTATCCACGTCCACTCTGTCTAACCCGCTCATCATTTTAAAGACCTCTATCAAGTCCCCTCTTAACCTTCTGCGCTCCAAAGAATAAAGACCTAACTTGTTCAACCTTTCTCTGTAACTTAGTTGCTGAAACCCAGGCAACATTCTAGTAAATCTCCTCTGTACTCTCTCTATTTTGTTGACATCCTTCCTATAATTAGGCGACCAAAATTGTACTCCATACTCCAGAATTGGCCTCACCAATGCCTTGTACAATTTTAACATTACATCCCAACTTCTATATTCAATGCTCTGATTGATAAAGGCCAGCACACCAAAAGCTTTCTTTACCACCCTATCTACATGAGATTCCACCTTCAGGGAACTATGCACAGTTATTCCTAGATCCCTCTGTTCAACTGCATTCCTCAATTCTCTACCATTTACCATGTACGTCCTATTTTGATTTGTCCTGCCGAGATGTAGTACCTCACATTTATCAGCATTAAACTCCATCTGCCATCTTTCAGCCCACTCTTCCAAATGGCCTAAATCTCTCTGTAGACTTTGAAAATCTACTTCATTACCCACAGCCCCACCTATCTTAGTATCATCTGCATACTTACTAATCCAATTTTCCACACCATCATCCAGATCATTGATGTATATGACAAACAACAGTGGACCCAACACAGACCCCTGAGGCACCCCACTAGTCACTGGCCTCCAACCTGACAAACAGCCATCCACCATTAATCTCTGGCATCTCCCATTCAGCCACTGTTGAATCCATCTTGCTACTCCACCTTTAATACCCAACAATTGAATCTTCTTAACCAACCTTCCATGAGGAACCTTGTCAAAGGCCTTACTGAAGTCCATATAGACAACATCCACTGCTTTATCCTCATCAATTTCCCTAGTAACCTCTTCGAAAAATTCTAGAAGATTAGTCAAACATGACCTTCCAGGCACAAATCCATGTTGACTGTTCCTAATCAGACCCTGCTTATCCAGATGCTTATATATATTATCTCTAAGTATCCTTTCCATTAATTTGCCCACAACTGACGTCAAACTACCAGGTCTATAATTGCTAGGTTTACTCTTAGAACCCTTTTTAAACAACGGAACAACATGCGCAGTACGCCAATCCTCCGGCATTATTCCCGTTTCTAATGACATTTGAAATATTTCTGTCATAGCCCCTGCTATTTCTACACTATCTCCCCCATCTCTTTTGGCTCTGCAGATAGCTGTCCACTCTGACTCTCTAATGGACCAATTTTATCCTTTTGCTATTGATATAGCTGTAGAAACCCTTTGGATTTACTTTCACCTTACTTGCCAAAGCAACCTCATATCTTCTTTTAGCTTTTCTAATTTCTTTCTTAATATTCTTTTTACATTCTTTATACTCCTCAAGCACCTCATTTACTCCATGCTGCCTATAATTATTGTAGATCTCTCTCTTTTTCCGAACCAAGTGTCCAATTTCCCTTGAAAACCATGGCTCTTTCCAATTTTTACTATTTCCTTTCAACCGAACAGGGACATAAAGATTCTGTACTCTTAAAATTTCACCTTTAAATGTCCTCCATTTCTCTTCTACATCCTTCCCATAAAACAACATGTCCCAATTCACTCCTTTTAAATCCTTTCGCATCTCCTCAAAGTTAGCCTTTCTCCAATCAAAAATCTCAACCCTAGGTCCAGTTCTGACCCTCTCCATAATTATATTGAAAATAAGCTGTAACTTTGGTATCAATTTAGCCAAGCAAAACGTTTTTATATTACTAGATTGACTAAAATACTCTTTGTAATGAGCCACAATTCGCCACAATTCACTTGGAAGATTTGTTTTCTTGCAAAGCTCATGTGTGACCATATCCCCGCGATCACCACCAACTTCCACTGTTTTGTGAGTTCTGTTCTACATTCGAAGTGAAAGCTACACTCACCCAATGGTATAGACCATGGCTTTCCAATTATGGGCAGGTATGTAATAGTTTTGGTTTGTTTAACTTCAAAGGTGTAGCAGGAAACCGACGCTTTGGCCCATCGAGTCCATACTGGCTATCGGTCACCCATTCACACCATGTTATCCCATTGTTTCTAAGCCTGGTGGTGCGCACTTTCAAACTTCTGTACCTTCTGCCCGATGGGAGCGGGGAGAAGAAGGAATGACCGGGGTGGGAAAGGTCTTTGATTATGTCTTTAAGAAGGAACTGCAGATGCTGGAAAATCGAAGGTAGACAAAAGTGCTGGAGAAACTCAGCGGATACAGCAGCATCTATGGAGCGAAGGAAATAGGCAACGTTTCGGAACGTTCCTTCGCTCCATAGATGCTGCTGCACCCGCTGAGTTTCTCCAGCACTTTTGTCTATCTTTGATTATGTCGGCTGCTTTCCCGAGGCAGCGTGAAGTGTAGATGGAGTCAATGGTGGGGAGTGTGGTCTGTGTGATGGACTGGGCTACATCTGCAATGGTGGGGAGTGTGGTCTCCAGTTGGTAAGAGGACGGTTCAGTTGCCCGATAACAGCCGGGCAGAAACTGTCCCTGAATCTGGAGGTGTGCGTTTTCACGCTTCTGTACATCTTGCCCGATGGGAGAGGGGAGGAGAGGGGGTGACCGGGGGTGAGAGCAGTCTTTGATTATGCTGCTGGCCTTGCCGAGGCAGCGTGAGGTGTAGATGGAAGCTACATCTAAAATGGTGGGGAGTGTGGTCTGTGTGACGGACCGGGTAAATGGCAATTTCTTCTCCCTGGTTTACCCTATCAACCCCCTTCATAAAAGACTTTGATTAATTACTTTTTTTTTTAATGCAGATTCTGACAACTGCATTCAAATCGAATTCCTTTTTAATAATAAAATGTTAGGCTGGATTATCTACCAACACATTCCCGGCGTTTACACAGCAACGTTAAAATTACTTGCACAAGTGAAATCACTCAGCTCTAAAAACCCTTTGTGATGCTCTGATTTTATACGTTATAATTATTGGTAATTTTGTGAAGGGGTGGGGGGGGGGGGGGGGGTGGTGAAAGAACTGTAATTTAGTTGCCAGTTCAAGTTCCCATTGAAACACAGAAGGATCGCTGCACGAACAGCCAGGAGCGAAATGGTTGGCGGGCGTTCAGGATTCAATACCTAATTAAACCCCGTGCTCAGTGGATGCAGAGCATGCCTTGGTGAACTTTTGCCGTGCCTGGAATTTTTTTTTTTTCTTTTTCTTCCGAGCTCCTGTCGTAAGACGACGGTTCAGTTCCCGCCTCCCCTGTCCCCCCCGTGTCATTAATTAATACTCGGCACTTGCACTAATTAGAGTATTGTGGCTCTGCGCTGTTCGTCAGAGCTCAGAGGATGAAAGAAAGGGATGAAAGAGATAATGAACAGCTCGCAGGGTAAACCATGCGGAACTAAAACCATGCATTGCTCCACGGGCTCTGCGAGATGTGCTGCGTGGATTTTCTTTACACCGAGGTCGGTGGGTGCCCGGAAACCGCGGCCAAGGGGTGGGGTGGCGCAGGCAGATAGGACAGTGGCGACAATAGACAATAGGTGCAGGAGTAGGCCATTCGGCCCTTCGAGCCATTCAATGTGATCATGGCTGATCATCCCCAATCAGTACCCCTGTTCCTGCCTTCTCCCCATATCCCCTGGCTCCGCTATCTTTAAGAGCCCTATCTAGCTCTCTCTTGAAAGCATCCAGAGAACCGGCCTCCACCGCCCTCTGAGGCAGAGAATTCCACGGACGAACAGGCTTTTGGGTCGGCGCATGGAACGAGTGGGTTAACGTACGATGAGCGTTTGTCGGCACTGGGCCTGTACTCGCTGGAGTTTAGAAGGATGAGGTGGGGACCTCATTGAAACGTATCGAATCGTGAAAGGCCTGGATAGAGTGGATGTGGAGAGGATGTTTCCACTAGTGGGAGAGTCTATGACCAGAGGTCACAGCATTCAGAATAAAAGGACGTTCCTTTAGGAAGATGAGGAGAAATTTCTTTAGAGGTGGTGAATCTGTGGAATTCATTGCCACAGACGCCTGTTGAGGTCAAGTCAATGGATATTTTTAAGGCGGAGATAGTTGGATTCTTGATTAGGTAATGTGTCAGGAGATACAGGGAGAAGGCCGGAGAATGGGGTTGAGAGGAGAAGATAGATCGGTCATGATTCAATGGCGGAGTGAGGTCGAAGGGCCTAATCCTGACTAAGGGTGCTGTCTGTATGGAGTTTGTATTGTATGTTCTGTTCATGACCTGCGTTGGTTTTCTCCGAGATCTTCGGTTTCCTTCAATCCAAAGACGTACAGCTATGTAGGTTAATTGGCTTGGCGTATGTGTAAATTGTCCCTAATGTGTGCAGGATAGACAAGAGACAATAGACAATAGGTGCAGGAGTTGGCCATTCAACCCTTCGATCCAGCACCGCCATTCAATGTGATCATGGCTGATCATCCACGATCAGTGCCCCGTTCCTGCCTTCTCCCCAATGTGTTAATGTGCGGGGATCGCTGGTTGGAGCGGACTCGGAGGGCCGAAGTGCCTATTTCCGCACTGTATCTCTAAAAACGAAATCCAAAGATGGTTCAGTGGCCCTTTGTTGTCATGTGTACCATTTAAGGTCCAGTAAAATTTGATTTACCATACAGTCATCCCAGAAAAAAGCAACAAGATACACAACTACATGTAAATGTTAACATAAACATCCACCAGGGCGGCTCCCCTACATTCCCCGCAGATGTACAGGTTTGTAGGTTGATTGGCTTCGGTAACAATGTCTTTTGTAAAATTGTCCCGAGTGTGCGTAGGGTAGTATTAATGTTCGGGGCTGGATGGTCGGTGCGGACTAGGCGGGCCAAAGGGCCTTGGTCCTCGCTGTATCTCTAAACTAAACTAAAATAGTCATGTTCAGCATAAGCATTGTGGGCCGAAGGGCCTTTTCCTGCTGTACTTCTCTATTGCACCGTCCTGAGTTGTATATTTTGCTGCCCTAAACCACACACTGTGTGAAGTTTGCAACGAGACAAAGAATAAAGGGACTGTGTAGGCATGGAAACTTGAAAACATTGCAGAACTTAGGTCAATTTTAGGTATAGTTAATTTTTGCCAGACCTCGCAACGCCACCCCTGCCATCACAGCAGTTACTGGAGACAGATGCAAAGGGGACACCAGCCAAATAACAGCAAACAGCATATGACTTATGCAAAAAGAATTGAAGAACTGTAAACGTTGGCGAGAAACGACAGATCCCGCAAGATCGACGCAAAATGCTGGAGTACCTCAGCGGCAGTGGGCAGGTGTTATCGACCTGCACGGGAAGGTAGACGCTCCCGCCCCCACGAGTCTCGGGCAGATGGGGGCTCGTCAGCCTGGGAAGGCAGTCCATCTAGGAGAGGGAAAACTCTGATTTAAAACCTCCACTGCCTTGTGGCCGTATCCAGTCATGGAAAAGGCTCCAGGAGTAAACCTCAAGAAAATCCAGAGTCGGAGCCCCTAAGGCAGTTCGTCGTTGTCTCCAACCTCGCTCTGGCAGCTCCTGCGACGGCGCTGGTGCCAAACTGTAACGGCCCTGCTGTTCCTTTGGATCGATCAGCGACGTGGAGAGGGGGGAACGTGCTGCATGGGGCAACAGCCTGTCCTCCACATGATATCGCCCAGGCATCCATCCAACCAGGATGTCATCACCCATGGTCAGTCATGACCGACTAACTCAGCGGGTCAGGCGGCATCTCTGGAGAGAAGGAATGGGTGACGTTTCAGGTCGCGACCTTTCTTCAGGCTGAGAGTCAGGGGAGAGGGAGACACAGAGATAAGGAAGGGTAAGGTGTGGAAAACGAGACATCAAAAGAGATGAAGTTCAAGGAAAGAATGGAAAAGATCATCGTTAGCTGGGAGAAGGTAACAACAAAACAAACAGAGATCAAATGTAACCGGGGACAGTCAGACTGGTCGGAGAACTGGGAAGGGGGACGGATGGAGGGAGGGAAAGCAAAGTTAGAGAAATCAATGTACAGATCCAGTAGGATCAATTGAAACAGAAACTGTTAACGTTTCTCAAGAATATAATTTGGCCCATTGATTCATGCCAAGTATATCAACAATCTTATTTCGCATCCCTCTTGAGATCTGTGTCGTTGAGACCGGCAGATGCTGGTTTACACCGAAGATAGACACAAAACGCTGGAGTAACTCAGCGGGACAGGCAGCATCTCTGGAGAGAAGGAATGGGTGATGTTTTGGGTCGAGACCCTTCTTCAGACTGAGATCACACCTTCCCTAGCCAATAATGGGCCCACCAGGGCACGACCCTGCCTGAGGTAATTTAATTCTGGCCCTGGTCTTTTCTCATCTCCAGCTTTCTCTCCCCCCCCCCCCAACCCCCTATATTCAGTGTGAAGAATGGGGTCAAGGAAAGAGAGTTGACGTCGCGGCCCCTGTTTCCACCAATCTTTCCACCACCACTCCCAAGAAGCACAAGAAGCGACAAGACAGACACCATTGTATGCAGATGCCGAGAAGTGTGTTCAGCTCTGGCTGAACAACTTCTAATCTTGTGTGTGGACTTAGACAATAGATGCAAGAGTAAGCCATTCGGCCCCTCGCGCCAGCAGCACCATTTAATGTGATCATGGCTGATCATCCCCAATCAGTACCCCGTTCCAGCCTTCTCCCCATATCCCCTGACTCCGCTATTTTTAAGAGCCCTATATAGCTCTCTCTTGAAAGCATCCAGAGAACCGGCCTCCACCGCCCTCTGAGGCAGAGAATTCCACAGACTCACCACTCTCTGTGAGAAAAAGTGTTTCCTCGTCTACATTCTAAATGGCTTACCCCTTATTCTTGGTCCCTGGTTCTGGACTCCCCCAACATTGGGAACATGTTTCCTGCCTCTAGCTTGTCCAAACCCTTAACAATCTTATATATTTCAATGAGATATCCTCTCATCCTTCTAAACTCCAGAGTGTACAAGCACAGCCGCTCCATTCTCTCAGCATATGACAGTCCCGCCATCCTGGGAATTAACCTTGTAAACCTACGCTGCACTCCTTCAATAGCAAGAATGTCCTTTCTCAAATTAAGGGTCCAAAACTGCACACAATACTCCAGGTGTGGTCTCACTAGGGCCCTGTACAACTGCAGAAGGACCTCTTTGCTCCTATATTCGACTGCTCTTGTTATAAAGGCCAACATGCCATTTGCTTTCTTCAATGCCTGTTGTACCTGCATGCTTACTTTCATAGACTGATAAACAAGGACCCCCAGATCCCGTTGTACTTCCCCTTTTCCCAACTTGACGCCATTTAGATAGTAATCTGCCTTCCTGTTTTTGCTACCAAAGTGGATAACCTCACATTTATCCGCATTAAACTTCATCTGCCATGCATCTGCCCACTCCCCCCAACCTGTCCAAGTCAGCCTGCGTTCTCATAGCATCCTCCTCACAGTTCCCACTGCCGCCCAGCTTTGTGTCATCTGCCATGCTGATAAGAAGAAGAAGTGACTAGTGACTAGTCAGGCAGTGACTAGTGGGGTACCACAAGGCTCAGTGCTGGGACCCCAGCTATTTACAATTTATATTAATGATCTGGACGAGGGAATTGAAAGCAACATCTCCAAGTTTGCGGATGACACTAAGCTGGGGGGCAGTGTTAGCTGTGAGGAGGATGCTAGGAGACTGCAAGGTGACTTGGATAGGCTGGGTGAGTGGGCAAATGTTTGGCAGATGCAGTATAATGTGGATAAATGTGAGGTTATCCACTTTGGTAGCAAAAACGGGAAGGCAGACTATTATCTAAATGGTGGCCGATTAGGAAATGGGGAGATGCAGCGAGACCTGGGTGTCATGGTACACCAGTCATTGAAAGTAGGCATGCAGGTGCAGCAGGCAGTGAAGAAAGCGAATGGTATGTTGGCCTTCATAGCAAGAGGATTTGAGTATAGGAGCAGTGAGGTTCTACTGCAGTTGTACAGGGTCTTGGTGAGACCACACCTGGAGTATTGCGTACAGTTTTGGTCTCCAAATCTGAGGAAGGACATTATAGCCATAGAGGGAGTGCAGAGAAGGTTCACCAGACTGATTCCTGGGATGTCAGGACTTTCATATGAAGAAAGACTGGATAGACTTGGCTTATACTCGCTAGAATTTAGGAGATTGAGAGGGGATCTTATAGAAACGTACAAGATTCTTATGGGGTTGGACAGGCTAGATGCAGGAAGATTGTTCCCGATGTTGGGGAAGTCCAGGACAAGGGGTCACAGCTTAAGGATAAGGGGAAAATCCTTTAAGACCGAGATGAGGAAAAACTTTTTCACACAGAGAGTGGTGAATCTCTGGAACTCTCTGCCACAGAGGGTAGTTGAGGCCAGTTCATTGGCTATATTTAAGAGGGAATTAGATGTGGCCCTTGTGGCTAAAGGGATCAGGGGGTATGGAGAGAAGGCAGGTACGGGATACTGAGTTGGATGATCAGCCATGATCGTATTGAATGGCGGTGCAGGCTCGAAGGGCCGAATGGCCTACTCCTGCACCTAATTTCTATGTATCTATGTATCTATGTATGAAGAATGGTCCCAACCCATAACGTCTCCCATTATTTTTCTCCAGAGATGCTGCCTGACCTGCTGAGCTACTCCAGCACTTTGTGTCCATCTTTGGTACAAGCCAGTATCTGTGGCTCTTTGTTTCTCCATTCCTACACCGTTCGCTTCTCTGCAACCCATTCTTTCTCATACGAACGAACACCCTTCTGATTATATTACCACTCATTACAGCCCAGAGAACATGGAACAGTATAGCGCAGGAACAGGCCCTTCAGCCCACGATGTCTGTGCTGAACAAAGAGTCAGAGAGTCACACAGTGTGGAAACAGGCCCTTCAGCCCAACTTGCCCATGCCGGCCAACATGTCCCATCTATTCTAGTCCCAATTGCTTACGTTTGATTATATCCCTCCAAAGGACATGATGCCAAGATGAACTAATCTCATCTGCACATGATCAATAATGCCACCATTCCCTGCATATCTAAAGGCAACTTGATCACCACTTTCGTAAATGCCTCCACCACCACCACTAGCAGTCTGTTCCAGATACTCACCACTTTCAGTGTAAATAATACTTGCCCTGCACTTCTATCTATCTATATCTATCTATCTATATACATAACTAAAACCAAAGATCCTCTAGCGAGCAAGATAGACCACTCGACGAAAAGGACGTAGTACGGTCATGGGCAGATTCATGGGTAATTTCCGGCCCCATTTCCGTAACCGGCTTCAGTCTCCGCACCAAAGATCACGTAGCGGAGCAAAGATAACTAGTGCGGAGACGGAAGCCGGTTACGGAAACATCCTCGTAAAAATAAAAGTTCTTTGGTAAAAATCTTCTCCTCATTTTCAGAATTATAATTTATTAACACAAGCTGTTCCCCCGCAACGTTGATTACACTGCAGGTCGGGTCGGGTCGGGTCGGGTTAATGAAATGGATGAAAAAAAGGCCCACTTTCCGCTCTGTTGCGTACTACACGTCAGCCTATTGCATTTAGAAGGAGTGGTCTATCTTGCTATAGGATCTTTGACTAAAACTCTGATCTTGTTATCTTCCGGATTGGCAGTCTTTCTATTTGCGCAAAAACGGTTCGTGATAGTGCTACGATCTTTCGCCAGTTCACTCACCGTTCCTCATGTGCTGCGAGTGCACCAAGTTTCGTTCCGATCGGTTGAATGTCGTAAAAGTTAACGAGGTTAAAATAATCTTAAAAACCGCGCGTGCGCAGATCGATCTCCTCTCCGCGCGGATTGGTTTCTTCCCCTGTCACTCCCCGGGAGGGTCCGCCCCTTCCGCCCCAAGCAGCCCCGCCCCAAGCAGCAGCCCCGCCCCCATGGTGAAGGAGCTGAGGGGCTGGAGTCGGGCCCAAGGATGGGGCCTGGGTCAAGGTGTACCAGTGCCTCGGGTGCTGCCTGGCCCGCCGTCACCTTGCAGCACAGCCTCCGCTTCCAGCTCTAGCCCAGCCACCCGCCACCCTCACCCCGCCTCCCCCCGGCTACGTCGACGCCCAGGTCCGTGAATGCTTCGGCTGCCGACAACCAAGACCGGGCCCAGGCCGAGTACGAGAACCAGGCCCTGGCGTCTGCTCTACCACCTGGGTAGGTGTTGGGGCAGGGGAATGGGAGTGAGGGGAGGTGGGGGGGGGGCGGGAGGGTTAGCGCCGAGCCCCGCTGTCTACCCGCTGGCAAAGGATACCGGGAGCGGGCCCCCCCACACCGCAACGTTACATGGAGAGAGGGAGCGCCCCGCAGCCCGGCCCACAGCACGGGGAGGGGGGGGAAGATGAGACGGAGGGAGGGGGAGGGAAAGAGGGATGAGGGGGAAAAGAGGGAGGGAGGGGGAAGAGAGGGATGAGGGAGGGGAGGGAGGGAGGGAGGGTGGGAGGGAGGGAGGGGGAAGAGAGGGATGAGTAGAGCAATGAGGGGGAGGGAGGGAGAGAGGGATGAGGGAGGGAGGGAGCAGAGACAGGGAGGGGGGAAGAGAGCGTAGGGAGTGGGGTGGTGGAGTGCAGGATGGTAGGGAGGGGGGTAGAAAGGGTCCGGGGTGATGGGAAAGGGGGGAGTAGAGGGAGAGGGGACAGGGAGGGGTGGATTTGATGGAAGGGGATAGGTGTGAGTGGGTGGAATATTGCGTTGGGGAAATGGGTTGCGTTGGGGGAACAGGTGAGTGGTGGAATATTGCGTTGGGGAACGGGGTTGCATTGGGGGAACAGGTGAGTGGTGGAATATTGCGTTGGGGAACGGGTTGCGTTGGGGGCAGGGGAGTGGTGGAATATTGCGTTGGGGAAATGGGTTGCGTTGGGGGGAACAGGTGAGTGGTGGAATATTGCGTTGGGGAACGGGTTGCGTTGGGGGAACAGGTGAGTGGTGGAATATTGCGTTGAGGAACGGGTTGCGTTGGGGGAACAGGTGAGTGGTGGAATATTGCGTTGAGGAACGGGTTGCGTTGGGGGACCAGGCCTCCCGTGTGACTGGGACCCAACGGGTCCCACTTAGCCTAGTTTCCTTTAAATGTAACCCCTTTCACCTTGAAGCTACGCCCTCTAGTCATAAAGTCATACAACTAGGGTTGCCAACTTTTTCACTCCCAAATAAGGGACCAAAAAATAAAAAATTAAAATTAAAATAAAAAAGGGTCAAAAGGTCAAAATACGGGACAAATTCCCAACGGCAATTCGTTGACTGACTCGGCCGTGGCTGGGTGAATGATGAGTTGGCCCCGGGTGCTGGACTGCACGCAAAGCCCAGCCGGCGGGCCCAGCTGAGGAGTTTTGGCCCGGGCCGCGCGACGTCGCGCGCAAAGTCCGGCACCCCATGCAACTCATGAACCGGTGATCGGCCATGAGAAGGAGGGGTGGTGGTGGTGTCGGCGGTAAGCAAAGGTCGGACTGCTGGCCGGGCTGCTGACCGACGGGGCCACGGGCGAGGCGCTGCTGCTGCTGCTGCTGCACTCCATGGGCTGCACTACGTCGGGACGGGTAAGGCGGGGGCCGGACGCGGCGTTCCGATCCGACAGTCCCCTCGACCCGAGTAGTAGCGGTCAAATACGGGACAAGGGCGGTCCCGTATGGGACAAACCAATTTAGCCCAATATAGGTGGTCCCGGCTAATACGGGACAGTTGGCGACCCTACATACAACATGGAAACAGGCCCTTCAGCCTAACTTGTCTGCGCTGACCAAAAAGCCCCATCAACACTAGTCCCACCTGCCTGCATTTGGCCCATAACCAACTAAATCCGTCCTATCTATGTACCTGACCAATTGTCCCTTAAAGATAGACACAAAATGCTGGCGTAACTCAGTGGAACAGGCAGTTTCTCTGGACAGAAAGGAATGGGTGATGTCCTTATTCTTCTGTCTGAAGAAGAAGTCTGAAGAAGGGTCTCGACCCAAAACGTCACCCATTCCTTCTCTCCAGAGATGCTGCCTGTCCCGCTGTGTTACTCCAGCATTTCGTGTCTATCTTCGGTGTAGACCAGCAGCTGCAGTTCCTTCCTACACAATTGTCTCTTAAAGATTGTAATAATACCTGCCTGAACTGTCGCTTTCCTCCTGGTGCTCTGGTTTCCCCCCCCAGGTGCCAAAAACATATGGGTTTGAAGATTAATTGGCCCTCTGTAAATTGTCCCTAGTGTGTAGGGAGTTCATATGAAAGTGGAATAGCATGCTGTGAATGGATGATGGTGGGGGGGGGGGGGTTAGCATGGACTCAATGGGCCGAAGGGCCTGTTTCTGTTCCATATCTCGAAGCCAAAACCAATAATGGCCGCGTCAAGAATCCAATAAAGAACGATTGCCTTATTCTAACCAAACACAGGTGAATATATGAAACATAATGTAATTGTAGATGGGTTGTCAAGGTTACCAGCGGAGAACTCGAATAAGTAAAGTGTAAGCACAATCCTCACATTGAAAATATTGATTGAAAGAGACAGCATGGAAACAGGCCCTTCGGCCACCTAGTCCACGCCGACCGTTCATACTAGGTCTGTGTTATCTCACTTTCTCATCCACTCCCTGCACAACTCTGCGATTTGGGTAGAAACAGGATCACCCGGAGAAAACCCACACAAGTCACAGGGAGTACGTGCAAACTCCGTACAGACAGCATCCGTTGTCCCTGGTGCTGTAAAGCAGTAATGTTAACCCTGAACTGCCAGAGAATGAAGCAAGTTAGAGTCATCGAGTCACGCTGTACTGAAATAGGCCTTTGGCCCAACCTATCCATACCGACCTCCTACCTTAACACTCGCAACAAGGGCAGAGTCCCCCTAGTCCTCACCTTTCACCCCACCAGCCGTCACATACAACAAGTGATCCTCCGTCAGTTTCGCCACCTCCAACGTGACCCCACCACTTGCCACATCTTCCCATCTCCCCCCATGTCTGCCTTCCGCAAAGACCGCTCCCTCCGTAACTCCCTTGTCAATTCTTCCCTTCCCTCCCGTACCACCCCCTCCCCGGGTACTTTCCCTTGCAACCGCAAGAGATGCAACACTTGTCCCTTCACCTCCCCCCTCGACTCCATTCAAGGACCTAAGCAGTCGTTCCAGGTGCGACAGAGGTTCACCTGCATCTCCTCCAACCTTATCTATTGCATCCGCTGCTCTAGATGCCAGCTGATCTACATCGGTGAGACCAAGCGTAGGCTTGGCGATTGTTTCGCCGAACACCTCCGGTCGGTCCGCAATAACCAACCTGACCTCCCGGTGGCTCGGCACTTCAACTCCCCCTCCCATTCCGTATCTGACCTCTCTGTCCTGGGTCTCCTCCGTGGCCACAGCGAGCAACACCGGAAATTGGAGGAAACGCACCTCATATTCCGCTTGGGCAGTCTACATCCTGGGGGCTTGAACATTGAATTCTCCCAATTCTGCTAGCCCTTGCTGTCCCCTCCCCTTCATCAGCCCTCTGGTTGTCTCATCCCTTCCCCCAGCCCTCGGGCTCCTCCTCCGCCTTTTTTCCTTTCTTCTCCCCACCCCCTATCAGTCTGAAGAAGGGTTTCGGCCCGAAACGTTGCCTATTTCCTTCGCTCCATAGATGCTGCTGCACCCGCTGAGTTTCTCCAGCATTTTTGTGTACCTCCTACCTTAACAACATCTGTCCTACATCAGGGTGACTAAAAAAAAAAGTGAGGAAATTGGAGGAAAAGCACCTTATATTTTGCTTGGCCCTCCTTACAACACAACAGTGCAAATATTAACCTCTAGCTTCAAGTAACCCTTGCTTTCCCTCTCTCACCATCCCTCCCCCATCTTAGTTCTCCAATCAGTCTGACTGTCCTCCTGATTACATTTTATTTTTGTGTACATTGTCACCTTCCCCTAGTAAACAATGATCCATTCTACATTTTCCTTGAACTTCGTCCCATTTGATGTGTCGTTTTCACACCTTCCCCTTCCATATCTCTGTATCTCCCTCTCCCCTCAGTCTGAAGAAGGGTCTCGACCCGAAACGTCACCCATTCCTTCTCTCCAGAGATGCTGCCTGTCCCGCTGAGTCACTCCAGCATTTTGCGTCTATCTTCGGTGTAAACCTGCATCTGCTGTTCCTTCCTGCCCAATACTCTAAATGTGCATTTACCCTGTCTGTTCCTCTGATGATTTCACACACAATTCTACACAATATTCCAGCATCTGCTGTTGCATGGATCTCTTGGTTCACAAAAAGTTTTCTATTTGAAAAAAACAAACTTAGTTACCTTCAAGGTAGTGTACTCCAAGCTTTTACCATCGCAATAAACATGCTTCCCTGACATGAAGTCATAACATTCATTTCTGCAAGCTGTTCATTCCCTTCAGTTTTATTTTTCTTTCCCCGAGTCCCTGTAATTTTGTGCCATCAATTCTGCTTTCAACTTAACACCTTATTTTGGTTTCTCTGCTTGGACATATATCTCCAGTCAGTCTTGCTGCAGAGTAACATATCTACTCTGACTCTGAAATACAACCCAGTGAAATAAATGGATGGAACGTCAAAGGCAGACGACAACAGTCTGAGACGGACAAGTGATGTTTACTACTTGTTACTTGGAGGGATTTCTGAGCAAACAACTTCACCTTTCCCATCTGGCAACCATCCACATCGCATCCTACATCGCAGTGTTTAAGAATCATTTGGACAGGTACAACACGGATAGGGCAGTTTAGAGGGATATGGGCCAAACGCAGGCAAGTGGGACAAGTGTAGATGGGGCATGGTGGCCGGTATGGGCAAGTCGGGCCGAAGGGCCTGTTTCCACGCTGCATCACTATGACTTTCACTCTATGACTAAATAGCTTTCAAAGCAATGGGCAAGGAAGCATATTTCGTCGGGAAGCTGCAAAAGCCACATGACGTTCGACTAACCCCCGACCCGAGGAGGATGCCTTCCGCCGGCTGCGGGAGTAAGATCGTCCCGTCAACGGAAGGTTGGAGGCCCCCCGACTTCTGGAGGACAAAGAAGGGAGAGATTGAACTTCTTTTTTTCGCCTTCCATCACAGTGAGGAATGTGGAGGAGTCACTGTGGTGGATGTTTATGTTAAAATGTATTTTGTGTGTTCCGTTGCTTTTTACTTGTATGACTGTATGGCAAATGAAATTCCTCGTGTGTTGCAAAACATACTTGGCTAATGAAGTGTGATTATGATTATGTTTTCCTTGGAAGGCTTAGGAAGTTCGGCATGTCGCCTACGACCCTCACCAACTTCTACAGATGTGCCGTAAAAAGCATTTTATCGGGATGCATCACAGCTTGGTCTGGGAACAGCTTCATCCGAGACCGTAAGAAATTGCAGAGAATTGTGGAATCAGTTCTTCTCCCCTCTCCCATTGGGCAAAATGTATAGAAGTGTGAAAACACACACCTCCAGATTCAGGGACAGTTTCTTCTCAGCTGTTATCAGGCAACTGAACCATCCTACCAACAACTAACGATTAGTCCTGGGCTACTATCTACCATCTATGGAGCGAAGGAATAGGAGATGTTTCGGGTCGAGACCCTGGAAATAGAAGGTGGACAAAAATGCTGGAGAAACTCAGCGGGTGAGGCAGCATGTATGCGCCCTTTCCAGCCAGACTACATCAGACGGAGTGAAATCGAGTTCCAAAATCAACCTACAACAGGCTGCCTCTCCCAGACAGGGGCATCGAGAGAAAAACGAAACTACCTCTGAGAATCAGAGTCTGAAGAAGGGTCTCGACCCGAAACGTCGCCTATTCCTTCCCTCCATAGCTGCCCCCTCACCCGCTGAGATTCTCCAGCATTTTATTCTACCTTCTGGTCCACGGAAATGTAGCCTTCAGCTCAGACTTTACAATGCACAGCGTCAACTGTTGACTTCAGGAGCAGTTTAATGTTAATCACACAATAATTGCCACTGCACAAACTCTTGAGTCTTGTATTTATGGTGTTTAATCAGATTAATTATGAAATGCATTAGTGAATTGGAATATTTTCAAACAGGCATGTGTAATTGTAGAATGTACAAGTGTTAACTGAATTTAAATATGGATTCAAATTAAAATCTCGGCTGTTCACAATGGTACACACAGATAAGGAGTTTGGGAATTTTTGGAAACCTCATAAATCATTGGCCCATTTTCTGCTTCGGGGACCCTGTGATAGTTTTAATAATTCCAGGTCAGTCAATAGACAAGAGGTGCAGGAGTAGGCCATACGGCCCTTCGAGCCAGCACCGCCATTCAATGTGATCATGGCTGATCATCCCCAATCAGTACCCCGTTCCTGCCTTCTCCCCATATCCCCTGACTCCGCAATCTTTAAGAGCCCTATCTAGCTCTCTCTTGAAAGTATCCAGAGAACCGGCCCCCATCGCCCTCTGAGGCAGAGAATTCCACAGGCTCACAATTCTGAGGAAAAAGTGTCTCCGTTCTAAATGGCTTATCCCTTATTCTTAAAGGTCAGGTATGGAGTCATTAAAGAGAAATAAAATGATTACTATAACAACCTGTAAAAGACACTTGGACAGTTACATGGATACGAAAGGTTCAGTTTAGTTTGGTTTAGTTTAGTTTATTGCCACGTGTACCGAGGTACAGTGAAAAGCTTTTTGTTGCGTGCTAACCAGTCAGCGGAAAGACAATACATGATTACAATCGAGATTCCCTGGATTGCCACCTTGTCGTGGTGGAGAAGCTCGTGTGGACCTGAGATCCTGAGAGCGATGCCGTCTGGAGCTATGCTCCTGGTGGGCCCACCCATGGCTGTAAGGTCGAGGGGGAGGTCTCTGACAAAGAGCCAATCCGACCAGGACCTCAACGGTGGAACAGGCGGAGGACGATGGCTGACCTTAGTGGAGCGTCACAACGGCTGGGAAGGCGGATGAAGGCTGCGGCAGAAAAGGGTCTCCGGTCGTCTTGGACCCCATGCCACTGGATCCTGACCCAGATCTGTCAAGGACCGTGGGGTGGCTGTCGGTGCACCAGTCTCCCCACGTTAAACAAAGTCACGCACAGGCCTCCTCCGTGAATGGACAGTCATACTGGTTTCGAGTGACTGCCGATGATGACAATCCAGCCATTTACAGTGTACAGGTAGATGATAAAGGGAAGACCACCACAGCCTTCTGTGGCAAAGAATTCCACAGATTCACCACCCTCTGACTAAAGATCACTGACTACAAACTACATAAAGCTCTCCCAGTATTACCCCAGGCTCCTGAAGATTACTCCCATTAAGCCAGCAATCCTGTGGCGTCTGTGTGTGAGCGTGCCAATTATAGAAGGGCTGTGCAGTGCGAACCTCTTCATTAAGAGAGAGACTTAAGGCCCTGTTCCACTTTCCCGAGTTACTCACGAACTCTCCCGAGTTTTCCCCTTGATTCGAACTCGGAGAATTACGGTAATAGCCGTTCGTAGGAACTCGGGGCTAATTTTTTTTTACTCGTGGACATTTTTCAACATGTTGAAAAAACGTCCCGACTTACCCGATGCCCCGAGTACCTACGGCTGGCATTACGAGCCGCTACGAAACATCTACGGATGCCTACGGACATTCCCCGAGTTCGAATCAAGGGGAAAACTCGGGAGAGTTAATGAGTAACTCGGGAAAGTGGGACAGGGCCTGAAGATGGACCTGCCTCTTTTTTATTTTAGTTACGTTTAGTTTAGAGATACAGCGCAGAAACATGTCCTTCGGCTCACCGAGTCCACACCGACCAGCGATCCCCGCACACTAACACTACCCTACACACTCTAGGGACAATTTTACATTTACACCAAGCCAATTAACCTACAAACCTTTACGTCTTTGAGAATGTGGGAGGAAACACTCCCCATTGTCCCTAGTGTGTGTAGGGTAGTGTTAGCGTGCGGGGATCGCTGGTCGGCACGGACTCGGTGGGCCGAAGAGCCTGTTTCCGCACTGTGCCTCTAAAACTGTAATTAAAAAACTTTTAAAAATGATTTATGCTGGCTGTTGAGAACAATTTCTTAATTTGCCATTGCAACTATGCAAGAAAGTAATATGACACAGATCGATTTTATTTGCTCTAACATGTGTCAAGGGTTATGGGGAGAGGACAGGGGAATGGGATTGAGAGTGAAGAAAGCGAATGATATGTTCGCATTCATAGCAAAAGGATTTGAGTATAGGAGCAGGGAGGTTCTACTGCAGTTGTACAGGGTCTTGGTGAGACCACACCTGGAGTATTGCGTACAGTTTTGGTCTCCTAATCTGAGGAAAGACGTTCTTGCCATAGAGGGAGTACAGAGAAGGTTCACCAGACTGATTCCTGGGATGTCAGGACTTTTATATGAAGAAAGACTGGATAGACTCGGTTTGTACTCGCTAGAATTTAGAAGATTGAGGGGGGATCTTATAGAAACTTACAAAATTCTTAAGGGGTTGGACAGGCTAGATGCAGGAAGATTGGTCCCGATGTTGGGGAAGTCCAGGACAAGGGGTCACAGTTTAAGGATAAGGGGGAAATCTTTTAGGACCGAGATGAGAAAAACATTTTTCACACAGAGAGTGGTGAATCTCTGGAATTCTCTGCCACAGAATGTAGTTGAGGCCAGTTCATTGGCTATATTTAAGAGGGAGTTAGATGTGGCCCTTGTGGCTAAAGGTATAAGGGGGTATGGAGAGAAGGCAGGTACAGGATACTGAGTTGGATGATCAGCCATGATCATATTGAATGGCGGTGCAGGCTCGAAGGGCCGAATGGCCTACTCCTGCACCTATTTTCTATGTTTCTATGTTTCTATAAGAGGGAAAGATAGATCAGCCTTGATTGAATGACGGGGTAAACTCGATGGGCCGAATGGCTCCTATGGCTTATGAACTTGACTTACTGTATACTTACTCATGTCATGCAAAACTGGTAAATAAAATAGGCATCATATTGTCCAAGTACTTAGATCCATTTTATTGAAGAAGTCTCGACCCGAGGCGTCACCTATTTCCTTCGCTCCATAGATGCTGCCTCACCCGCTGAGTTTCTCCAGCATTTTTGTCTACCTTCCATTTTATTGATGATGATTATTGATGATGATTACCCAGCCATCTCAGATATGTTTCATGTACATAATAATCTTGGATTTAGAGCAATTTTGAATGTTTTTGTTCCCGACTTGATTGCAATGAAATATACAATTTGGCGGAAAAAATCTATTTAGATTCACAAAAATGCACTGCAAACAATATTTGACACATTCAACCGCGCAAGAAGATCTTCGGGAAGACAACACGAAGCTCGATTAAAGAGAAAGGAGTTAAAGAATGTCTTCGAGGAAGAAAGACGAGTTGAAAGGTTCAGACAGGAAATTCCAGAGTTTTGGACATTAGCAGCTGAAGGCAACCTAATCAATTAAGAACATGGTTACAAACTATAATAGCATTTATAAGACACTTGGACAGGTACTTGGAATGGACAGGTTTGAAGGGATATGTGCCAAAGGCAGGCAGGTGGGATTAATGTAGATGGGACATGTTGGCTGGTGTGGGCAGGCTGTGTGTATGTTGGATAGTGTTAGTGTACGGGGATCACTGGTCAGCATGGACTCGATGGGCCGAATGGCCTGTTTCCGCCCGGGGTCTCTAAACTAAGCTGAACTCAAATCAAAGATAGATACTAAATGCTGGAGTAACTCAGCTGGACAGGCAGCATCTCTGGAGAGATGGAATGGTGACGTTTCGGGTCGAGACCCTTCTTCCAACTGGTCTGAAACATCACCCATTCCTTCCATCCAGAGATGCTGCCTGTCCTGCTGAGTTACATAAAGGTCATAAGGAATAGGAGTAGAATTAGGCCATTTGGCCCATCAGGTTACTCTACCATTCAATCATGTTTAATAAACCCCATTCTCCTGCCTTCTCCCCATAACTCTGACACCTGAACTAATTAAGAATCTCTCTCTCTCTGCCTTAAAATATCCACTGACGGCCTCGACGGCCTTCTGTGGCAAAGAATTCCACAGATTCACCACCCTCTGACTAAAGAAATTTCTCCTCATCTCCTTCCTAAAAGAACGTCCTTTAATTCTGAGGCTGTGACCTCTAGTCCTAGACTCTCCTACTGGTGGAAACATCCTCTCCACAAACACTCTATCCGGGCCTTTCACTATTCTGTATGTTTCAATGAGGTCCCCCCCCTCATCCTTCTATACTCCAGCGAGTACAGGCCCAGTGCCGACAAACGTTCCAGCATTTTGTGTCTGTCTTCGGTGTAAACCAGCATCTGCAGTTCCTTCATAAACTAAACTCAAACTGGCACCAGTGTTGAAATGAGCTGAGCAAAAGAATGTCTAATCCATTTGAAACCAATTCAAAATGAACTGGATTTCCACATTGTCACACTGGGAGAAAATGTGTTTACAAGCGTGTGGTTTATTTAATTTCTCCAGGACTTTCTGCCAAGATGCAGTGCAGGTTCAGCAGAGAGACGCAAAACCTCTTGCCCCTTCCTCTGTTTGACTGTAGGCATTTTAGTGAGCAGTTATTCCTTATTCCTTAATCGAGCTGTGCAGTTAATATCACGTGACCACTCAAAGCTATTTTGCAAAAAGGATTCATCGCACAAAATGAATTTCATTTTCAAAATTCATAGAGTGGGTGTCTCTAAAAGTCAATGTGTTAGTTGTTGTTGATCAAAATTAGAGTTTAATTCAGTCATACAGTGTGGAAACAGGCCCTTCGGACCAACTTGCCCACACCGACCAACATGTCCCATATACGCTAGTCCCACCTGCCTGCATTTGACCCATTTGCCTCCAAACCTGTCTTATCCATGTACCTGTCCAATTGTTTCTTAAACATTGCAACAGTCATAGAAACACAGAAAATAGGTGCAGGAGGAGGCCATTCGGCCCTTCGAGCCAGCACCACCATTCATTGTGATCATGGCTGTCCCTGCCTCAACTACTCCTCCGGCAGCTTGCTCCATACACCCACCACCTTTTGTGTGAAAAAGTTACCCCTCAGATTCCTTCCCCCCTTCACCTTAAACCTATGTCCTCAGGTTCCTGATTCTCCTACTCTGGTCAAGAGACTGTGCGTCTACCCGATCTATTCCTCCATGATTTTATACACCTCTATAAGATCACCCGTCATCCTCCTGCGCTCCATGGAATAGAGTCCAGCCTGCTTAACCTCTCCCTATAGCTCAGACCCTCGAGTCCTTGCGACATCCCCGTAAATCTTCTATGTACCCTTTGCAACTTGAAAGCATCTTTCCTGTAACATGGTGCCCTGAACTGAACACAATACTCAACTGCGGGCTCACCAACGTCTTATATGGCAACATGACCTCCCAACCTCTGTACTCAATACTGTGTATTGTGTGCAATTTTGGTCTCTAAATTTGAGGAAGGACATTCTTGCTATTGAGGGAGTGCAGCGTAGGTTCGCAAGGTTAATTCCGGCATGGCGGGACTGTGATATGCTGAGAGAATGGAGCGGCTGGGCTTGTATACTCTGGAATTTAGAAGGATGAGAGGGAATCTTATTGAAACATGTAAGATTATTAAGGGTTTGAACACTTTAGAGGCAGGAAACATGTTCCTGATGTTGATGGAGTCCAGAACCAGGGGCCACTGTTTAAGAATAAGGGGTAAGCCATTTAGTGTGGAGACGATGAAACACTTTTTTCACACAGTTGTGAGTCTGCGGAATTCTCTGCTTCAGAGGGCGGTGGAGGCCGGTTCTCTGGGTACTTTCAAGAGAGAGCTAGATAGGGCTCTTAAAGATAGCGGAGTGGGGGGATATGGGGAGAAGGCAGGAACGGGGTACTAATTGTGGATGATCAGCCATAATAACATTGAATGGCGGTGCTGGCTTGAAGGGCCGAATGGCCTACTCCTGCATCTATTTTCTATTGACTGATGAAACCTTATCTACCTGCGACTCGATCTTCAATTCAGTTGAGATTTTTTTTTAATTCAGCATGCTCCAAGCTGGATTGAAACTCCTGTCAAGGTCTTGACGTTAGGTTTGAAGGGATGGCTTTGTATACATCCTTTCATGCCTCAAAGTGCTTCATTCAGATCTGACTGGCGTAAAACTGTACAGCGATGTTTTCAATTCAAGAAGATTTCAAGCGGATGGTAAGCGTTTACCAATGAAAAAAACCCCACACAATATAACTTTGCCTCAATAGAGCTTTTTACTGTTCGACCTTGGTGTTGGACAGAGGCCAAGAAATAACAGAAAATAAAACACTTTTCCAGCTGGGTTGAGAAAGTTACTAATATATGCTGTGAAATTGTACATGAGCTCAGATTGTAGAAACTGCAATGTTATTTTCTGAACAGAATATACTTGGCTGACATGCTGATGGAAAATAGAACGTTCAAACAAAAACAGAAAATAAGGTGTTCAAGTGGACAAAATACAATTCCACGGTTAATACAAACCTATTTAATGTTTCGGCATTAAAAATCTCCATCTAGAGATTCATCCTTGATCGAGTTTAGAGATACAGTGCGGAAACAGGCCCTTCGGCCCACACCGACCAGTGATCCCCGCAAATTAACACTATCCTCCTACACACACGAGGGACAATTTACACTTGTACCAAGCCAATTTACCTCCAAACATGGACGTCTTTGGAGTGTACGTCTTTGAAACCGGAGAAAACCCACGTGGTCGCAGGGAGAGCGGACAAACTCCGTACGACAGCACCCGTCGTCAGGATTGAATCCGGGTCTCTGGCGCTGTGAGGCAGCAACTCTACCGCTGCACCACCCATCCACCTCTTCACTCTTCAATGAAAATGAACCATCAGTGAAAGAAGTGGGCTGGAGATTGCAACCTTCACGTGGTCCGTCCTGTTTCGGCGAATGCAATCAACCTGGCGTGCACAATCAAATAAGATCAAATAGAACAAGCTGTCCTACAACGTTTGGCTGTGCATGTCATACGCAAGAAGAAGAAGTGAAAGAAGTCCTTAAAATTAAAAGGTAGTTGTTTTTTGTGTGAAGTATGTAATTAAGTAATAGTTTGTCTATATTTCCAGTAGTTTCCCAACATTGTTTTATTGAGTGCAGTCTCTCATTGGAAATATGTTATGTACATAAGTGATAGGAGCAGAATTGGGCCATTCGGCCCATCAAGTCTACTCCTCCATTCAATCATGGCTCTCTCTCTCTCCAAACCCTTTCCTTTCTCTCTGGCTTCCAAGTTGCTTTTTTCAATTCTAAAGGGCCTGTCCCACTGTACGAGGTAATTCAAGAGTTCTCCCGAGTTTCCCCTGATTCGAACTCGGAGAATTACGGTAATAGGCGCTCGTAGGTACTCGGGGCTCTCATGGACATTTTTCAACATGTTGATAAAAACTTCACGAGCTTACGCGTTTCCCAAGTACCTGCCGTTAGCATTACGAGCCGTTAAGAGACGTCCCGAGCTCCGAAGAAACCCGCTACGTACATTCCACGTACTTACCACGAGTTTGATTTTTTTTTTAACTCGGGAGAACTCTTGGGTAAACTCGTATAGTGGGGCAGGCCCTTTATTTGTTGTAATTTTACTTTGAGTCAATTAACAAAATGTGACAAAGTTGCATGCTTCGTGGATGGGCTCACTATGCACAAACGTAATAAAAATATTCAGAAGCAATTGAATTTGCTCCGCTGATCTTTGAAGAAGAGAATAATAAGGCACTTTAAAGACCGCCCTGAGCAAAATTACTGGTGAACATCTTTCCATTGTCATGTGCTTACAATTTTCCTCACTCTCATAACACAACAAATATTCATGTTATCAGCTCTATGACTATGACACATCGTGTGGGAAGATATGGTGATATAATCGTAGACATTTTGAGAGAATTAGTTGCATCAAATGCAATCTAATGTATATAAATTTATATACAGTTTAACTCTTTAGCTCTTAAGTAACTTTTGCCATCGTGGTAAAGATCGAACTAGGACGGCACGGTGGCGCGGCGGTAGAGTTGTTGCCGTACTGCGCCAGAGACCCGGTTCGATCCTGACTACGGGTGCTGTCTGTGTGAGTTTGCACATTCACCCCGTGAACTGCGCGGGTTTTTCCTCCAGGTGCTCCGGTTTCCTCCCACGGTCCAAAGACGTACAGGTTTGTAGGTTAATTGGCTTCGGTAAGAATTGTAAATTGCCCCCTTGTGCGTGGAGGGCAGCGTTAGCGTGCGGGGATCGCTGGTCGGCGCGGGAGAGAGTCAGGTTCCTGGGTGTGTATATCTCTGAAGCTCTGTCCTGGGCCCAGCGATACTGATGCGATCATAAAGAAAGCCAACAACGCCTCGACTTCATAGAAACATAGAAAATAGGTGCAGGAGGAGGCCATTCGGCCCTTCGAGCCAGCACCGCCATTCATCGTGATCATGGCTGATCGTCCTCAATCAATAACCAGTGCCTGCCTTCTCCCCAATAGAAAGATAGAAAACACTTCCTTTGGAGTGTGGGAGGAAACCGGAGCGCCCGGAGGAAACCCACGCAGGTCACGGGGAGAACGTACAAACTACATACAGACAGCTCCCGCAGTCAGGATCAAACCCGGTCCTCTGGAGCCGTGAGGCATCAACTCTACCACTGCGCCACCGTGCCGCCCAGTTAGAGAGCCACAAAACTCAGAAGCATGCCCTTCCGCGCATCAATACCACACCCACCATCAACCACCCATTTATACTAAACCTATATTAATTCCACTTCATTCCACATTCACATCAACTCCGCATATTCTACCATACACCTTCACACCAAGGGCAATCTACAACAACCAATTAACCCACCAACACGCACGTCTTTGGGATGCGGGAGGTAACCCCACGCGGCCATAGAGAGATCGTGCAAACTCCTCACAGAGTGCACCGGAAGCCAGGATCAAACCCAGCTCTCTGGCGCTGTCAGGCAGCTCCTCTACCACTGCCCCATTGTGATTTTGAAGAGTTCAGATATGGGATATGGGCCAAAGGCAGTGGAATTGCCCAAGCTGAGAATGGCAACCTGGACAATTTGGTCAAGATTTGACCATCGGCAGTTCCTTGCGAGTGGATGTGGAGAGGATGTTTCCACTATTGGTTGAGCCTAGGACAGGAGGTCACAGCATCAGAATTAAAGAAGGTTCCTTTAGGAAGGAGATGAGGAGGAATTTCTTTAGTCAGAGGGTGGTGAATCTGTGGAATTCATTGCCACAGAAGGCTGTGGAGGCCGTCAATGGATATTTTTAAGGCAGAGATAGATACTTGTTCAAGAAGGAACTGCAGATGCTGGAAAATCGAAGGTAGACAAAATTGCTGGAGAAACTCAGCGGGTGCGGCAGCATCTATGGAGCGAAGGAAATAGGCAACGTTTCGGGCTGAAACCCTTCTTCAGACTGATGCAGGGTGGGAGGGGGAGGGGGCGGGAAGAAGAAAGGAAGAGGAGGAGCCAGAGGGCTGAGGGAGAGCTGAGAAGGGGAGGAGACAGCAAGGGCTACCGGAAATTGGAGAAGTCAATGTTCAGGCCACCGGGATGCAGACTCCCCAAGCGGAATATGAGGTGCTGCTCCTCCAGTTTCCGGTGGTGCTCACTCTGGCAATGGAGGAGGCCCAGGACAGAAAGGTTGGATTCGGAATGGGAGGGGGAATTGAAGTGCTGAGCCCCAGGGAGATCAGGTTGGTTAGAGATAGATTCTTGATTAGTACGGTTGTTGGGGGTTATGGGGAGAAGGCAGGAGAATGGGGTTGGGAGAGAGAGATAGATCAGCCACGATTGAATGGTGGAGCAGACTTGATGGGCCAAATGGCCTAATTCTGCTCCTATCACTTATGACCTTACGACCTTATGACCTCTCCAAATCTGTCTTGATCCACTTCTGTGGGCCCGAAACAAAGGATAATCCAACACAAAGACAATCTGATAACAGAATAGTTAGCTGGCTGTGTGAAATATGTGTACTGACTCTACTTCCTTCAAGGTTAAGGTTAAATTATATTAATGGAGGAATATATGAAGAGGCTTTTCCATGAATCCAACCTACTGTGTTGATGGTGCGTTTGGCATGGAGCCCAGATTGGACACATGTGCTGAACGCATTCATTTCTGCCCAAGGGGAATATTTCCATTCTAATAGTGTGAAGATTAACAGCATGTTGCACTTAAAGATTGCGGTTTCTTGGCAAGGCCTTTGCACTTCCATACGCGAGGCGTTGAACTTTCTCCAAGACACATATAATCACTTAAAACGAGTCACGAGCTTTAATTCCGTGTTGTCATTTGAGATCGCTGGCCCCCCCAACCCCGACCCTGCCTTCCCGCGCTCAGAGGTTGTATGTCGTATAACCATATAATATAACCATATAACAATTACAGCACGGAAACAGGCCATCTCGGCCCTTCTAGTCCGTGCCGAACACTTACTCTCACCTAGTCCCATCTACCTGCACTCAGACCATATCCCTCCATTCCTTTCCCGTCTATATACCTATCCAATTCATTTTTAAATGATAAAATCGAACTTGCCTCCACCACTTCCACTGGAGGCTCATTCCACACAGCTACCACTCTCTGAGTAAAGAAGTTCCCCCTCATGTTACCCCTAAACTTCTGTCCCTTCATTCTCAAATCATGTCCCCTTGTTCGAATCTTCCCTACTCAAGGGAAAAGGCTTATCCACGTCAACTCTGTCTATCCCTCTCATAATTTTAAAGATCTCTATCAAGTCCCCCCTTAACCTTCTGAAAGTCCCCCCTGAACCTTCGTCTGTGGTCATTTTGGTCGCCAGCTGTGTTCAACATCTGTAGCTCTTGGCAAGGCAAGACCAGAAAGGTTTCTTTTCACCTTTTCATCCATGATGAGAGTGAACACAGAACCGCGGCCTACGCTGCCAAGCCGAGAACAAGCCAGGTATTTTGCAAATAATATATAGTCTGTACTCATGTTTAGTTCAGTTTAGAGATATAGCGCGGAAACAGGCCCTTCGGCCCACCGAGTCCGCACCGACCAGCGATCCCCGCACACTAACACAACCCTACACACACGCAGGACAATTTTACACTTATACATTTGTACCAAGCCAATTAATCTGCAAACCTGTGCGTCTTTGGTGTGTGGGAGGAAATCGAAGATCTCGGACAAAACCCATGCAGGTCACGGGGAGAATGTACATGTATGGACTTTTCCTTGACTGCAGAGCACACAAACAAAAGCTTTTTACTATACCTTGGTGCAAGGGGGGGCAGGACTATAAAACCCCAGATGCCTGGACGTGAGTCAGTCTCTCTGGAAGATCGCGAGGGAGAGTCCACAACTGTGATTCTAAGCTGTGAATCAACTGAACTGTGAGTCTGCAATGTAATTGCAATAAATGATTTGTTAGCCCTTAATGACAATGTAATGAGTTGTTTGGCAATTTGGTGGCCAGCACTCTGCTTGAAATGCTATGAAACTGAATTTGGTGGCCTGCACTCTGCCTGAAATGCTATGAAACTGAATTTGGTGGCCTGCACTCTGCCTGAGATGCTATGAAACTGAATTTGGTGGCCTGCACTCTGCCTGAAATGCTATGAGGCTGAATTTGGTGGCCTGCACTCTGCCTGAAATGCTATGAAACTGAATTTGGTGGCCTGCACTCTGCCTGAAATGGAATTTCAAGAATAGCCGAGAGTGAACTGCCAGCCCACCATCCCTGAGTTACTGAGCTGCCAGCCCACCAGCCCTGAGTGACTGAGCTGCCAGCCCAAGAATCCATTCGGCCCACAATGTCCATACTAGCCCTCCGGAAACCAGTCCCTTCAGCCCACAATTCCCATACTAGTGCTCCAGAACTCCCCCCCCCCCACTGGCCACTAATATTGGAATTGGTGGAGAGGTTGAATATTGTGTTGGGGGACCAGCCCTCCCCTGTGAACACTTAATCTAGTATTTTATAGATCTGTCAGGGGGAAGATTAAATATGAACCCGAGGGTAACTTTTTCACACAAAGGGGGGTGGGTGTATGGAACGAGCTGCCAGAGGAGGTAGTTGAGGCAGGGATTATCGCAACATTTAAGAAACATTCGGACAGGTACATGGATAGGTCAGGTTTAGAGGGATATCGGCCAAATGCAGGCAGGTGGGACAAATGTAGATGGGACATGTTAGTTGGTGTGGGCAAGTTGGGCCAAAGGGTCTGTTTCCATGCTGTATCACTCTATGACTCCAAGAGATTGATTGATTGATTGTTTGAAAGATACAGCAGGTCCAAAGGAGTTATACGAGAATGATTGGTTAATAAATGATGAGCTCTGGGCCTGTACTCGCTGGAGTTGAAAAAGATGAGATGGTTATCAGATTGAAACTTACCGAATAATGAAAGGCCTGGACAGAGTGGATGTGGAGAGGTTGTTTTCACTAGTGGGAGAGTCTAGGACCAGAGGCCACAGCCTCAGAATTAAAGGACGTACCTTCAGAAAGGTGATGAGGAGGTATTTCTTTAGCCAGAGGGTGGTGAATCTGTGGAATTCATTGCCACAGACAGATGTGGAGGCCAAGTGTTTGGGTATTTTTAAAGCGGAGAGTGACAGGTTCTCCGTTAGTAAGGGTTTTGCCGAGGATCGCCAGTGTTGGAGCTCCGACTGCGGGGCCTGTGGACTTTAACATCGTGAAGCCGCGGTCTCCGGTAAGAAGCGGCCATCGGAGTTTCGATCATCCTGACGAGAGGGCCTGAACTGCGGAGGGTTCAAGGCCCCGACCACGGATGAACAAAGGAGGAAGGTGACTGAACTTTATTGCCTTCCATCACAGTGAAGAATGCTGATTCCACCGTGGTAAATTCTGTTGTGTATTGTGTTCTTTTGACTTGCATGGCTGTATGGTAACTCAAATATCACTGTACATTTAAAGATTGTGGGGATAAGGCAGGAGAATGGGGTTGAGAGGGAAAGACAAGAATAGCCATGATTGAATGGCGGAGTAGACTCGATGGGCAGAATGGACTAATTCTGCTCCTCTGATGAACACATGAACTTTACAGAGCAGCAATGGAGGCACTTTGGCCTGGCATCAACATGGTCATGGAACTGAAGATAGACACAAAAAGCTGGAGTAACTCAGTGGGACAGGCAGCATCTCTGGAGAGAAGGAATGGGTGACATTTTGGGTCGAGGCCCTTCTTCAGTCTCAACTGGCCATTCCTCCAGCATTTTGTGTCTATCTTCGGTTTAAACCAGCATCTGCAGTTCCTTCCCACATATTTCGTCATGGAACTGAAACTGGATTGTCTGAGGCACATATACACAGGTTTAAAACTATTGGGATAGAGTGACTGAAAAGATCTGTGTCATCTTAACTCCTTGAAGGAAGAAAAAAAGCGCCATTAATATTTTATTATCGGTAAACAAAGCTTTGCTGGCAAAAAGATTTTGAAAACCCACACGCCCAGGGGGTAGGACTGAAAATTATTGGCCAGTCCAAGTTGTTGGTCAAAAGTTTCATAAGCAGAGGCCTTGAGGACAAATTGGGCGCTTGCTTGATCTAATGAAAACTGCGAGGTTTGAGAAAATCCTTTTTTTTTTCTTTCCTCGGCACAAATTCCTTTTCTGATAAATAAGATGAAATTTTCCTGAAGAACGGCACATACACTTTGAGGATTTGCAATCGCGGAGCCTTTCTATATCATATATTTCCTCAACACTTCCTGTCAGATTTTTTCGCAAGAGAGAGAAAAAAGAGACGTTTTATCTCTGGATTAAGCCAAACACTGAACCAATCACCTCAAACAGAGGTGAAGCAGTCATCAATAGAAACGAAGAAGGCATTGTCGTTGGCTGATGTTTCTCCAAAGCGTTCGACTGAATGAGATTGGTCGTGCCCTTGGTATCTATGGAGATACCTGTGTTGTGAATACATCTTTTCATCTCCCAGCCAAGAGAAGAGCTCAGGAGAAGAAAAGGAGGCAAGAAAACGATTGAATAATCGAGACTATTCTTCCCACAGGACGGAAAATAAATGGAAAGTTTCCCTCAACTTTTTTTTGCAATATTAGCAGTTGAATGAAGGCTCGAGGGAGACTACAGATGCTGAAATCTTCAGCCAGAAACATGGAGTGTTTGAGAAAAAGGCCACGCAGCGTCTGTGGAGGGAAATGGACAAACAGCGTTAGGGATCAAGATCTTTTCTTCAGACGGAGGAAGGGTCCCGATCTGAAAGGTCATCATCTGCTCACATTCCTCCACGGATGCTGCCTGGCTTGTTGAGTTCCTCCAAGGTGTGACATGGTGACGCAGCGGTAGAGTTGCTGCCTCACAGCTTGCCAGAGACCAGGGTTCGATCCTGACTACGGGCGCTGTTTGCACGGAGTTTGTACCTTCTCCCCGTGACCGTGTGAGTCTTCACCGGGTGCTCCGGTTTCCTCCCGCACTCCAAAGACGTGCAGGTTTGTAGGTTGATTAACCGGTTGAATTGTAAATTGCCCCTTGTGTGTAGGATGAGTGCTGGTGTACGGGGGGGTCGCTGGTCGTTGCGGACTCGGTGGGCCGAAGGGCCTGTTTCCGCACCGTTTCTCTAAAGTCTAAAGTCTAAACTTTAGCCTTTTAGAACGGAGTTTACCCAAGAGTTCTCCCGAGTTTAAAAAAAAATCAAACTCGTGGTAAGCACATAGAATGTATGCAGCGGGTTCGTGGGAGCTCGGGACGTCTCTTGGCGGCTCGTAACACTAACGCTAACACATTTTCTCACAGAGAGTGGTGAGTGTGGAATTCTCTGCCTCAGAGGGTGGTGGAGGAAGGTTCTCTGGATGCTTTCGAGAGAGAGCTAGATAGGGCTCTTAAAAATAGCGGAGTCAGGGGATATGGGGAGAAGGCAGGAACGGGGTACTGATTGGGGATGATCAGCCATGATCACATTGAATGGCGGTTCTGGCTCGAAGGGCCGAATGGCCTACTCCTGCACCTATTGTCTATTGTCTATTGTTTATAAACTGACGTGTAAGTTTGCTGAGCACAAAATTGAGTGCATCATTAAAAAAATAGGAAAGTCAATTAAACTTTGATAGTAAATAGACAACCAAGCGTGTTATTCTAAAATTGTGTAAACCAAACACATGTACAATGTGAGGTGCCTGTACAATCATAAACCCGTGCAGTAAGCCCACTCCGACCAGCGATCCCCGCACACTAACACTATCCTACACACACTGGGGACAATTTACACTTACACCAAGCCAATTAACCTACATACCTGCACGTCTTTGCAGTGTGGGAGGAAACCGAAGATCCCGGAGAAAACCCACGCAGGTCACGGGGAGAGCGTTCAAACTCCGTACAGACAGCGCCCGCAGTCGGGATCGAACCCGGGTCTCCGGCGCTGTAAGGCAGCAACTCTACCTCTGTGTCACCGTGACGTCATTAACTAGTGGTCAACCTGACATTGGTGATCAAGTCAAGTTTAGTCAAGTCAAGTTTATTCGTCACATACACATATGAGATGTGCATTGAAATGAAAAGTGACAACGCTCGCGAATTGTGCAAAAAAACAAAAACAAACTACAAACAGAATGGAACAGAATCACACATTCACATATTACATAATTGTGGGAGGGAGGGAAGAAAAAGGGTAAAACCCAGCAATTAAAAAAAGACACCACTCAACAGTAACATGGTTCAGTAAAGTTAGTCCCTGGAGAGATAGGAGCTTACAGTCCTAATGGCCTCTAGGAAGAAACTCCTTTGCATCCTCTCCTCTCACAGCATGGCAACGGATCCGTTTGCCTGACCGTAGCAGCTGGAACAGTCCGTTGCTGGGGTGGAAGGGGTCTCCCATGATCTTGTTGGCTCTGGATCTGCACCTCCTGGTGTATAGATCCTGCAGGGGGGCGAGTGTGGTTCCCATAGTGCGTTCGGCCGAACGCACTACTCTCTGCAGAGCCTTCTTGTCCTGGGCAGAGCAGTTCCCAAACCAAATCGTGATCATTGCTCGCCTCATATGATTGTCAGACCTGGACTACCCACAGGGTCTGTTTCCATGCTGTATCTCTAAACTCATCTCTAAACTAAGCCTGTCATTGCATATTAACTGGTGCACTTGCTCGTGGCATTTCTCTATCACTGCCCTTCAGTTTCAGTTTAGTTCATCGTCACGTGTACCGAGGTACAGCGAAAAGCTTTTGTTGCGTGCTAACCAGTCAGCGGAAAGACAATACATGATTACAATCGAGCCATTCATAGTGTACAGATACAGGATAAGGAAATAACGTTTAGTGCAAGGTAAAGCCAGCAAAGTCCGATCAAAGAGGTAGATAGTGGTTCAGCGCTGCTCTCTGGTCGTGGTAGGATGGCTCAGTTGCCTGATAACAGCTGGGAAGAAACTGTCCCTGAATCTGGAGGTGTGCGTTTTCACACTTCTGTACCTCTTGCCCGATGGGAGAGGGGAGAAGAGGGAGTAGCCGGGGTGTGACTAGTCCTTGATTATGCTGCTGGCCTTGCCGAGGCAGCGTGAGGTGCAAATGGAGTCGATGGAAGGGAGGTTGGGTTCTGCGACGGTCTGAGCCGCGTCCACAATTCGCTGCAATTTCTCGCGGTCTTTGGGAAGGAGCTGTTCCCAAACCGTGCCGTGATGCATCCCGATTACACATGCTCTCTATCCGCAATCCTGCCGTCCACAATCTGCGGTCGCTGTTAAATCACTAAATGCTGCACTTTTCCTGCTCACCTGTCGATTGCCGACTGCCATGATCTATCTACAGTGTCAACTGTTATCCTGTCCATGGCAGCCTCATTAGTCGCTGTAGAGGGCTTCACTCTGCTTTTAACTGCTGCATTATGAATCAGTGACCCCAGGTATTGTGTAGTGTGACGTTACTTATCAGACTTTCTAAACGACTTGACAAGTGACAACCCTCAATCGCTTCCCCGGGTAAATTAGAATGACCTGGCTGTCAGGACCACTTACGGCTGGGACAATTGGACCTGATCCTGTCCTGTTTAATTTTATTTATTCGGGAGATATCGGACTTGCTGGCATTTATTTCCCACGCACAAAATGACCCTGCAGTCAGGGACGCTGTTGATGGAGTGGCAATGTGCATTTTGTGGACATTATGGGCGCGTTTTATATATAATGTGTAAAAAAGTCGACAGGTCTGACAGGAGGGACAGATCTCCCCGCAGAGAGGGGGAGTAAGTCAATAATTAAAAGACAATGGGCGTCACGGTGGCGCAGCGGTAGAGTTGCTGCCTCACAGCGCCAGAGACCCGGGTTCGGTCACGACTACGGGAGCTGTCTGTACGGAGTTTGTACCTTTTCTCCCCGTGACCTGCGTGGGTTTTTCTCCGGGTCCTCCGGTCTCCTCCCGCACTCCGAAGACGTGCGGGTTTGTAGGTTAATTGGCTTTTGTAAATTGTCCCCAGTGTGTGGGATAGAAAACTAGTGGATTGCTGGTCTGCGCAGACTCAGTGGGACGAAGGGCCCTGTTGCCACGCTGCATCTCCAAACTAAACGAAACAAAGGTTTAAACTAATTCAAAGGGAAACTAAAAAAATAATGTAAGCACACCGTTACTGTGGGAGCCTGTGGCACACTGGTGGATTAGCTTGTATGGAGATAGAAGCAGTACATTTACTGGGAGTCCAGGAAGCATGCAACAGAACTGTACAGGATTGGAACAGGCCTTTCAGCCCATAATGTCTGTGGCGAACATGATACCATATTGAACTCACCCCTGCCATCAGGAAGAATGTACAGGAGCCTGAAAACTATAACGTCCAGATTCAGGAACAGCTTCTTCCCTACATCCATTAAGCTATTGAACACCTCCAAATGCTATTGAACACCTCCAAAAGCAATTGATAACCTCCAAATGAGCTCTCAACTACAGAGACATGGGGGCATTAGTTTTGGCCTTGCACCATTATTTATTGCTTGTTTATAAAGTGTGTGTGTGTGTGTGTGTGTGTGTGTGTGTGTGTGTGTGTGTGTGTGTGTGTGTGTGTGTGTGTGTGTGTGTGTGTGTGTGTGTGCGCATGTGTGTGTGTGTGTGTGTGTGTGTGTGTGTGTGTGTGTGTGTGTGTGTGCGCATGTGTGTGTGTGTGTGTGTGTGCGCGTGTGTGTGTGTGTGTGTGTGTGCGCGCGTGTGTGCGCATGTGTGTGTGTGTGTGTGTGTGTGAAGATGGGAAGATGTGGCTAGTGGTGGAATCCCGTTGGAGGTGGCGGAAATGTCGGAGGATGATGTGCTGTATGCGACGGCTGATGGGGTGGAAGGTGAGGACGAGGGGGACTCTTGTCCCCCTTACGACCGGGGGAGGGGGAGCAAGAGCGGAAACCACGGAAATATAGAGGAGACACGTGTGAGGACCTCATCTATGGTAGATGGGAGGAACCCCTCTTCCCTGAAGAATGAGGACATCTCGAACGTCTGAGTATGGAGCACCTCATCTTGGGCGCAGATGTGGCGTAGAAGAATTGGGAGCAGGGGATAGACTCTTTGCAGGAGGCAGGGTGGGAATAACCATGGTCCAGATAACTAGACTTGTAACAGATGTCAGTCGAGAGTCTATCTTCTGTGATGGAGATGGTGAGATCAAGAAAGGGGATGGAGGGGTCCGAGATAGGTGGTGAATCTGTGGAATTCATTGCCACAGAATGATGTGGAGGCCAATGGATATTTTTAAGGTGGGGATTGACAGATTTTTGATTAGTGTGGGTGTCAGGGATTATGTGGAGAATGGGGTTGAGAGGGAGAGTTAGATTAGCCATGATTGAATGGCGTTAAACAATCTGATCTCCCGGTGGCTCAGCACTTCAACTGCCCCTCCCATTCCAAATTTGACCGTTCTGTCCTGGGCCTCCTCCATGGCCAGAGCGAGTCCCATCACAAATTGGAGGAGCAGCACCTCATATTTCGCTTGTGTAGTTTAGACCCCAGCGGTACTTCCCCTCGCCTTCCCACAGCCTACTGCCTCCGCCTCTTCCTTTCTTCTTCCCGCCCCTCCCCCCCCCCCACATCAGTCTGAAGAAGGATCTCGACCCGAAACGTCGCCCATGTAGTGGAGATAGAGTTGGGGGATAGGGCCAGTGTACGCCAGGCTGTAGTGCGCAGGAAGGCGCTACAGATGCTGGTTTAAACAGAAGATATACACAAAATAAAATGATGTATAAAATCATGAGAGGAATAGATCGGGTAGATGCACGGAGTCTCTTGCCCAGAGTATGGGAATCGAGGACCAGAGGACATAGGTTCAAGGTGAAGGGGAAAAGATTTAATAGGAACCTGAGGGGTAGCTTTATCACACAAAGGGTGGTGGGTGTATGGAACAAGTTGCCAGAGGAGGTAGTTGAGGCAGGGACTATCCCAACATAAGAAACAGTTAGACATGTAAATGGATAGGACAAGTTTGGAGGGATATGGACCAAGCGCAGGCTAGTGTAGATGGGACGTTGGCCGGTGTGGGCGAGTTGGGCCGAAGGGCCTGTTTCCACACTGGATCACCCTATGACTCTATGAAAAAGCCGAGCAACTCAGCTGGACAGGCAGCATCTCTGGAGATAGGGAATGGGTGACGTTTCGGGTCGAGACCCTTCGTCAGACTCGAATCGCTGAGTTCCTCCAGCTTTTTTGTGTCTATCTGCAGCCCGCAGTGTATTCCTGCAGATTCAAGGATGTTTCTGTTAAAATGGGAGGAAAATCTGCGGCCGGGGGAAGACACGAGGAAAACAATCAACGCTGTTTGCTTTTGCCGTCCAGTCGAATTATACAAGGGTGCAGCGAACAAGTGCATGGGATTGATTATTATGTCGTACAGGTTTACAGATAACTATGTGCAAATTTCATAATGTATCCGAGATGGATTGCGATCTCGGCAACCTCATATCAATGCTCCCTTGTCACAGCCACGATCAATTCATCCCGTTACAAATAAATCTCTGGCTACCTCTCCCTGGTTGTTGCATAACACATGAGCGGAACAATTAATAGCTTGTTAGTGGAGAATAATGCTCTGACTGTAACTGAACTCAGCCTGACTGGCAGACGGATCACGTGAGCAGGGCAGTTAATAAACTGCAATATGAACAGAAGTCACCCACACTAGTCCTTCTACTGTGGCAGACAGGAAGCAGAGAGTAGGGATTAACGGGACCCTTTCAGAATGGCAGGCAGTGGCTAGCGGGGTACCACAAGGCTCGGTGCTGGGACCGCAGCTATTTACAATATATATTAATGATTTAGATGACGGGATTAAAAGTAACGTTAGCAAATTTGCAGATGACACAAAGCTGGATGGCAGTGTGAACTGTGAAGAGGATGTGACAAGTAAAATGGATGAAGGGGTGCCAGTGGATGTCGTGTATCTAGACTTTCAGAAAGCTTTTGATAAGGTCCCGCACGGGAGACTGGTGACTAAAATTAGAGCACATGGTATTGGGGGTAGGGTGTTGACATGGATAGAAAATTGGTTGGCAGACCAGAAGCAAAGAGTAGGAGCGAACGGGTCCTTTTCAGAATCGCAGGCAGTGGCGAGTGGAGTGCCGCAAGGCTCGGTTGGGGCCGCAACTGTTTACCGCAAAAATGATTTGGAAGAGGGAATTAGGAGCAACACTAGCAAGTTTGCAGATGAAACAAAGCTGGGTGGCAGTGGGAACTGTGAAGAGGATGCTATGAGGATGCAGGGTGACGGACAGGTTGGGTAAGTGGGCAGATGCATGGCAGATGCAGTTTAATGTGGCAAAAAGAGGAAGGCAGATTATTATCTAATTGGAGTCAAGTTGGGAAAAGCGGAAGTACAACGAGATCTGGGGGTCCTTGTTCAGCAGTCATTGAAAGTAAGCATGCAGGTACAGCAGGCAGTGAAGAAAGCTGATGGCATGTTGGTCTTCATAACAAGTGGAGTTGAGTATAGGAGAAAAGAGGTCCTTCTGCAGATGTACAGAGCCCTAGTGAGACCACACCTGGAGTATTGTGTGCAGTTTTGGTCTCCCAATTTGAGGAAGGACATTCTTGCTATTGAGGGAGGGCAGCGTAGTTTCACTAGGTTAATTCCCGGGATGGTGGGACTGTCATATGTTGATAGAATGGAGTGGCTGGGCTTGTACACTCTGGAACTTAGAAGAATGAGAGGGGATCTTATTGAAACATGCAAGATTATTAAGGGTTTGGACACGCTAGAGGCTGGAAACATGTTCCCGATGTTGGGGGAGTCCAGAACCAGGAGCCACACAGTTTAAGAATAAGGAGTAAGCCATTTAGAACGGAGATGAGGAAACACTTTTTCACACAGAGAGTTGTGAGTCTGTGGAATTCTCTGCCTCAGAGGGCGGTGGAGGCAGGTTCTCTGGATACTTTCAAGAGCTAGATAGGGCTCTAGAAAATAGCGGAGTCAGGGGATATGGGGAGAAGGCAGGAATGGGGGTACTGATTGTGGATGATCACATTGAATGGCGGTGCTGGCATGAAGGGCCGAATGGCCTACTCCTGCACCTATTGTCTATTGAAAATCTGCGACTGTCTCTCAATTTTTTTTTTTTAAATACCGATTTTAGTCCTTCTCCTGGCAATGAACCCCAGTGATGAGTTCACGTTCTGTGACTGGGAGACAACCTGTGGTTTTTTTCCATGAGGGTGCTGTCAGTTGTGTAGCTCCCTGTATTAATCTGTCTGCCTCAGTCAATTGTAGCAATTACATGCCACTCACTGAGTTATCCTCTGCTGTTGATTACGGTCGCTGTGCCAGCTGCAAAGAAAATCCTTCTGCAAACAGCTACTGCACATTGCAAACCATCCTGCAATCATTCTGATATCTTGACGAACGGCTTGATAAATCAAATGTCGGCATTTCCCTTAAAGGCTTCTGGCTTATCCAGAGGAACGGCGGGGCAGCGGTAGAGTTGCGGATCGCCTCACAGCGCCGGGGGCCCGGGTTCGATCCTGACTGCGGGAGCTGTCTGTACGGAGTTTGCACGTTCCCCCCGTGACCTGCGTGGGTTTTCTCCGGGTGCTCCGGTTTCCTCCGCACACTCCAGGTTTGTCGGCTAATTGGCTTGGTATAATAGCAAATTGTCCCTAGTGTGTGTAGGATATAGAAACATAGAAACATAGAGACATAGAAAATAGGTGCAGGAGTAGGCCATTCGGCCCTTCGAGCCTGCACCGCCATTTGATATGATCATGGCTGATCATCCAACTCAGTATCCCATCCTTGCCGTCTCTCCATACCACCTGATCCCTTTAGCCACAAGGGCCACATTTAACTCCCTCTTAAATATAGCCAATGAACTGGCCTCAACTACCCTCTGTGGCAGAGAATTCCACAGATTCACCACTCTCTGTGTAAAAAATGATTTCCTCATCTCGGTCCTAAAAGTCTTCCCTCTTATCCTTAAACTGTGACCCCTAGTTCTGGACTTCCCCAACATCAGGAATAATCTTCCTGCATCTAGCCTGTCCAACCCATTAAGAATTTTGTAAGTTTCTATAAGATCCCCCCTCAGTCTTCTGAATTCCAACGTGTACAAGCCGAGTCTATCCAGTCTTTCCTCATATGAAAGTCCTGCCATCCCAGGAATCAGTCTGGTGAACCTTCTCTGTACTCCCTCTATGGCAAGAATGTCTTTCCTCAGATTAGGAGACGAAAACTGTACGCAATACTCCAGGTGTGGTCTCACCAAGACCCTGTACAACTGCACTAGAACCTCCCTGCTCCTGTACTCAAATCCTTTTGCTATGAATGCTAACATACCATTCGCCTTCTTCACTGCCTGCTGCACCTGCATTCCTACTTTCAATGACTGGTGTTGTTAGTGTGCAGGGATCGCTGGTCGGTGGGCACTCTGTGGGCCCAAGGGCCTGTTTTCGAAAATAAATAAAAACTAAAGGAATATAAGAAACACTGAGACAGGAGGGGTATAATCTGTCCCTTCTAACCCGTTCTGCTTGTCATTACAATCACCTTAGGCCCCCTTCGGTCATGGCTGACCTGACCATGGGTGTCTCCAGGGTTGGAGGACGCCTGTGCGTGACTTTGTTTAACGTGGGGAGACTGGTGCACAGACAGCCACCCCACGGTCCTTGACAGATCTGGGTCAGGATCCAGTGGCATGGAGTCCAAGACGACCGGAGACCCTTTTCTGCTGCAGCCTTCATCCGCCTTCCCAGCCGTTGTGACGCTCCCACAAAATGTTGGATTTGCTCAGCGGGACAGGCAGCATCGCTGGAGAGAAGGAACGGGTGACGCTTCGGTTCGAGACCCTTCTTCAGAATGATTCAGACTTTTAGTCTTCACTTTGGACTTCAGTTTAACTTTTCCACATCTGCAAGGGTCTGTTAGATCTGTCATTGTTGGCATGATCCTTTCACACTTCTCAGAACAAGAAAGTATCATTTGCAATCTTACAGTCGTTAAAAACCTCCCTCGAATCTATTGATTTTCAGAAATTCATTGCCCTGCAATGTTCGTCTTAGCTTCTTAAACCATTCCCATCTGGACCAAGGGATTTATCCACTTTAAGTGCAGCCATTACTTCTGGTATGTTCTCCTTGTCAATATTTGTATGTCCAGAGTTTCATTTAAATCCTCTGCTGCTGAGAATGACAGGGGTTATGAGGAGAATACAGTGTGACAATAGACAATAGACAATAGGTGCAGGAGTAGGCCATTTGACCCTTCGAACCAGCACCGCCATTCAATGTGATCATGGCTGATCATCCACAGTCAGTACCCCGTTCCTGCCTTCTCCCCATATCCCCTGACTCTGCTATCTTTAAGAGCCCTATCTAGCTCTCTCTTGAAAGTATCCAGAGAAGCGGCCTCCACCGCCCTCTGAGGCAGAGAATTCCACAGACTCACCACTCTCTGTGAGAAAAAGTGTTTCCTCGTCTCCGTTCTAAATGGCTTACCCCTTATTCTTAAACTGTGGCCACTGGTTCTGGACTCCCCTAACACCAAGAACATGTTTCCAGCCTCTAGCGTGTCCAAACCCTTAATAATCTTATATCTTTCAATAAGATAACCTCTCATCCTTCTAAATTCCAGAGTATACAAGCCCAGCCGCTCCATTCTCTCAGCATATGACGGTCCCGCCATCCCGGGAGTGCCCACCAACTCCGATCCAACCAACAATGGCCCACGTGTTCTATCCTACCCAATATGGCAATTTACAGAGACCAATTAACCTACAAATTCGCACATCTTTAGGATGTGGGAGGAAGCCGGAGCACCCGGAGAAAACCCGCTCAAGGAGACAATGTACAAACTCCGCACAGACAGCACGCACACTCAGGGGCGAACCCGGGTCCATGGCGCCATAAGGCGGAAACTCTACCGCTGCGCCACCATGCCGCCCGGTAGTAAGGGTGTCAGGGGTTACGGGGAGAAGGCAGGAGAATGGGGTTGAGAGGGAAAGATAGATCGGCCAAGATTGAATGGCGGAGTAGTCATGATGAGCCAAGATAGCGTGATTCTGCTCCTAGAACTGGTGAAGCTTGTGAAGAATCTGGCACCATCTTCTACCATAGTCAAAAACGATGAAAAATGTTGAGTTCATTTGTGAGTTTAGTTTAGAGATACAGCATGGAAACAGGGCCCTTGGCCCATCAAGTCCAAGCGAATCATCGATCACCCATTCACACTAGTTCTATGTTATCCCGCTTTCTTATCCACCCCTACACATTAGAGATGACTTGTGCATGCGTAAGCTACGCAAAAAGAGTTTAACAATACAATAAAGAACCATTGACTTGAGTTCCTTCTCCCTCCATCCCTATCACCAACTTGAAATGATAGCTGTTGTTCTCTCCACAGATGCTGTCTGACTATTCTGAGCATTTTCTGTTATCATCTCATAAGAGTTACTTTAATTAGAGAGAGGCATAGATAGGGTGGACAGTCAGAACCTTTTGTGCCAGCACCGCCATTCAATGTGATCATGACTGATCATCCCCAATCAGTAACCCGTTCCTGCCTTCTCCCCATATCCCCTGACTCGGCTATTTTTAAGAGCCCTATCGAGCTCTCTCTTGAAAGCATCCAGAGAACCTGCCTCCACCGCCCTCTGAGGCAGAGAATTCCACAGACTCACCACTCTCTGTGAGAAAAAGCGTTTCCTCATCTCCGTTCTAAATGGCTTATGTTTGGAGGGTTATGGACCAAGCACAGGCAAGTGGGACTAGGGTAACTGGGACATTGTTGGCCGGTGTGGGCGAGTTGGGCCGAAGGGCCTGTTTCCGCACTGTATTAATCTATGACTCTATCTAGGTCACGGGGAGAACGTACAAACTCCGTACAGACTGCACCCGTAGTCAGGATCGAACCCGGGTCTCTGGCGCTGTGAGGCAGCAACTCTACCGCTGCGCCACCGTGCCGGCCTAGTGCGAGGTATGTTTCTTTTACTTTAGAGGGTGGTGGGTGCCTGGAACGCGTTGCCAGGGATGGCGGTGGAGGCAGATACAATCGCGGCATTTAAAAGACTTTTGGATAAGCGCATGGATATGTAGGGAACAGAGCGATATGGATTATGTGCAGACAGGTAAGACAATAGACA
>CM075985.1:3151837-3240123 GCA_038087875.1 Malacoraja senta
CGTTTTCTTAATAAATCATCCACCCTATCTGTAGGGGCGGGAGTATTCACAAGGTTCGGTTATCGGTTTGAGGGATCGTTGGTTGAGTTTAATGTAAAATATATATGCGGTTTAATGCTGATTTAACGCAGATTCTGTGAGTGTGGGTGAGAGTGAGAATGAGAGTCATGTTACTCCTGAAGTCGACTGTTGTTCGAAGACAGCCGTTGTCTGGAAGCACTTTCTTATGGAATATGACCGATTTTTATTTTATCCCTCTTATTTTTCTTTGTCTTTTGATCTGTTTTTTATTTAATGATTAGTGCCGTTTCGAAGTCACAACTTGGCAGTCTGGCCCCACCCCCCCCCCCCCCACCCCACCTCCCCCCTCCCCCCCCACTCCCGCCCGCTCCTGCTACCGAACGGGATGAGATTTCTCCACCGAGAATTGCATCTCAGCCATGCGTTGAGTGCGCATTGTAGCTGCACTTTTCACGCTTTTTTCACGTTTACTCACTCTTCCCACAGGGCTTATTTCACCACGCCTCCGGGAAACCAGCCTCCCGGGTTAAATTGAGTCTGAAGAAGGGTCTCGACCCGAAACGTCACCCATTCTTCGCTGCAGAATGATGAGCAGATGATGCAAGTGCTGATGAACAAAGTCACTTCAGCAAGTCATTCGACGAGGTTCCGCATGGTAGGTCAAAAGGTCATAAGGTCATAGGAATAGGAGTAGAATTCGGTCATTCGGCCCATCAAGTCTACTCCACCATTCAATCACGTCTGATCTATCTCTCCCTCCCAACCCCATTCTCCTGCCTTCTCCCCATAACCTCTGACACCCGTACTAATCAAGAATCTATCTATCTCTGCCTTAAAAATATCCACTGCCCACCTCCACAGCCTTCTGTGGCAAAGAATTCCGTAGATTCACCACCCTCAGACTCCTCCTCTCCTTCCTGAAGGAATGTCCTTTAATTCTGAGGCCAGTCCTAGACTCTGGTCCTGGACTCTCCCACTAGTGGAAACATCCTCTCCACATCCACTCTATCCAGGCCTTTCACTATTCTGTATGTTTCAATAAGGCCCCCCCCCCTCATTCATCTAAACTCTAGGCTGCTCTGGAAGGTTAGATCACATGGGATCCAAGGAGAGATAAGCTGAATAGATGGGAAATTGGCTTGATGGAGGGAAGGAGAGGGTGATGGTGGAAGGTTGCATTGGTGGAAGGTTGCCTTTTGTACCGGAGTCCTGTGGTTGTTTTGTCCTCCATATCACTGATTGGCATGAGAATGTACCAGCATGATTAGCAAGTTTGGAGATGATAGTAACGTGGGTGATATCATTTCGTTTAGTTTAGAGATACAGCGCAGAAACAGGCCCTTCGGCCCACCGAGTCCGCACCGACCAGCGATCTCCACGCATTAACACCGTCCTACACGCACTAGGGGGCACTTCCTACATTGACCAAGCCAATTAACCTACAAACCTGTACGTCTTTGGAGTGTGAGAAGAAACTAAAGATCCTCGGAGAAAACCCACGCAGGTCACGGGGGAGGACGTGCAAACTCCGTACAAACAGCACCCGTAGTCAGGATTGAACCTGGGTCTCTGGCGCCGGGAGGCAGCGACTCTACCCAGCTGTGCCACCGTGCCACCGTATTGTAGATGGTTGTCGACTCGATGGGCTGAATGGCGCACTTCAACTCCTACATCTTCTGGCCTAATATTGAACACAATGAAAATCTTTGCATCAACAGAGTCAGCAATCTTTGGTGGGGCAAAGGTGTGCAAATAATGAAGGGAAGTACAACATTTTCCATTGCTGACTATGAGTTTCTTATTTAGGGTCAGAAAGATAAACTACAAATTCAATTCGCGACTTCCTAGAAATTCTGTGTGTAATGAAAATCGAGAGCACTAAACAATAGACAAAAAATCCTTCCTGGTTCTAATTTCCAGTGTAACATCCCGAAATATTTCTGCGTTGATGATTTTTTACAAAGTGTAAAATCTGCTGCAAATTTCAGCAGCGAGCAATTGCCAGTTGCGCATTTACATTACAGATATAACTGATCCGCAATCTTTCATTGCTAGCAGCAGCGTGGAAGTATGGCAGGTTACATAACTCGACAATTGTTCAACCATCAGGTAACTGGCTGCAGCCTTCCCTCCATTGACGAACTGTACACTGCAAGGGCCAGGAAGCGAGCGGGCAAGATCATCTCTGACCCCTCTCACCCTGGCCACTAAACTCTTCGAATCACTTCCCTCTGGGAAGGCGACTCCGGACTGTCAAAGCTGCCACAGCCAGACATAAAAACAGCTTTTTTCCCACGAGTAGCAGCTCTACTCAATAACCAAACATCTGTAGCCTCCTTTTGCTCTGGTATTTTATTTAATTCACATGTTTAACCAATAATGTTTTTGTATTAATGTTTAATGTTTTATGTGTCATTCCTGACTGTCACTGTATGTCATGCGGGCGGAGCACCACGGCAAATTCCTTGTATGTGAATACTTGGCCAATAAACGTATTCATTCAGTCTGAAGAAGGGTTTCAGCCCGAAACATTGCCTATTTCCTTCGCTCCATAGATGCTGCTGCACCCGCTGAGTTTCTCCAGCACTTTTGTCTACCTTCGATTTTCCAGCATCTGCAGTTCTTTCTTAAAAATGTATTCATTCATTCATTCATTCATTCATTTATTTAAGTTTGTTGGATAAAGCTGGAGCGCAGGAGGATGAGGGTGATCTTATAGAGAGGTGTATGAAATCATCAGACGAATAGATCTGGTGGATGCACAGAGTCTCTTGCCCAGAGTAGGGGAATCCAGGACCAGAGGACATCGGTTTAAGGTGAAGGGGAAAAGATTTAATAGGAATCTGAGGGGTAACTTTTTCACACAAGCCTGGTAGGTGTATGGAACGAGCTGCCGGAGGAGGTAGTTGAGGCAGGGACTATTTAGAAACATTTAGGCAGCTACGTGGATAGGGCGGGTTTGGAGAGATATGGGCCAAATGCAGGCAGGTGGACTAGTGTAGCTGGGACTTGTAGGCCAGTGTGAGCAAGTTGGGTTTTCACCCTGTATCACTCCATAACCCTATGAGATGCAGCCTGCCTTTGCTGAGTCTTCCTGCATTTTCTGTTTATTTTTTTCATTCTAACAAGTTCCTAATCCGGCATTTTGTGTGTTATTTCATCTTTAATATTTTTTAGTTCTGAGAAGTTCCAAAGATCTATTTTAGTTTATTTATTCCAAGACACTGAATGTGTCTTCTCTGTACTAAGCGGCTGATGAGGATTAACTATCTATTTTTCTTATGGAATTATACACAGGCAGTGAGTCACACCAAACTCAAGGCAGTTTGCAATGAAATTCACTGCAGTTATTTTTTTAATTGCGCTCAGTAGGTGCAATGATAAAAATATTGAAATATATAACAGATTTTCTGTAATATTTAATGAACATGGAAACATTTATATTGGACCTCCTCACAGTGTGAAAAGGATTGTTTGCGGTGTGATACTCTTGTAAGGGCAAGGTGTCCATAAGTGCTGGGAGCAGAATTAGGCCATTCGGCCCATCGAGTCTACTCCGCCATTCAATCATGGCTGGTCTATCTCTCCCTCCCAACCCCATTCTCCTGCCTTCTCCCCCATAACCCCTGACAGGTACAAGAGCCTGCAGATGCTGGAATCTGTAGCACTGGAGGAACAGCACCTCGTATAACGCTTGTGTAGCAACAACCCTACGACATTTATATGTTGAATTCTCCAATTTTAGGTATCTCTAATTAACTGCTCCCGCCTTTCGCCTCTACACCCTCCAACCTCCCCCCCTCTCCCCACCCTTCCCCTGAACTCCCACCTACTTCCCCCTTCACCCCTCTGCCCCCTTACCTGCTAACTTCCCCCTGCCTCACACCTGGGGACACGTTGGCACAGCTGGTAGAGGTCATAAGGAATAGGAGTAGAATTAGGCCATTCGGCCCATCAAGCCTACTCCGCCATTCAATCATGGCTGATCTATCTCTCCCTCCCAACCCCATTCTCATGCTTCTCCCTATAACCTCTGACACCCGTACTAATCAAGCTGCTGCCTCACTGCGCCAGGGACCCGGGATTCGATGCTGACTGCGGGTGCTGTCTGTACGGAGTTTGCACGCTCTGTTCCTGTGCTTTGCTGCTCCACCTTCTAATATAATGGGTTGAAGTTGTGCGTTCTGCGCTGGGTGAAGCTTGCGTGGCGGCCCCAATGAGAATTCTGGCGGTTGGAGCCCGTAAGAATGAATGAATTAATTAATATGTTTATTGGCCAAGTATTCACATACAAGGAATTTGCCTTGGTGCTCCGCCCGCAAGTGACAACATGACATACAGTGACAGTTAGGAATGACACATAAAACATTAAACATTAATAATAAAACATTATTGATTAAACATGTGAATTAAATAAAATACCAGAGCAAAAGGAGGCTACAGGTTTTTGGTTATTGAGTAGAGCTACTATTCGTGGATAAAAGCTGTTTTTGTGTCTGGCTGTGGCAGCTTTGACAGTCCGGAGTCGCCTTCCAGAGAGAAGTGATTCAAAGTGTTTGTGGCCAGGGCGAGAGGGGTCAGAGATGGTCTAACCCGTATGGATCATAAAATGCGCATCACTCAGGCAAAAACACGACATAGGAATGTGTGACACAAAATCTGGAGTAACTCAGCGGGACAGGCAGCATCTCTGAAGAGAAGGAATGGGTGACGTTTCTGGTCGAGACCCTTTTTCCGACTCTTCTGTCCCAAGAAGGGTCTCGACCCGAAACGCCACCCATTCCTTCTCTCAGAGATGCTGCCTGTCCCGCTGAGTTACTCCAGCTTTTTGCGTCTATCTTCGGTTGAAACCAGCATCTGCAGTTCCCTCCCACACATAGGAATCTGTGTCACTCACAGAAAGTTGTTCAAGCTGAAAATCTGTTCAGCTAAAATAACATTCACTTTACAAACCAAAACTGCATATACCTTCACCAGGTGTCTCACTTCATGAATTATGAAGAAGCGTTAGTTTCAGAAGACCTGAAGAATAAAACCATTATTAATAAGCATAATTCAGGACAAAGGATGACCAATTTATTCCGAAGTTGTTGCTTAAAACTCAGATGACTCATTTTTTAGTTTAGTTTAATTTAGAGATACAGCGTGGAAACTGGCACACCGATTCCGCACCAACCAGTGATCCCCGCATATTAAGACTATCCTACACACACTGAGGACTATTTTTTGAAAAACATTTATACAGTACCAAGGCAATTAACCTACAAACCTGTATGTCTTTGGAGTGTGGGAAGATCTCGGAGAAAACCACGCAGGTCACGGGGAGAACATACAAACTCCGTGCAGACAGCACCCGTGGTCAGGATTGAACCCGGGTCTCTGTCGCTGTGAGGCAGCAACTCTACCGCTGCGCCACCGCGCCGCATTACCGTGGATTACTGTGGAGAACGGAGACGAGGAACACTTTTTCCCACAGAGAGTGGTGAGTCTGTGGAATTCTCTGCCTCAGAGGGTGGTGGAGGCAGGTTCTCTGGATGCTTTCAAGAGAGAGCTAGATAGGGCTCTTAAAAATAGCGGAGTCAGGGGATACGGGGAGTAGGCAGGAACGGGGTACTGATTGGGGATGATCAGCCATGATCACATTGAATGGTGGTGCTAGCTCGAAGGGGCCGAATGGCCTACTCCTGCACCTATTGTATATTGTCTATTGTCTATAACAGAACACTTGGAAAGCATTAACAGAATTGGCCAAAGTTAGTTTGGGTAGCTTACAACCCAGCAGGTTCTAAGTATCGGCGGGGCCATGTGCAGTCTGGGCGATCATTTCGCTGAACACCTTCGCTCAGTCCGCCTTGGGCCTGTGCGATCTCCCGGTTGCCAAACACTTTAACCTCCCTCCCATTCCCACACTGACCTTTCTGTCCTGGGCCTCCTCCACTGCCAGAGTGAGGCTAAACGCTAATTGGAGGAACAGCACCTCATATTTTGCTTGGGCAGCTTACACCCCAGCGGTGTGAACATTGATTTCACTGACTCCCCTCTCTGTCCCTCCTCCCCCCCCCCCCATCCCCCCACACTGGTCATACTACTTTCGCTGTCGTCCTGCTGAATTTCACTGTTGGTATAACTTGTTATCACCATTTCCACAGCCAACAATGGACCATTGTGGGCTCCACCATTCCTTGATCTTCGTTGCTGGCTTTGATCTGTCCTTTTGCATATCTTTCATTAATTTGTTCTATGCACCTATTTCATATCTCTCTGTTACCTCTCCCCTGACTCTCAGTCTGAAGAAGGGTCTTGACCCGAAACGTCACCCATTCCCTTCTCTCCAGGGCAGCTGCCTGACCCGCTGAGTTACTCCGGATTTTTGTGTCTATCTTGTGTGGAACGAACGTTGAATTCTCTAATTTTCGGTCACTTCTACTAACACTCCCCTCCCCTCCCCTCCCCTCTCCTCTTGCACCTTTAGTTTGTTTAACTAGTTCCAGGGTTCACCACATTATATTCCTCTTGTGATCGCACCTTCCCTGGCCAACCATGGGCCTACCAGGGCACCAGGCCTTCCTGAGGTCTTTTCTCACCTCCAGCTCTTAACCCCCTTTACCTCCCACTTTTCGTCAGAGGAAGGGTCCTGACCCGAAATGTCAACTATCCTTTTCCTCCAGAGATGCTGCCTGCCCTGTTAAGCAACTCCAGCAATTTGTGTCTATCTTTGGACAAAGTCAGAATGGATTTATGAAATGAATATCATGCTTGGCCCGTTTCCTGGTTGCAGACAGACACAAAATGCCAGAGTTGCTCATTTCTCCAAAGTTGCTGCCTGACCCGCTGAGTTACTCCGGTGTCTATCTTTGGTGAAATGTTCCCAATGTTGGGCGAGTCCAGAACCAGGGGCCACAGTCTTAGAATAAAGGGGAGGCCATTTAAGACTGAGGTGAGAAAAAACTTTTCCACCCAGAGAGTTGTGAATTTGTGGAATTCCCTGCCACAGAGGGCAGTGGAGGCCAAGTCCACTGGATGGATTTAAGAGAGAGTTAGATAGAGCTCTAGGGGCTAGTGGAGTCAAGGGATATGGGGAGAAGGCAGGCACGGGTTATTGATTGGGGACGATCAGCCATGATCGCAATGAATGGCGGTGCTGGCACGAAAGGCCGAGTGGTCTCCTCCTGCACCTATTTTCTATTGTTTCTATGTTTCTATCTGTAGTTCCTTTTTATCACATCCTGATTGCAGATGCTGGTTTACCAAGGAAAGACACCAAGTAGTGGTGACTCAACGGGTCAGGCAGCATCTCTGGAGAACATGGATAGATGTCAAGAGTCAAGAGAAACTTGTTGTCATGTGTCCCAGATAGAACAATGAAATCCTTACTTGCAGCCACGAATGAATGGCAGAGTAGACTTGATGGGCCGAATGGCCTAATTGTGCTCCTATTCGCGATGTTGGGGGAGTCCAGAACCAGGGGCCACAGTTGAAGAATAAGGGGTAGGCCATTTAGAACTGAGATGAGGAAAAGCTTTTTCACCCAGAGAGTTGTGAATCTGTGGAATTCTCTGCCACAGAAGGCAGTGAAGGCAGATTCACTGGAAGCATTCAAAAGAGAGTTGGATAGAACTCTTAGGGCTAGCGGAATCAAGGGATATGGGGAGAAGGCAGGCACGGGGTACTGATTGTGGATGATCAGCCATGATCACATTGAATGGTGGAGCTGGCTCAAAATACTCTGGAATTTAGAAGGATGAGAGGGAATCTTATTGAAACATATAAGATTATTAAGGGTTTGACACGCTGGAGGAAGGAAACATGTTCCCGATGTTGGGGGAGTCCAGAACCAGGGCCACAGTTTAAGAATAAGGGGTAAGCCATTTAGAATGATGAGAAAACACTTTTTCACACAGAGAGTGGTGAGTCTGTGGAATTCTCTGCCTCAGAGGGCGGTGGAGGCCGGTTCTCTGGATGCTGACAAGCTAGAGATCTTAAAGAGATTTTCTCCTCATATCCCCTGACTCCGCTATCTTTATGCTATCTTAAAGATAGCGGAGTCAGGGGATATGGGGAGTAGGCAGGAACGGGGTACTGATTGGGGATGATCAGCCATGATCACATTGAATGGCGGTGCTAGCTCGAAGGGCCGAACGGCCTACTCCTGCACCTGTTGTCTATGTATCTACGTATCTATCACTTATGAACTTATGAACATGCTGCTCCCCAGTGGTAGGCGTGTCTCCTGTGGATTGCAACCTCAGTAGTCGGTCTCTGCGAGAGAGGTTTAGGTGTTTTTTTACCCCTGAAAGGCAGTGTAATGTTCCCTGGTGGCTATAGCAATGCTGCTTCTCTCACCCAGTTGGAGATGGTACTTGTCTTCCGGTCTTCCTGTTCCATTATAGACACTTGCGTATTCATTTATGGGTTGTGAGGCTGAAGTGATAGCTTGCTTTGAAGCCGTCACAGTGTAACATTTATCAGTCCCATCTGCTGCACTGTAAACCATCCAGGAATTGTTATCGCAGCCCTTCCGTTCCATCGCAGTGACATTCACGTAACCACTCTCTTGATCTTTCAGGCTCACTATTGGGCCTGTCCCACTTGGCCGATTTTATAGGCGACTACAGGCGACTAGGCTGTCGCCACATGGTCGCCAGGGTATCGTGAGTCGTCTCCTCAGTTGCCCAAAGAGTAGTAGTAGCGTCTTTCTGGTCCCCGCTGGGTTTTCAACATGTTGGAAAATTTTCGGTGACAGTGGTGACAGTGGGATTGACGCCGATGAGCGTAGCTTGACGTTGGTGCTGTCGTAGATTGTCGCCAGGATGTCGTAGGTTGTCGCCAGGTGCAGACTTTGGTGAATTCCATTGTCGTATTCGCCGGCAGTCGCCTAAAAAATCGGCGACCTGCTACGATTTCGACAGACAATAGACAATAGACAATAGGTGCAGGAGTAGGCCATTCGGCCCTTCGAGCCAGCGCCGCCATTCAATGTGATCATGGCTGATCATCCCCAATCAGTACCCCGTTCCTGCCTTCTCCCCATATCCCCTGACTCCGCTATCTTTAAGAGCCCTATCTAGCTCTCTCTTGAAAGTATCCAGAGAACCCGCCTCCACCGCCCTCTGAGGCAGAGAATTCCACAGACTCACCGCTCTCTGTGAGAAAAAGTGTTTCCTCGTCACCGGCAGTCGCCTAAAAAACCGTCTAGCGTCGCTGGTTTATCGGTGACCTGCTACGACTTCGACAGTCGCCGGCAGCCGCCTAAAAATCGCCTAAGTGGGACAGGTCCATGACCTCTGCGAGCATCTCCCTCCAGGGTGGTCTTCTTCAATACAGCAGTAGAGTCGCTGCCTTACAGCCCAGAGACCCTGTCCGATTCTGACTACCGGTTCTGTACGGAGTTTTTGCACGTTCTCCCGGTGACCTGGTGGGTTTCCTCCGGGTGCTCCGGTTTCCACACACATCCCAAAGGCGCACAGGTTTGTAGGTTAATCGGTTTTGGTAAGTTGTAAATATTGTCCCGTGTGTGTGTAGGTTAGTGTACTGGTCCACCCAGACTCGGTGGGCCGAAGGGCCTGTTTCCGTGCTGTATCTCTGAAGACTCCATAATGCTGACACTGACTCTTATAAGAATGTGGTTCTGTTGGTATCAGGCAAGGTGAACCATTAAACACTGCTGGCTATATGGCACTGGAAGGCCACACAGCTGATCTTTCCTTCACTGTTGACTAAAGACCTTAAGAACACCCCAACAATTTATTTTGAGAGGATGATTCCACTGGTGGGAGAATCTTGGATCGGAGACCACAGCCTCAGAATAAAAGTACGTACCTTTAGATAGGAGATGAGGTGGAATTCTTTGCTGTGGAGGCCGAGTCCGTGGATAAATATGGCAGAGATGGATAGATTTTTGATTAGTATGGGTGTCCGGGATAATGGGGAGAAGGCAGGAGAATGGGGTTCGTCGGGAGAGATAGATCAGCCATGATTGAATGGCAGAGTAGATGGGCCGAATGGTCTAATTCGGCTCCTATCACATGATCTTATGAATTTCTTGAGTCAGAGGGTGGTGAATCTGGGGAATTCATTGCCACAGGCGGCTCTGGAGGCCAAGTCAATGGATATTTTTTAACGTTTCATGTTTTATTCCTAATGGTTCACTGTATGTCGTGTTGTTAATTGCGAGCGGAGCACCAAGGCAAATTCCTTGTATGTGCACATACTTGGCCAGTAAACTTATTCATTCATTCAGAGATGGATGGACTCTTGATTAGCCCGGGTGGGGAGAAGGCAGGAGAATGGGGTTGGGAGAGAAAGATAGATCAGCCATGATTGAATGGCGGAGTAGACTCGATGGGCCGAATGGCCTAATTCTGCCGATATAACTTATGAATGAACTTATGAACTGTGATGACTTACCCTCTCTACGCCAATATCAATTTGTAGTGTTTCATATCTCTGAACTTCTCCAATCCTTCATTCATCTTTCAAACATTAATGTCCATTGTCTTCAACTGTCTATAACAGTGCAGTGCATTGCCAGCTTTGGACATCTTTTTTTAGTTCAGTTTAGTTTAGTTCAGAGATATAGCATGCAAACGGGGCCCTCGGGTCACCGAGACCACGCCGACCAGCGATCAGCCCGCACACTAACCCTATCTAGGGGCTAGAACCAGGGGCCACAGTTTAAGAATAAAGCCCCTGTCCCACTCTACGAGGTAATCACGAGTTCTCCCGAGTTTTCCCCCGATTCGAACTCGGAGAATAATAATAATAATAATAATAGATTTTATTTATATAGCGCTTTTCAGGACTCAAAGTCTGAATGTCCGTAGCGGGTCCATAGGAGTTCGTGGATGTCTCGTAGCGGCTCGCACGAGTAACGGTTGGTATAAAAAGTTTTTAAAAATTTCATCGCAAGTATTTTTTTACTCGTGGACATTTTTTACAGGGATGAAAAAACGTCCCGAGTTTACCGGATGTCCCGAGTACCTACCGTTAGCATTACGAGCTGCTACGAGACATCGAATCGAATCAGGGGAAAACTCGGGAGAACTCGTGAATTACCTCGCACAGTGGGACAGGGGCTTAAGGGGTAGGCCATTAAGAACGGAGTCGAGAAAACACTTTTTCTCACGGAGAGTGGTGAGTTTGTGGAATTCTCTGCCTCAGAGGGCGGTGGAGGCCGGTTCTCTGGATACTTTCAAGAGAGAGCTAGATAGGGCTCTTAAAGATAGCGGAGTCAGGGCATATGGGGAGAAGGCAGGAACGGGGTACTGATTGGGGATGATCAGCCATGATCACATTGAATGGCGGTGCTGGTTCAAAGGGCCGAATGGCCTACTTCTGCACCTATTGCCTATTGTCCATCCTACACACACTACGGACAATGTACTAACCTACAAACCTGCACGACTTTAGAGTGTGGAGGAAACCGGAGCACCCGGAGAAAACCCACGCAGTCACGGGGAGAACGTACTAAGTCCATACATATTCCACTTGACGGATTGGAGAATCATGCAGCATTGGCTGTAACAATGGGTCATGAGAGGAATACATCGGGTAGATGCACAGTCACTTGCCCAGAGTAGGGAAATCGAGGACCAGAGGACTTGGTGTTCGGTGAAGGAGAAAAGATTTAATAGGAATCTGAGGAGTAACGTTTTCACACACAGCGCGGTGGGTGTTTGGAACGAGCTGCCGGAGGAGGTAGTTGAGGCTTTAATATTTTATTTTATTAGAAGTAAGTACAATCATATGGCACCAAGGTGCCCAATATATATTGACATAATACATTTTATGATAAAGCTTCTTATTTTTTTTTTATAATGAAAAAGAAAAAGAGAATAGATAAAAAAAAGATTGAAAAACGTGTGAGTGTGAGAAAGAAAAAAGGGTGAAAGAAGGAAAGTGAAGAAAAGAAGATAGAAAGAGAAAGAGTAGCAAGTAAAAGATTAAGGGGATCGTTATTTATAATCTTGACCATCCCCCACCCAGTCCTGGAACAGTTAGCTGCTACAATTGTGTTGCACCATATGCTTCCAAAAAGACGACAAATGGAGACCAACTCGTTAAGAATTGGTCTGATTTATCTATTAGGAGGAATCGCATTTCCTCAAGGTGTGCGGTGTCGAACATGCTTGAAATCCACATTTTAAGCGTTGGTATTGGTCTATTTTTCCAAAATTGAAGTATTAGTTTTTTTGCCATTATTAAACCATAATTAAAAAATAAATTTTGAGATGAGTTCAATTTATTCCCGTCTTCCATTACTCCAATATATAATCATTTCAGTATTAGGTTCCATTTTTATCTTAAATAATTTTGTAAATATTTCAAAATATCGCTCCAAAATGTATAAAGTTTTATGCAGGAAACAAAAGAGTGTGTTATAGTTGCGTTTTGGGATAGACATTTATCACAAATGGGGGACATATTTGGATAGAATTTATTCAATCTAGGTTTTGAATAATATAATCCATGTAAAATTTTAAAATTGCCGGGACTATCTCAACGTTTAAGGAACATTTAGACAGGTACATGGATAGGACAGGTTTGGAGGGATACGGGCCAAACGCGGGCAGCTTCGTTCGCTCGTGCGTCAGACGATGTCGCTCGCTGTTGGCTTCTGTCGTCGTCCAACACGTTGACGGAATTGTCGCCCGGCGCGTCACAGCGTGCATCGCCTCGTCGCTTCCAGGGATCACCACGAGGAGGATTCTGTCATGATCCTCACGCGGGCAGGTGGGACTAGTGTAGATGGAACATGTTGGGCCGAAGGGCCTGTTTCCACACTGTGTCACTCTGTGGCGCTATGATAATGGCATCTTGTAGATCTGACATGTACATGGTTTAGCCGTTAATAAAATTCACTAGTATCTGTCAGCCCAACATGTAGAATACAAGGTTCTGATTAATCCTCCTGCAGAAATAGACAGGTTACTGAAATTATTTGGAATTTGTAAAGGCAATTGCTGATATCCATCACTGTTAGTTTGCATTCATTTCAGTATACTAACTGTGTATGTCTGTGAGCTCCATATTCTCCCCCCATTCTCTCAGTATCACTCACCCAGTGATTCATGCTAACAGCAAGGTTACTTTTCGCATCTTATCGGGTTTGGGGACAGCTCCATGTAATTTCAGGGAATTGTGGACGCAGCCCAGACCATCACACAAACCAACCTCCCATCCATTGAATCCATCTACACCTCACGCTCCCTTCGGCAAGGCCAGCAACATAATCAAGGACCAGTCTCACCCCCGGTCACTCCCTCTTCTCCCCTCTCCCATCAGGCAAGAGGTACAGAGGAATGCATAATCAAGGATGAATTTCACGCAGTTTACTGTCAGGTGTACCGAGGTACAGTGAAAGGCTTTTGTTGCGTGCTAACCAGTCAGCGGAAAGACAACACATGATTACAATCGAGCCATTTACTGTGTGCAGATACATGATAAGGGAATAACGTTTAGTGCAAGGTAAAGCCAGTAAAATCCATTGATCTAGTCCGTGGGTCACCAATGAGGTAGATAGTAGTTCAGGGCTGCTCTCTGGTTGTGGTGGGATGGTTCAGTTGCCTGATAACAGCTGGGAAGAAGCTGTCCCTGAATCTGGAGGTGTGCGTTTTCACACTTCTGTACCTCTTGCCCGATGGGAGAGGGGAGAAGAGGGAGTGGCCGGGGTGAGACTGGTCCTCGATTATGTTGCTGGCCTTGCCGAGGCAGCGTGAGGTATGAATGGAGTCAGTGGAAGGGAGGTGGGTTTGTGTGATGCTCATTTGAAAGGGTGGAACAATGCGCCTTTTGCAGCTGCATATGTGCCATGAACAAACTCAACTGCACCATGGCGCACCTGACAATAAACCCAAACTAAACGAAACAGATCTCTTTGGTGGCGTTAATGAGACTGCTCCAGTTTCGGAGATATGAGCCGTTCTTTTCATTCACCTTCCAGTGACACCTGGTAGACAAAAAATGCTGCAGAAACTCAGCGGGTGAGACAGCATCTATGGAGAGAAGGAATAGGGTCGAGACCCTTCTTCAGACTTTTTTTTCCAGCATTTTTTGTCTACTAGTACCTTCTTAAACTGTGATATCTGGTACTGGTCTGCCTTGATCGAACCCGGGTCTCTGGCGCTGTAAAGCAGCAACTCTACCGCTGCGCCACTGTGCCACTTGAGAGTCACACAGCATGGGAACAGGCCCATTTATCGTGGGATATTTCTGTGGTCACGTGGCCATTTTGTTTCATGAAACATGGCGGTATCGATTCAAAAAAGCTCCCAGAGGCTCCTGTCAGCATTTTAGGCATCGTAAGATTATAAAAGTTACGACAAACGGTGAAGATTAGTGTTAAAGTCATATTAGGGTCCAAGTCATTCCCTCCATTGGAGGAAGGTAGATAAAAATGCTGGAGAAACTCAGCGGGTGAGGCAGCATCTATGGAGCGAAGGAATAGGTGACGTTTCGGGTCGAGACCAGGGTCTCGACCTGAAACGTCACCTATTCCTTCTCTCCACAGATGCTGCCTCACCCGTTAAGTTTCTCCAGCATTTTTATCTACCTTCGATTTTTCCAGCATCTGCAGTTCCTTCTTAAACCCTCCATTGGAGGATGTTAGTTTTAGGACAACAGTACTCCTGGATTAAGAATCCATTTAGCATTATTCCCTTTCATCTTTGGGTTAATACAGAGTCATAGTCATACCGTGTGGAAACCGGCCCTTCGGCCCAACTTGCCCATGCTGACCAAGATGGCACATCAATACAAGTCCCACCTGCTTGTGTTTGGCCCACACCGCACTAAACCTTTCCTGTCCATGTGCCTGTCCAAATGTCTTTTAAATGTTGTAATGATGAAAAAAAAACTCAACACAAGCTTTGAAATGCTATTTCAAATACTCCGGTTATAATGTTCCACGCGGTCTCTGGCTTCAAGTTTAGTGATATATGAACAAGATGAAATTAAAGAGCAAAGTTTTGAAAAATAAGCATCAAATTCTATCTAGCCTATTTTTAACCAGAATATGTTCCCCCCTCACTTTTAGGATCCTGGCGGTATGAACGTTGATTTTTTAAATTTCAAGTAACTCCTGAATTCCCTCCCCTCCCCTCCCCTCTCTTCCCTCTCCCTCCCCACCCCCTCCCCACTCCCTAATCATCCCACCAATTCCACTGTTCGCATCCTTGTATCCCTCTTGTTATCACACTTTCCCCAGCCAACAATGGACCATTGTGGGCTCCACACTTCCTGAGGTCATCTGTTTCCGGCCCTGATTTGTTCTGGCCTTTTCTCACCAATTGATTTCCCCTCCCACCCCCAACCTCCACTTTCAGTCTGAAGAAGACTCCCGACCCAAGACGTCATCAGTTATTTTTCTCCACAGATGCTGCCTGACCCGCTGAGTTACTCCAGCATTTTGTGTCTATCCCCCCCATCCCTTTTACCCCTTCCAAAAAATCCAAAGGATGTCTGACCATTTTTCATATCGTGAGTACAAATTCTACCCAAATTCTAGACATATTATATATTTAGTGTTGGAAGGAACTGCAGATGCTTGTATACAAATTTCGCTTGTGCAGCTTACAACCCAGTGGTATCAATGCAAAGGTAGAAACAAAATGCTGGAGTAACTCAGCGGGTGAGGCAGCATCTCTGGAGAGAAGGAATGGGCGACGTTTCGGGTCGAGACCCTTCTTCAGACTGATGTCAGGGGAGGGGGCGGGACAAAGATAGAATGTAGGCAGAGACAGTGGGAGAACTGGGAAGGGGGAGGGAATGGAGAGGGAAAACAAGGGCTATCTGAAGTTAGAGAAGTCAATGTTCATACCGCTGGGGTGTAAACTGCCCAAGCGAAATATGAGGTGCTGTTCCTCCAATTTGCGCTGGGCCTCGCTCTGACAATGGAGGAGGCCCAGGACAGAAAGGTCAGATTGGGAATGGGAGGGGGAGTTGAAGTGCTGAGCCACCGGGAGATCAGGTAGGTTAAGACGGACTGAGCGGAGGTGTTCAGCGAAATGATCGCTGAGCCTGCGCTTGGTCTCGCCGATGTAGAGAAGTTGACACCTGGAACAGTGGATGCAGTAGATGAGGTTGGAGGAGGTGCAAGTGAACCTCTGCCTCACCTGGAAAGACTGTTTGGGTCCTTGGATGGAGTTGAGGGGGGGAGGTAAAGGGACAGGTGTTGCATCTCCTGCGGTTGCAGGGGAAAGTACCTGGGGAGGGGGTATGAATATTAACTTCTCTAGTTTCATGTAACCCTTGCTTTCCCTCTCTCTCCATCCCTCTCCCATCCTAGTTCTCCAACCAGTCTGACTGTCCTCTTTCCTTATCTCCGTGTCTCCCTCTCCCCCGACTCTCAGTCTGAAGAAGGGTCTCGACCCGAAACGTCACCCACTCCTTCTCTCCAGAGACGCTGCCTGTCCCGCTGAGTTACTCCAGCATTTTGTGTATATCTTTCGAGAATTGACACCTCGGAAATATAAAATTCAGCGCAAACGACATCATTTGAATTGGATTATTTTGGACTGTGAGTTTGATTAAGTTACCAGACTCTGCAATCAAATGACAATGTGTGCAGCACATCGCTATTTCCCGTAGATAAACTGAAGGCAGATAATTGAGGCACAAATGATAAAGGTTTCACAGTGCTTCTTAATTTTCACTGCCACCAAAAATAAACTATTGTAGAGCCCAATTAAATAATTGTTTAACATTCCGGAGATTCAGCCAGTTAACTGATTGATTTGAATGAATGATTTTTCGGATAATTGTGTAAAGAGGAACGATCAGATATTCCATGGTTTTGATCTACTGGGACCATAGAAAGGTCATGGCTTGGAGAACACCAGATAAAGATGAATAATGTAATGTGTATAGTGTGGAGTTTTGCTTGATTAGCTATCACAGTACTGGGAGGAAATGTTTCCATAACTTCCCTTCAAATAATTAGCTTGTTAAAGGTGATCCCTGAGGAAAATTACTATGGCACGGAAGAGGCAAAGCTTTGACCTTTCCTGGCTCCCGTTTTGGGAGACTGCAAGTATCATAGAAACATAGAAACATAGAAAATAGGTGCAGGAGGAGGCCAATCGGCCCTTTGAGCCAGCACCGCCATTCATTGCGATCATGGTTGATCGTCCCCTATCAATAACCCGTGCCTGCCTTCTCCCCATATCCCTTGTCTCCACTATCCCCTAGAGCTCTAACTCTCTCTTAAATCCATCCAGTGACTTGGCCTCCACTGCCCTCTGTGGCAGGGAATTCCATAAATTCACAACTCTCTGGGTGAAAACGTTTTTTTCTCACCTCAGTCTTAAATGACCTCCCCTTTATTCTAAGACTGTGGCCCCTGGTTCTGGACTCGCCCCACATTGGGAACATTTTTCCTGCATCTAGCTTGTCCAGTCCTTTTATAATTTTATATGTTTCTATAAGATCCCCTCCTCATCCTTCTAAACTCCAGTGAATACAAGCCTAGTCTTTTCAATCTTTCCTCATATGACAGTCCCGCCATCCCACGGATCAATCTCGTGAACCTACGCTGCACTGCCTCAATCACAAGGATGTCCATCCTCTTTACTTGTCCCTTACTTCTGGGTAGGAAGGAACGGCAGATGCTGGTTTAAACAGAAGATAGACGCAAAAAAAGCTGGAGTAACTTTAACCTTTGAACTTTGGAGTTTCAACTTTGTAGAGTTGCTGCCTTTCAGCTCTTGCAGTGCCGGAGACCCGGGTTCGATCTCGACTACGGGTGCTGTCTGTTCGCAGTTTGTAGTTTGTCACCATGAGTTTTCTCCGAGATCATCGGTTTCCTCCCACATTCCAAAGACGTACGGGTATGTAGGTTAATTGGCTTGGTGCATGTGTAAATTGTCCCTTGTGTGTGCAACGTGCAGGGATCGTGGGTCGGTGCGGACTCAGTGAGCCAAATCGCCTGTTTCCGCGCTGTCTCTCTAAACTAAACTAAACTAAACTCAACTCAACGGGTCAGGCAGCATCTGTGGAGAAAATCAATAGGTGACGTCTGGGTATTAGTTTCCTTTCCCCCTTCTCAGTCCATATATCCATAATGCTGTTACAAGCAAGACTTTCATTGTACCTCACCATTCTTGTGCCATAGAGTCATAGAGTGATACAGCGTGGAAACAGGCCCTTCTGCCCAACTTGCCCACATCGCCCAACATTTCCCAGCTACACTGGTCCCACCTGCCTGCGTTTGGCCCATATCCCTCCAAACCTGTCCTATCCATGCACCTGTCTCAGACTAACTACCTGTCTAAATGTTTCTTTAACATTGCGATATTACCTGCCTCAACCAAAGATCCTATGGCGGACCAAGATAGACCACTCCTGCTAAATGCAATGGGCTGACGTGTAGTACGCAACGGAGCGGAACGTGGGCCTTTTTTCCATCCATTTCCGTAACCCGACCCAACCCGACTCGCAGTGTAATCAACGTTGCGGGGGAACAGCTTGTGTTAATAAATTAAAATTCTGAAAATGAGGAGAAGATTTTTACCAAAGAACTTTTATTTTTACGAGGATGTTTCCGTAACCGGCTTCCGTCTCCGCACTAGTTATCTTTGCTCTGCTACGGGATCTTTGGTGCGGAGACGGAAGCCGGTTACAGAAATGGGGCCGAAAACTACCCATGAATCTGCCCATGACCGTACTACGTCTTTTTCGTCGAGTGGTCTATCTTGCTCGCTATAGGATCTTTGGCCTCAACTACATTATCTGGCAGCTTTCTCCATACACCCACCATCCTTTGTGTGAAAAAGTTACCCATCAGAATCCTATTAAATCCTTCCCCCTTCACCTTAAACCTATGTCCTCTGGTCCTCGATTCCCCTACAATGAGTGAGACAGACATGGGTTTGCTGTTTTTGATCGTCTACAGTACAGAACTATTATGTTTATAGTGCTGATGTAATATAGATTCCTCATGTCTGGGGCGGCACGGTGGTGCAGCGGTAGAGTTGCTATCTCACAGCGCCAGAGACCCGGGTTCCATCCTGACTACGGGTGCTTGTCTGTACAGAGTTTGTACGTTCTCCCCGTGACCTGCGTGGGTTTTCTCTGAGATCTCTGGTTTCCGAAAATATACGTGTCTGTAGGTTAATTGGCCTCTGTAAAGGTTCAAAGGTTATTTATTGGTCAGATACACCATAGGTGTAGTGAAATGCTTCTTGCCAATGCAGCACATAAAAAAAAAAATACAGACATAACAATAATAAAGAGATTTAAACATTAAAAAAACATCCCCCCACAATGGTTCCCATTATGAGTGGAAAAGGCACAATGTCCAGTCCCCATCCCTTGTCCACCCATAGTCGGGCCTATTGAGGCCTCCGCAGTCGCCGCTACCGGGTCCGATGTTCCAGGCCGTTCTCGCCGGATGATGATGCTCCGGCGTTGGGAGAATCCTCTCAGCGGCTTGGGATACCTGGAACGGCCGCTTCCTTTCCGGAGACCGCGGCATCCGAAGCCAACGGGCCGCACTGGACGGAGCTCCACCACTGGTGATCTCGGCGAGAGATCCCAGGCTCCCGATGTAGAGTTCAGCGCCGCCGCCCGCGGCTGGCCGCTCCGCAGACCCGCAGCTCCGCGATGTTTTTTATCGTCGGTCCCAGCTCACCGGTGTTCCAGCACGGCGACACGGGCAAGGCATCGCCCGCTCCGCGATAGCGCTCCAGCGCTGTGCCGCCGCCGAAGCCGAGGTTCTGGCCGGTCCCATCAGGAAACGCCGCTCCAGGCCGCGAGGACGGGTCGAAAGGGCAGCCCGGAGAAAAGCTGCCTCCCCGACCAGGTAGGGACCCTGAAAAGTAGTTTCCCCCCTTCCCCTCCCCCCCCCCCACACATAAAAAAGACTAGAACTCCAAAAACAAAACACTAAAACTCACTAAAAATTAAAAAAAAAAGAGTGATAAAACGGACAGCTCTTGGCTGGGCAGCCATACCACACAGGACAGAGCCCCCTAATGTGTAAATTGACCCTGCCATGTTGGATAGAACTAGTGTATGGGTGATTGCTGGTCGACGTGGGAGTGTTGGGCGGCAGGACTTGTTTCCACCCCGTATCTCAAAACTAACCTAAAAAACTAAAGGCATAAGACATAGGAGCAGAATTAGGCCATTCGGCCCGTCGACTCCGTTCCACATAAGATGTTTCTAGAAATATTGATATGTTTGGTTCACCTCCTCTCTCCAACGAGTGTTCTGCAACGCGCTGTCTATGATTCCTCGTGCTCTCTGACTCTGCGCTCACGTTTTAACCCAGACACGCTACCACAGACGCGTGCTTCCACTAGCTGAGAAGTTTCCATTCTACATTGCCCTTGAGCTTTGTCCCCTTTAATCTCTCGTTTTCACACCTCATTCATCCATATCTCTGTCTCCCCCTCGCTCTGAAGAAGGGTCTCGTCCCGAAACGTCACGCATCCCTTCTCTCCAGAGATGCTGCCTGTCCCGCCGAGTTACTCCAACATTTTGTGTCTATCGTCAGTGTAAACCAGCATCTGCAGTTCCTTCCCACACCTTCAGCCCAACTCATCCAAGCCGACCAACATGCCCCATCTACTGTAGTCCCATTGCCTGCACTCATTCTCACCGAGCCCACAGCTAACAATTGCCTGTTTCCTTCATGACTGTTACTTTTTTTTGCACCTTTCATTCATTTGTTCTACACCTCTCTACATCACCGTCTATATGATCAGCCATGGTCACATTGAATGGCGGTGCTGGCTCGAAGGGCCGAATGGCCTACTCCTGTACCTATTGTCTATTGTCTATATCTCTCGTTTCCCTTTCCCCTGACTCTCAGTCTGAGGAAGGGTCTCGACCCGAAACGTCACCCATTCCTTCTCAGAGATGCTGCCTGTCCCGCTGAGTTACTCCAGCATTTAGTGTCTGTCCACGATGTGGACCAGCATCTGCAGTTCCTTCCTTCCTTCTCCTCGCTAGAATTTAGGAGATTGAGAGGGGATCTTATAGAAACGTACAAAATTCTTATTGGGTTGGACAGGCTAGATGCAGGAAGATTGTTCCCGATGTTGGGGAAGTCCAGGACAAGGGGTCACAGCTTAAGGATAAGGGGGAAATCCTTTAAGACCGAGATGAGGAAAAACTTTTTCACACAGAGAGTGGTGAATCTCTGGAACTCTCTGCCACAGAGGGTAGTTGAGGCCAGGTCATTGGCTATATTTAAGAGGGAGTTAGATGTGGCCCTTGTGGCTAAAGGGATCAGGGGGTATGGAGAGAAGGCAGGAACGGGATACTGAGTTGGATGATCAGCCATGATCATATTGAATGGTGGTGCAGGCTCGAAGGGCCGAATGGCCTACTCCTGCACCTATTTTCTATGTATCTATGTATCTATGTTTGATGTGATTGGAGATGTCTGTTTTCACATGGTGTGGGGATCGCTTATCTCAACAACAGAGAACAAATTTAAAAAATGTTTTATTTCCCAAGATAAACTGTGTGTCGGAATGAAAACGTGTGATTTCCCCTGAATAGCCTTAACACCTAAAATCTTATTGAAGTAAATTATGTCCCTTTGCCACCTGCAGCAATTGTGTTAAATCATCTGGAACGCAATTGAGAATTACGCCTTTGTACCATTAAAGATTGTGTCGTGCATTTGAGGGGGCAAACCAGACAGGAGACAGGAATTATAGGAACAAAAGCAAAACTGCAGATGCTGTGTTATACCAAAGATAGACACAAAACGCTGGAGTAACTCAGCGGGTCAGGCAGCATCTCTGGAGGAAGCGGATGGCTTGTCTGAAGAAGGGCTCCGACCCGAAATGCCACCCGTCCATGTTCTCCAGAGATGCTGCCTCACCCGCTGAGTTACTCCAGCATTTTGCGTCTATCTTAGGAGAAAGGAAATAGATGTGTTCTGGCCCAGAGAGGTAGTGAGACACTGGGATTGAGGTTTGGTGAGCAGGGCATTGGAACACTTCCTTGTTTCTTGAACAAAGCCTTATCCTAGTCACAGAGTGATACACCGTGGAAACAGGCCCTTCGGCCCAACTTGCCCACACCGGCCAACATGTCCCTGATACACTAGTCCCACCTGCCTGCGCTTGGCCCATATCCCTCCAAACCTGTCCTATCCATGCACCTGTCTAACTGTTTCTTACACATTTTGACAGTCCCTGCCTCAACTACATCCTCTGGCAGCTCGTTCCATACACACCGCCCTTTGTGTGAAAGGTTCCTATCAAAGGGCCTGTCCCACTTGCCGATTTTTTTTCGGCGACTGCCGGCGTCATTCACTGATGTATCAGGGTCGACGAAAGATTCTGTACATTTCAAAATCCAGCAGTGACAACAAAAAAAGATGTGTTACTTGAGGAAACACCGCGCGTCAATACGTCCTCACGCCGCGTCACGCCGCTCGTCAATACGTCATCACGCCGCGTCACGCCGCGCGTCAATACGTCATCACGCCGCGTCACGCCGCGCGTCAATACGTCATCACGCCGCGTCACGCCGCTCGTCAATACGTCATCACGCCGCGTCACGCCGCGCGTCAATACGTCATCACGCCGCGTCACGCCGCGCGTCAATACGTCATCACGCCGCGTCACGCCGCGCGTCAATACGTCATCACGCCACGTCACGCCGCGACTTTTTCAGTGACGGAAAGTCACCGAAAGAATCGCGAAGTGGGACAGGCCCTTAAATCTTTCCTCCCCTCACCTTAAACCTATGTCCTCTGGCTCTCGATTCACCTACACTAAGTTCACGATTTAGCAATAATTCAGATATAAACTGCTCATTTTAGACAATAGACAATAGGTGCAGGAGTAGGCCATTCGGCCCTTCGCGCCAGCACCGCCATTCAATGTGATCATGGCTGATCATCCCCAATCAGTACCCCGTTCCTGCCTTCTCCCCATATCCCCTGACTCCGCTATTTTTAAGAGCCCTATCCAGCTCTCTCTTGAAAGCATCCAGAGAACCGGCCTCCACCGCCCTCTGAGGCAGAGAATTCCACAGACACACCACTCTCTGTGAGAAAAAGTGTTTCCTCGTCTCGGTTCTAAATGGCTTACTCCTTATTCTTAAACTGTGGCCCCTGGTTCTGGACTCCCCCAACATCGGGAACATGTTTATCCTCTAGCGTGTCCAAGCCCTTAACAATCTTATATGTTTCAATGAGATATCCTCTCATCCTTCTAAACTCCAGAGTGTACAAGTCCAGCTGCTCCAGTCTCTCAGCATATGACAGTCCCGCCATCCCGGGAATTAACCTTGTAAACCTACGCTGCACTCCCTCAATAGCAAGAATGTCCTTCCTCATTTTCCTCCCTTTGCAGCCTCACCCTTGTCAAGGCCAGCAGCCGACATAGTTGCCACGGGCCTCTGATGTAACGAGATCATTACTGGAGCAGTGGAAGATAATTGGGTGAGGAAGTTGCCCCGAGCAACTCCTGCAGTGATGTCTTTGGGCCGGGATAATTGACTTCCACAACTCACACCCATGTTCATTTGCGTGACTCAGTCATAGTAGCAGTAGCCCCCCCCCCCCTCGGTCATGACTGACCATGGGTGATGCATCCTGGTCGGATGCAAGCCTGGGCGATGTCATATGGAGGACAGGCTGTTGCCCCATGCAGCACGTCCCCCCTCTTCACGTCGCTGATCGATCCAAAGGAACAGCAGGGCCGTTACAGTTTGGCAACAGCGCCGTCGCAGGAGCTGCCAGAGAGAGGTTGTAGACAACGGCGAACTGCCTTAGGGGCTCCGACTCCGGATTTTCTTCAGGAGCCTTTTCCACGACTGGATATGGCCACAAGGCAGTGGAGGTTTTAAATCAGAGTTTTCCCTCTCCTAGATGGACCGCCAAAAAGACTACAAAAAGTAGTAAACACTGCCCAGTCCATCATCGGCTCTGACCTCCCTTCCATCGAGGGGATCTATCGCAGTCGCTGCCTCAAAAAGGCTGGCAGTATCGTCAAGGACCCACACCATCCTGGCCACACACTCATCTCCCCGCTACCTTCTGGTGGAAGATACAGGAGCCTGAAGACTGCAACAACCAGGTTCAGGAATAGCTACTTCCCCACAGCCATCAGGCTATTAAACTTGGCTCGGACAATACTCTGAACATTAATAACCCATTATCTGTTATTTGCACTTTATCAGTTTATTTATTCATGTGTGTATATATTATATTATGGTATATGGACACACTGATCTGTTTTGTTGTAAATGCCTACTATGTTCTGTGTGCTGAAGCAAAGCAAGTGCTGCTGGCTCGAAGGGCCGAATGGCCTCCTCCTGCACCTATTGTCTATTGTCTATTGTTAGGCAGAAAGGTCAGCTGTATGACTCTATGACTCAATGCCCAAGTTTATCACAGTGCCAAGATGCAAAACTCGGTCAAATGCTGTCTTGATCTTAAAGGCAATCTGTCTCAAAGCACCTCTGGTATTTTTTTCTCATGGCCTCTGTTTGGAGCTGAATGTTCCTGGCAAAACCCGAACTGGGCAATGGTAATTCATCGGCGGTCACTCGAAACATCTATGACTCTCCTCTCTATGGAGGACGCCTGTGCGTGACTTTGTTTAACGTGGGGAGACTGGTGCACAGACAGCCACCCCATGGTCCTTGACAGATCTGGGTCAGGATCCAGTGGCATGGAGTCCAAGACGACCGGAGACCCTTTTCTGCCGCAGCCTTCATCCGCCTTCCCAGCCGTTGTGACGCTCCACTAAGGTCAGCCATCGTCCTCCGCCTGTTCCACTATTCGGCCCAACATGACCATGCTGATCAAGATGCCCATTTAACCTGGTTCCATTTGCCTGTGTTTGGCATAGACTCGATGGGCCGAAGGGCCTGTTCCCATGCTGTATCTAACTAACCTAAACAGGCTTCAACCAGTTATCCGGTTAACCAATCCTCCAAATCTTGCAAACGCCGGTTTACACCGAAGATGGACACAAAATGCTGTGATGAATATGTGATTACAAGCAAATTCTTTCACATGCTGAGCATCTATGAGGACATTCACAATATGAATTGCAACCCGATCAACTGTGAGAGCATTTCCCAAACCCATCTCTCCCCACAGGAAGGGCAGGGGAGAAGGTACACTGGAACTCCAAACCTACGAGTGGTCTTTATTCGGTTGACAAAAATGCTGGAGAAACTCAGCGGGTGAGGCAGAATCTATGGAGCAAAGGAATCGCTCCATAGATTCCTTCGCTCCATAGATGCTGCCTCACCCGCTGAGTTTCTCCAGCATTTTTGTCTACCTTCGATTTTTCCAGCATCTGCAGTTCCTTCTTAAACAGTGGTCTTTATTATTCCAGTTTAGTTCAGTTTATTTAGTCGCGGGTATCGAGGTGCAGTGAAAAGCATTTTGCTTGCGTGCTCTGCAGTCAAAGAAAAGACCACATAAAGTCCATATCCTTTAAATAGGTTTGTCCAATAAAAATGTATGTCTCTGAATTAATGGAATTAAGTGGGATCAGTTTTTTTTTCATGGGAGATGGTCGATGCTTGAAGCTGGAAGACTTGTCCCACCCCGGTCATTCCTTCTCCTCCCTGCTCCCATCCGGCAGCAGCGATGCAATTTTCTATGGAGTGTGGGAGGAAACCGGAGCACCCGGAGAAACCCACGCGGTCACAGGGAGAACATACAAACTCCGTACAGGCAGGATCGAACCCGTGTCTCTGGCGCTGTAAAAGGGCCTGTCCCACTTATAGCCCTGTCCCACTTATAGCCCTGTCCCACGGTACGAGTTCATTCCAAGAGCTCTCCCGAGTTTGCCCTGATTCAAAATCGGAGATTTACGGTAATGGCCACTCGTCGGTACTCGGGGCTCTCGTGGACATTTTTTAACATGTTGAAAAATCTTCACGTCTTCCTGTGCTTACCTGCCGTTAGCGAGTCTTCCTGAGTACCTGCCTTTAGCGTTACGAGCCACTAAGAGACGTCCCCGAACTCCGACGTACCCGCTACGCTCATTCTCCGTGCTTACCTTAGTTTGATTTTTTTTTTTACTTGGGAGAGCTCTTAGAATGAACTCGTACCGTGGGACAGGGCTATTAGGCGATATTTTAGGCGACTACGGGTGGCTGCCGAAAAATTTTCAACATGTTGGAAATTTTTGGGTGGCAGTGGCGACAATTTGGGCTGTCGACGGTTGTCGGCGGGTTAACGTAGGTTGTCGCCGGTGCTGACTTCGATGAATTCCATTGTCCTAGTCGCCGGCAGTCGCCCAAAAAATCGCCCCAAAAATCGCCCAAGTGGGACAGGCCCATAAGGCAACAACTCTACCGCTGCGCCACCATGCCGCCCTGGTGGTGTGTGGGGTATGGATGAGAAAGTAGGGTGACAAAGAACTATTGTGAACCGCTGATCGACGGTCGGTACGGACTCGGCGGGCCGAAGGGACTGTTTCCATGCTGTATCTCTAAACTAAACCACCTGACTCAAATGACAACACTCCCAGCAACTACTGAGAGTGGCTGAGGATCAAATTAATTTCCACACCATTGGTCTCCCAGTTACTTCCCCATGTCTTTTATGTCAATCTCAACGCATGTGTTCTTCGTTTAAGTTCTGGTACAAATTAATCTCAGACAATTTTCAGCCTTCCAGGGAATGCCCCTGCTGTTCAGTCTAATCCCGTGGATAAATTCAAAGCAAATCAGCGAATGAAAAGGACTGGTGTTTATCAAACAACTTCAAATGCCAAAGCACTCCACATGGCATAGTGTGGTTTAGTTTAGTTTAGAGATGCAGCGCAGAAACAGGCCGTTGGGCCCACCGAGTCCGCGCCGACCAGCGATCACCCCGCGCGCCAGCACACTAGGGACAATTTACTATTTTTACCACAGCCTATTAACCCTCAAACCTGCATGCCCTTTGGAGTGTGGGATAGAGCGTCTTTAGTCTTTAGACTTTACAGATACAGATTGGAAACAGACCCTTCGGCCAACCAAGTCCGCGCCGACCAGCAATCGCCCCGTGGACTAGAACTTTCCTACACACACTAGGCACATTTTACCTTTTTTTACCGAAGCCAGTTAACCCACAAACCCGCACGTCTCTGGAGTGTGGGAGGAAACCGGAGCACCTGGGGAAAACGCCAGCGGCCACGGGGCGAACGCACAAACTCCGTACAGACAGCACCCGTAGTCAGGATCGAACTTGGGTCTCTGGTGCTGTGAGGCAGCGACTCTACCGCTGCGCCACTTTGCCGCCCCAGGTGGCGTGCTGGTGAGTCAATTTTAATCTCCAACCTTCAGCTTGACGTTCTGCTGCTGAATAGATTTTGGTGGTGACTGGCGTCACTGTGTGTCACAGGATCAACTCCTACTTGCAGTGTAGACCAGTTTGTTCTGACAACCGGTGCTGTGACAATGAATAAAAACATTTGGTGCAGTGATGATCATGTGGTGTAGCGATGAGGAAGTATAAAAAAACAAAAACCTTGCCCCTCCAAGCTGAACAAAATATATAGAGTCGAGTTATTTATCATGAAAACCGGAACTGCTGGAAATACTCAGCAGGTCAGTAAAAGTTTAGTTTAGTTTAGAGATACAGCATGGAAACAGGCCCTTCGGCCCACCAAGCCCAGGCTAACCAATGATCATTCATTCACACTAGTTCCATGTTATCCCATTTTTTCATCCACTCCCTACACACTCGGGGCAATTTACTAAGTTTGGTTCAGATTTGTTTAGTCTATTTCAGTTTAACACACTATGCCATCATAGACAATAGACAATAGGTGCAGGAGTAGGCCATTCGGCCCTTCGAGCCAGCACCGCCATTCAATGTGATCATGGCTGATCATCCCCAATCAGTACCCCGTTCCTGCCTTCTCCCCATATCCCCTGACTCCGCTATCTTTAAGAGCCCTATCTAGCTCTCTCTTGACAGTATCCAGAGAACCGGCCTCCACCGCCCTCTGAGGCAGAGAATTCCATAGACTCATAACTCTCTGTGTGGAAAAAGTGTTTCCTCGTCTCCGTTCTAAATGGCTTACCCCTGATTCTTAAGTTTGGTGTCGTTTATTGTCAGGGGGAATATTGAAAAGCTTTCGTTGCGTGCTAACCAGTCTGCACATGATTACGATCGAGCCATCCACAGTGTGCGGACACACGACGAAGGGAACAGTTAAAGTAAGATCTTTGGAGGGGAGTTTTAAAAGAGTGGAGTGATTGTAATGGGTGATAGCAGACCCACTTCTGGGACCAGCATGCAACTGGGTTGGGCGCCATCTTGGATCTGTAAACAGGAGGCGAGGAAACTCAATTAGATGACACAATAATGATTGTGATCATTTATCTTCGCTGTGTAAAAGGACCGCATGAGATCCGGTCACCAAATCTTTTCCACGCAGTGTCTGTTAGGGTTCGCTCTAATCCATATTTCATATTCTGTTCATGATGAGTTGTGGATAAGTTGTTCAGCAGCCCTTGGAAACACCATTGGGGCAGGCACGGTGGCGCAGCGGTAGAGTTGCTGCCTCACTGCGCCAGAGGCCCGGGTTCCATCCCGACCACGGGTGCCGTCTGTACGGAGTTCGTACGTTCTCCCCGTGGCCTGCGTGGGTTTTCTCCGTGATCTCCGGTTTCCTCGCACATTCCCAAGACGTGCGGGTTTGTAGGTTAATTGACTTCGGTAAAATTGTAAATTGTCCCTCGTGTGTGCAGTATAGTGGTGGTGTGCGGGGATCGCTGGTCGGTGTGGACCGGGTGGGCCGAGGGGGCCTGTTTTCGTGCTGTCTTTCTAAATTTAACCTGAACTAAACAATGCTCATGTTCAAAATGTCAAATGGAGAGAGGAGGTCACGGGCAAAGAGGGACAGTCGCTGAATCCTTCTTCTTCTTCCTCGTGTCCGGCCATCTTATACATCACGTCTTTCCGGTCGGTCAGTGACGGTGGTTGCAGAATTGGCTACTTCAGTCAGTCACTGTGGTACAGCTTCTGTCGTCAGCATTGCCCAGGATGCGCCACGTGGAGGCTTCTGCTTGCATCCCTGCTGAATCCTTAAAGGGCCTGTCCCACTTACGAGATTTTTTTCGGCGACTTGCCGGCACCCGTCATGGTCGCAGCAGGGTCGCGGAAAATGTTCGACATGTTGAAAATCCAGCGGCGACCAGAAAAAGGTACTACTCACCACCATACAGGCGACGTGTCGCGGGGGTGACGCCTGTTTGGTGGTGAGTGGTCGCCCAAAGAGTCGAACCTTTTTCTGGTCGCCACTGGATTTTCAACATTTTGGAAAATTTTCGGCCACCTGCTGCGACCATGACGGGTGCCGGCAAGTCACCGAAAAAAAATCGCCTAAGTGGGACAGGGCCTTAAAAACCTCTTGTACTAAATGCGACAAAGCATCAAGATCCCGCTGAGAAAATCTCCTGCAAGTACACTTCAGCAGTTGAGTGGCTGATAAGCTAAATGATCCAAATTCTTTTTTCACAGCTTCTAGTTTGAGGTGTTTGCTTGGGAGCGAGCGCCTTTGGTTCTGACTTGTCATGTTCTATTCACATGAGATCATCTCGTTATTTATTCAGGTTTTGCATTATAGACCAAAAGTATGAATGAAGAAGGGACATCAGAGAGAAAAAGAAAAGATGAATAAATAGAATTAACATCAGTGAGGCAGAAAGGTTGGATATTCACTCTCTCTTGAAAGAGATGCACATTTGAACTGAACTTCAGAGGCTAATTTCACCTGTTCCTGTTATCTGTGTTAACACACACGGCAGAGACCAGATTCCTCGCCCAGATAACCTTCCTATGCGAACGGCACGGTGGCGCAGCTGCCTCACGACGCCAGAGACCCGGGTTCCATCCTGACCTCGGATGCTGTCCGTGTGGAATTTGCACGGTCTTCCCTGTTGACCGCGTGGGTTTTCTTCCCGCGTGCTCCAGTGGGTTTTCTTCCCGGGTGCTCCGGTTCCCTCCCACACCCCGTAGACGCGCGGGTTTGTAGGTTAATTGGCCCCCCTGTAAAAATGCCCCTTTTGTGGAGGGAGCGGATGCAAAAGTGGGGTAACTCAAAACTACTTTGAACGGGTAATTGAAGGTCGGGGTGGACTCGGTGGGCTGAAGGGCCTGTTACCATGCTTCATCTTTCAATCAATCAATGAATTTTATCATTTTAATTAGGCATTCGGCCCATCAAGTCTACTATCCCATTCATAACGAATTCTTGGTGAGACCACACCTGGAGTATTGCGTACAGTTTTGGTCTCCTAATCTGAGGAAAGACATTCTTGCCATAGAGGGAGTACAGAGAAGGTTCACCAGACTGATTCCTGGGATGTCAGGACTTTCATATGAAGAAAGACTGGATAGCCTCGGTTTATACTCGCTAAAATTTAGAAGATTGAGGGGGGATCTTATAGAAACGTACAAAATTCTTAAGGGGTTGGACAGGCTAGATGCAGGAAGATTGTTCCCGATGTTGGGGAAGTCCAGAACAAGGGGTCACAGTTTAAGGATAAGGGGAAAATCTTTTAGGACCGAGATGAGGAAAACATTTTTCACACAGAGAGTGGTGAATCTGTGGAATTCTCTGCCACAGAAGGTAGTTGAGGCCAGTTCATTGGCTATATTTAAGAGGGAGTTAGATGTGGCCCTTGTGGCTAAAGGGATCAGGGGGTATGGAGAGAAGGCAGGTACAGGATACTGAGTTGGATGATCAGCCATGATCATATCGAATGGCGGTGCAGGCTCGAAGGGCCGAATGGCCTACTCCTGCACCTATTTTCTATGTTTCTATGTTTCTATGCTTCTATGAATCATACAGTACACTAGCTTTTCTAATTTTAAATAGCCCTTGCTTTCTCCCTCCTTCCCCTCCCCCTTCCCAGCTCTCCCACAAAGCCTACTGTCTCCGCCTCTCCCTTTCTTCCCCCCCCCCTCCCGACATCAGTCTGAAGATGGGTCTCGACCTGAAACGTCGCCTATTCCGTCTCTCCATAGATGCTGCCTCACCCGCTGAGTTTCGCCAGCATTTTTTTGTCTCACTACTAGCTTTTGAAAGGTTGAAAGGACTGTTCAGAAGCCTGATAACTAGAGCCAGGATGTTTAGGCACTAACAAACATTGAAATAGGCAGGCAAAAAGGCATAGTAAAATGTCAAAAAAGGCACGAAAAAGACATTTATTGACAAAAAAGGCATAAAAAAGCATTTATTTCCACCACCAAAATATGGTTTAAAATGATAATATAAAGGTATACTACATTAAATGACCAAAGTTGCCTGGTGGTACATAATTACTAGCTTTTTTCTCAAATTATCTGGTGTTAAACTATGCCGTCTGTCAGACAGAATATGCTTCAGTTGTGAAAAACTTCTTTCTACCTCAGCTGAGGTCACTGGTGCATACCTGAAACAAGCTACAGACTCTATATTCATGTCGATATTGTGCATCACAACTACCTTTGAGAACTTTAGTTATGTTTAGTATTTCTTCAAGATCTTTGTTAGCTAAATTCACTCTCTCACATTTTCCTTGTATGTCTTTACCTACATCGCCAGGAACTTTACGAATATCGTCAGTTACTTTGTTGAAAACTTGCAAGTAATTCACTAATGTTTCACCACGTTCCTCAAGGGAAGTGATAGCTTGTGGGAAGTTTGCAACATTGGAAGCAATAAACACAAGATCGCGGTGGAGGGACTTTTTCTGCATGATTTGACTGATGATCCTGATTGCAGCAGATTCTTCTTCCAGCATAGTAGAGTACAGCAGAGATTCATGTACCCCACCTAGTCAAAACGGGCTGAGGAGGTAGCAGAATCTCGGGTGCCATTTCATTGAACAACTGCACACGTGACGGTGCTTTGAGGAAGATTTTCTTGACATTGGAAACTAGGCGAACGACATTTGGAAACAAGCTACGTATGTGCTTGGCAATTCTATGAAGTCCTTGAGCTACGCATGTCAAATGCAACATTTTGGGGAATAAAACTTTAAGTCACTAACAGAAGAACATTCTCGTGTTTTATACCTTCTGGCCACAGTACAGCTAGTGAAGATGTAAACAACTGAGCAATAGTTCAGCTGTTTGACTTCTTCAATACTTCCGATGTCAACAAATACTCCTTTGATGGTTGACCTGCCTCCAGTGAACAGATGACCACATTGGCAATATAACTCCCCACAGCATCAGTTGTCTCGTCTATTGAGATCCATATTTTGTTGCATGCAACTTCATCTCTAATTTTCTGCACAACAATGTTGAAGTTGCTGTCAACATAATTTTCCCGTAATGATGACTTGCTTGGTATATGTTCCTCTGTGTATTGAATGACTGGCGGTGACGCCCCCGGTTTCGCTCCGGTGGTGAAAATTTTCTTGTAATTTATACTATGTTAACACGTTAATAATAACATTAATATTAACGTGATAATATATAAAATGTCATTGTAATCACGGTACAACTAGAGAAAATACCACGACCTTTTAGCAAAACGGCAAAAAAGGCTGATTTAGGCACTCGATCGTGAAAAAGGCTTTATCCTGATGAAATCATCAAAAAAGGCATGAAAAGGCACATGGCATTTATGGCAAAATCCTGTCTCTACTCATAACAGAGAGATAGAAGCTGTTCCTGAGTCTGGTGGTGCATGTTCTGTACCTCCCGCCAGACGGGAGCGGGGAGAAGAAGTAATGACCGGGGTTGGACAAGCGGAGTCAGTGAATATGGGGAGAAGGCAGGAACGGGGTACTGATTGTGGATGATCAGCCATGATCACATTGAATGGCGGTGCTGGCTCGACAGGCCGAATGGCCTACTCCTGCACCTATTGTCTGTTCCCCTTGATTCTGTTGATGTCATTATTCAGGTGTTGACACGTTTGACAATTGAACACTTTTGATTTGACTTTTGAATTTCATCATGTACACACAGATGTCTAAGATAGGCCAAACCACGAGTAATTCATAGGGCGGCACGGTGGCGCAGCGGTAGAGCAGCTGCCTCACAGCCCCAGAGACCTGGGTTCGATCCTGACTACGGGCGCTGTCTGTACGGAGTTTGTACGTTCTCCCCGAGACCTGCGCGGATTTTCCCCAGGAGCTTCGGATTCCTCCCACACATCAAAGCCGTACAGGTTTGTCAGTTAATTGGCTTCGGTAAAGATTTAAAATTGTCCCCAGTGTGTGTAGGGTAGCATTAGGATAGCGTTATTATCTGAATGGTGGCCGATTAGGAAAAGGGGAGATGCAACGAGACCTGGGTGTCATGGTACACCAGTCATTGAAAGTAGGCATGCAGGTGCAGCAGGCAGTGAAGAAAGCGAATGGTATGTTAGCTTTCATAGCAAAAGGATTTGAGTATAGGAGCAGGGAGGTTCTACTGCAGTTGTACAGGGTCTTGGTGAGACCACACCTGGAGTATTGCGTACAGTTTTGGTCTCCAAATCTGAGGAAGGACATTATAGCCATAGAGGGAGTGCAGAGAAGGTTCACCAGACTGATTCCTGGGATGGCAGGACTTTCATATGAAGAAAGACTGGATAGACTCGGCTTGTACTCGCTAGAATTTAGAAGATTGAGGGGGGAATCTTATAGAAACTTACAAAATTCTTAAGGGGTTGGACAGGCTAGATGCAGGAAGATTATTCCCGATGTTGGAGAAGTCCAGAACAAGGGGTCACAGTTTAAGAATAAGGTGGAAATCTTTTAGGACCGAGATGAGAAAAACATTTTTCACACAGAGGGTGGTGAATCTGTGGAATTCTCTGCCACAGAAGGTAGTTGAGGCCAGTTCATTGGCTATATTTAAGAGGGAGTTAGATGTGGCCCTTGTGGCTAAAGGGATCAGGGGGTACGGAGAGAAGGCAGGTACAGGATACTGAGTTGGATGATCAGCCATGATCATATTGAATGGCGGTGCTGGCTCGAAGGGCCGAATGGCCTACTCCTGCACCTATTTTCTATGTTTCTATGTTTCTATGTTGGTGTGCGGGGTGATCGCTGGTCGGAAGGGCCTGTTTCCGCGCTTCACCTCTAAAGTCTAAAGGCCAATATTTGAATACTGTTAATGTTTCCTCTCAATGAGGTTTAGTTATCACTGCTTAGAATTCCACTCAAACCTTAAGTGCATTCTCCTTCCCGCGTGGAGAAGTTCAAATGCTGAAGGTATCCAGCTGCAATACCTCACAGCACTTTATCCTGGCATTGAGAATCTAAATGACAGTCTGCCTGTGGCTGACGCTCCTCAGTTTTAATGTACAGATCACTAAGCACAAAGAGATTGTTGTAGGGCGTCCAATTGTCGTTCGCCATCGCCGCATGGAGTTAATCGTGTGATGCAAGAATGGAAGGAGGCTTTCATAGCTGCAAACTGGTCAACCTTACGCTTTCTTCATTTTAGAGTCGTAGAGTGTTCCAGTGTGGAAACAGGCCCCTCCGCCCAACTTTTGCCCGCACCGCCCAACATGTTCCATCTACACTGGCCCCACCTGCCTGCGCTTGGCACGTATCCCTCCTTTAGAAGGATGAGAGGGAATCTCATTGAAACACATAAGATTGTTAAGGGTTTGGACACGGCTAGTGGCAGGAAACATGTTCCCGATTTTGGGGGGAGTCCAGAACCAGGGGCCACACACAGTTTAAGAATAAGGGGTAAGCCGTTTAGAACGGAGACGAGGAAACACTTTTTCTCACAGGGAGTGGTGAGTCTGTGGAATTCTCTGCCTCAGAGGGCGGTGGAGGCAGGTTCTCTGGATGCTTTCAAGAGAGAGCTAGATAGGGCGCTTAAAAATAGCGGAGTCAGGGGAAATGGGGAGAAGGCAGGAACGGGGTACTGATTGGGGATGATCAGCCATGATCACATTGAGAGGTGGTGCTGGCTCGAAGAGCCGAATGGCCTACTCCTGCACCTATTGTCTATTGTCTATTGTCAAACCTGTCCTATCCTTGATCTTTGATCAGACTTTACTGGCTTTATCTTGCAGTTAGTGAGCGGGGATCGCTGGTCGGTGCGGACTGGATGGGCCGAAGGGCCTGTTTCCATGTTGTATCGCTAAACTAAACTAAACGTTATTCAAGTTATTCCATACATCCCCTATCTATATACCGCGAATAGCTTGTTTGTAATCATGTATTGTCTTTCTGCTGACTGGTTAGCACGCAATAAAAGCGTAATTCCTCGGTACATGTGACAATAAACTAAACTAAACTAAACTAACCACCAGTCTAAATGCGTCTTAAATGTCACTATAGTCCCAGCCTTAACTAGCTCCTCCGGCAGCTCGTTCCACACACCCACCACCCTTTGTGTAAAAACATTACCCCTCAGGTTCCAATTAAATCTTACCCCCCCCTCACCTTAAATCTATGTCCTCTGGTTCTCGATTCCCCAACTCTGGGAAAGAGACTGTATGTCTACTCAATCTATTCCTCTCATGATTTTGTACACCTCTATAAGATCACCCCTCATCCTCCTGCGCTCCAAGGAATAAAGACCCAGCCTACTCAACTTAGACCCACGGACTATCATTAATCCAACTTTACTGGTCTTTATCTCTTGCACCAAACGTTATTCCCTTTATCCTGTATCTGTACACTGTGGACGAATAGATTGGAATCATGTACAGGTACAGTCTGTCCACTGACTTGCTTGCACGCACCGAAAGCTTTTCACCGTACCTCGGTACAAATGACGATAATCTGAACTAAACTCCAGCATTTTGTTTAAGAAGGAACTGCAGATGCTGAAAAATCGAAGGTAGACAAAAATGCTGGAGAAACTCAGCGGGTGAGGCAGCATCTATGGAGCGAAGGAAATAGGCAACGTTTCGGGCCGAAACGTTGCCTATTTCCTTCGCTCCATAGATGCTGCCTGACCCGCTGAGTTTCCCCCAGCATTTTTGTCTCCCTTCAACTCCAGCATTTTGTGTCTATCTTAAACTAAACTAAAGATAGACACAAAATGCTGGAGTAACTGAACGGGACAGGCAGCATCTCTGGAGATTAGGAATGGCCGTCGTTTCAGGTCGAGACCCCTTCTTCCAAACTAAACTCATTTCAGAGCATAAAAATGGGGAAATGAAGAGACTTCAGATACTGATCAGTTGCTTCCTTCCACAAGAAAGGGAAGGGAAATGAGAATTGAGCTGAGGTCCTTGGCTGCATCAGGGATGATCTGAAATTTCAGCGGTTCTATGATGTTGGGGATTACACGACAAGTTAGATAAATACTTCAAAGGACGACATGATCACACAAACTTCGCCCGGCACAACAACATCAAACGCTATTTATTTATTCGCAAAGGATGGGTCATCTCTATATCTGAGCAAACCTGAAGAACTACTCGAAGACTCAACGTACTCTGTCCTGACAATCGCACCACGCTTCAAGAGGCAAAGTAAATGTCTCTTAACTTCAACTAAACCCTGAATTCCCTGCCTTTGCAACTGCATCAGTGAGGGGAGGGAAGCTGAATACCAAAGTGTAGTCAACAAACTTGTTGAGTGGTGTGGGCTGAATCACCTGTAGCTCAGCACAGACAACACTACATAGTACATAGTTGGTACATAGATACATAGACAATAGGTGCAGGAGTAGGCCATTCGGCCCTTCGAGCCAGCACCGCCATTCATTGTGATCATGGCTGATCATCCCCAATCAGTACCCCGTTCCTGCCTTCTCCCCATATCCCTTGATTCCGCTAGCCCTAAGAGCTAAATCGAACTCTCTTTTGAATGCATCCAGTGAATCGGCCTTCTGTGGCAGAGAATTCCACAAATTCACAACTCTCTGGATGAAAAAAATGTTCCTCATCTCTGTTCTAAATAGCCTACCCCTTATTCTTAACCTGTGGCCCCTGGTTCTGGACTCCCCCCAACATCGGGAACATGTTTCCTGCCTCTAGCATGTCCAATCCCTTAATCATTTTATATGTATCTATAAGATCCCCTCTCATCCTTCTAAATTCCAGTGAATACAAGCTCAGCTGCTCCATTCTTTCATCATTTGAAAGTCCCGCCATCCCGGGAATTAACCTTTCGCTGCACTCCCTCAATAGCAATAATGTCCTTCCTCAAATTAGGTGACCAAAACTGCACACAGTACACGAGGTGTGGTCTCACCAGGGCCCTGTACAACTGCAGAAGGACCTCTTTGCTCCTATACTCAACTGCTCTCGTTATGAAGGCCAACATGCCATTCGCTTTCTTCACTGCCTGCTGTACCTGTATGCTTACTTTCAGTGACTGGTGTTCTAGGACCCCCAGGTCTCATTGTACTTCCCATTTTCCTAACTTGACACCATTCAGATAATAATCTGCCTTCCCATTCTTGCCTCCAAAGTGGATAACCTCACATTTATCCACATTATACTGCATCTGCCCACTCACCCAACCTGTCCAAGTCACTTTGTATCCTCATAGCATCCTCTTCACAGTTCACACTGCCACCCAGCTCTATGTCATCTGTAAATTTGCAAATGTTACTTTTGATTCCTTCATCTATATCATTGATATATATTGTAAATAGCTGCGGTCCCAGCACCGAGCCTTGTGGTACCCCACTAGTCACTGCCTGCCATTCTGAAAGGGACCCGTTAATCCCTACTCTTTGTTTCCTGTCTGCCAACCAATTTTCTATCCATGTCAGCACTCTACCCCCAATACCATGTGCTCTAATTTTGCCCACTAATCTCCTGTGTGGGACCTTATGAAAGGCTTTCTGAAAGTCCAGGTACACTGCATCCACTGGCTCTCCCTTGTCCATTTTACTTGTTACATCCTCAAAAAATTCCAGAAGATTAGTCAAGCATGCTTTCCCCTTCGTAAATCCATGCTGACTTGGACCGATCCTGTTACTGCTATCGAAATGTGCGGCTATTACATCTTTGATAATTGACTCCAGCATCTTCCCCACCACCGATGTCAGGCGGACTGGTCTATAATTCCCTGTTTTCTCTCTCCCTCCTTTCTTGAAAAGAGGGATAACAATAGCTACCCTCCAATCCACAGGAACTGATCCTGAATCTATAGAACAATGGAAAATGATCACCAACATAGAACATTGGAAAATGATCACCCAAAGATGTATTAAAAAGAGAGTTAGATAGAGCTCTTTTGGCTAGCGGAATCAAGGGGTATGGAGAGAAGTCGTCAAGTCAATTTTATTCCTATAGCACATTTAAAAACAACTCTCGTTGACCAAAGTGCTTTACATCAGTGCAGGTACTAACATGCTACAAACAGTGGTACATAGATCAACAATACATACATAAATACATACATACAGCGCTCCCTCAGAGGACCTCAAGAAAGGCTTGAGAAGGCAGGAACGGGGTACTGATTGTAGATGATCAGCCATGATCACATTGAATGGCGGTGCTGGCTCGAAGGGCCGAATGGCCTACTCCTGCACCTACTGTCTATTTATGTATCTCAGCCGTGTTTGGCTAATAGTTGCACAAACTTATAATTTCTATTTGAGGAGACATTTGCCAATATTAAGCAGAGAGAGTCGTGCACACTGCCACAAATTATTAATTATCCATGGAGCTCAAACCTTAATTCGATTATAACTATCTAATTGCATTGGGATTATTTATCATTGTAATTTGAAATCGCTGGATAAAGAATTATATGTAGCACCTATTCATTACATTTTCTTAATTCATCTTATAACCTGAAGCCCAAACAAAAGAATCTTATGAGAGCATAAAAACTGGCATAATTTGATAAACAAATAATTGAATGAGTGTAGCATGTAGAAATCCATGACCAACACAGATCATTATTATCCATTATTTAATTTGCAGAGGAGGATATTTTCCATTTTGATTAAAGCAACTGTTTCCTATTAAGTGGAAGTTCACAATAGACCAAGACGTCAAAATTATCTCCTGATACCAAGGCTTAATATAATGATCCACTAATTGGGTTGGCAGCTCTTTCTGTCACAGATTGTGGTTTCACAGGTGGTCAGAGATGAATCAAATTCTTCTGCTTTTCAATTACGAGAAAAAAAAAAAAAAAAATTCTGTCCCACTCGAGCTGTCGAGGATAGTTTATTTTAGGTAGACAAAAGTGCTGGAGAAACTCAGCGGGTGCAGCAGCATCTATGGAGCGAAGGAAATAGGCAACGTTTCGGCCCGAAACCCTTCCGGGTTTCGGCCCGAAACGTTGCCTATTTCCAGAAGGGTTTCGGGCCCAAAACGTTGCCTATATCCTTCGCTCCATAGATGCTGCTGCACCCGCTGAGTTTCTCCAGCACGTTTGTCTACCTTCGATTTTCCAGCATCTGCAGTTCCTTCTTAAACAAATCGTTTATTTCAGTTTAGGTTAGAGACAAAAGCGCGTAAACAGGCCTTTCGTCTGCGCCGACCGGCGATTCCCGCACATTAACACCATCCTACACACACTGGGGACGACTTACATTCACACCAAGCCAATCAACCTACAAAACCTGCGCGTCTTTGGAGTGTGGGAGGAAACAGAAGATCTCGGAGAAAACCCACGGGGAGAACGTACAAACTCCGTTCAGCCAGCACCCGTAGTCAGGATCGAACCCGGGTCTCTGGCGCTGCGAGGTAGCAACTCTACCGCTGCGAAGCTATGAATGTATTCTATCCAACACTTCAAAGGTATGAAAGTCCCCATTCAATCAGTCACTCTTGCATAATGCAAAAATCTTGCATGTGTTATACAAAGCCTAGTGTATCAAAACGACACATTTCAGCATATTTGCAGCAGGTCATTTTGGGAAACCTTTCTTTAAATTCATTTTGGGACATGGCATTTTTGCCTGTGCTTAATTGGTCTTGGGAAGATAGTGCTGGCTAATCCCATGCCCAGGATTTAGACCTGGCTATGATGAAGACAAAATTATATATTTTGCTCGTAGATGTGTGTGACCCAGAGTGGAATGGCCAGAAGTTTTCCTTCACATTTTTTCGCGGTAGAGTTGCTGCCTCACAGCGTCAGAGACCCGGGTTCGATCCCGACTACGGGTGCTGCCTGTACGGAGTTTGTACGTTCTCCCCGTGACCTGCGTGTATTTTCTCCGGGTGCTCCGGTTTCCTCCCACACTCCAAAGACGTGCAGATTTTTAGGTTAAACGGCTTTGGTATAATGGCAAATTGTCCCCAGTGTGTGTAGGATAGTGCTAGCGTGCGGGGAGCGCTGGTCGGCGCGGACTCGGTGGGCCGAAGGGCCTGTATCTCTAAACGAAACTAAAATTCCATCCTTGCCTTTCCAGATGGCGGAGTCAATAGTGCAAGGTCTAAAAAACAACAACATTGGGATTGGCAGTCGGTAAGAGCAGCGTTCCTCTCCTGAAACAATCAAAGTCTTAGCGAGCAGATGAACCACAGGAGTAAAACCTGCATCCCAACAAGTCACCTTATCAAAACTAATAGCTACTAATTTTCCAATCACACATAAACTGCCTTTAATGTTACTTGTGTCTGGAAGACAAATCTTGTGTTGTAAAAGTTCACTTAAATAAAAATGTATATATATTTTTAGAAGTTTAAAAATAAATCATAATTACCTCTTTGCGTTCCTGATTCATGAGTTTTGACTGTCTATTGTACCCAAGCCTCTTTGGTAGTTTGATGTGGAATTCATTGCCACAGAAGGCTGTGGAGGCCGAGTAAACAGATATTTGTTTAAGGCAGAGATAGATAGATTCTTGATTAGTACGGGTGTCAGGGGTTATGGGGAGAAGGCAGGAGAATGCGTCATATGAAGAAAGACTGGATAGACTTGGCTTATACTCGCTAGAATTTAGGAGATTGAGAGGGGATCTTATAGAAACGTACAAAATTCTTATGGGGTTGGACAGGCTAGATGCAGGAAGATTGTTCCCGATGTTGGGGATGTCCAGGACAAGGGGTCACAGCTTAAGGATAAGGGGGAAATCCTTTGAGGAAAAACTTTTTCACACAGAGAGTGGTGAATCTCTGGAACTCTCTGCCACAGAGGGTAGTTGAGGCCAGTTCATTGGCTATGTTTAAGAGGGAGTTAGATGTGGCCCTTGTGGCTAAGGGGATCAGGGGGTATGGAGAGAAGGCAGGTACGGGATACTGAGTTGGATGATCAGCCATGATCATATTGAATGGCGGTGCAGGCTCGAAGGGCCGAATGGCCTACTCCTGCACCTATTTTCTATGTATCTATGTATCTAATGGGGTGAGGAGGGAGAGATAGATCAGCCACGTTTGAATGGAAGAGTAGACTTGATGGGCCGAGTGGCCTAATTCTGCTCCCATCATGTGAACCTATGATGAATGAGTTAAAAATATATACTATATAATCGAATAGATCTGATTTTGCCATCAATAATGCCTGATACTGTTTGACATTGTACAATATAAACACATTAAATTTAAAAGGTGAGGTGATATGTTTGGAATGTCTAGTACAATTTTAACCAAATCTTTAGACATTTTGCAGAGCGTTAACTAATGTTGGAATTTCAAAACATGAGTTTAGTAGAAGCAGACCTTTAATATAATTTTAATGCATGTTTTATATAAAAATCTCATGTGTTTTGTATTATCACTATAACGGAGTTACAATGTATGTCAGTTCATAAGTTACTTGGGGCAGAAATAGCCCATTCGGCCCATCAAGTCTATTCCGCCATTCAATCATGGCTGATCTATCTCTCCCTCACAACCCCATTCTCCTGCCTTCTCCCCATAACCTCTGACACCCGTACTAATCAAATATATCATTTATTGGACAATAATTATGGCTTTCTCTTCTTGTATAAAATAATTTAGATTTCATATGACAATGCACAAGAATTTCAGGGTATTTTATAATGAGATTGGAAGGCAAGTGGTTTAAATTCACAATCGTGTCAAAGCACAGTGTTTGATGGTAGAGTCGCTGCCTTACAGCCCCAGAGACCCGGGTTCGATCCTGACTATGGGTGCCCGTCTGTACGGAGTTTGCACCCGCGTGGGTTTTCTCCGAGGTTTGCGGTTTCCTCCCGCACTCCAAAGATGAGCAGGTTTGTAGGTTAATTGGTGTAAATGTAAATCGTCCCTCGTATAGGATAATGTCAATGTGCGGAGATCGTTGGTCGGCTTGGACAGAGTAGGCCCTGTTTCCGCGCTGTACGTCTCAACTAAACTGAACTAAATGAGAGTGTGGTCAGGGTGGTGTGGGTCCCTGATGATGGATATAGGGAAGAAGCTGTTCTTGAACCTGGAGGTCATGCTTTTCAGGCTCCTGTACCTTCTTCCTGATGGTAGGAGTGAAATGAGTGTGTGGCCAGGGTGGTGTGGGTCTCTGACGATGCTGGCTGCCTTTTTGAGCCAGCGATTCCTGCAGATCCCTTCGATGGTGGGGAGGTCAGTGCCCTTGACGGACTGGGTCATGTACACCATTTTTGTCATCTCCTGTTTTCCTGCACGATCGTGTTGCTTTACAGGGATATGGCGATTGGATGGAAAGGTGGACAGATTCAGTCGTTTAGTTTAGTTTAGAGATACAGCGCGGAAACAGGCCCTTCGGCCCACCGGGTCCACACCGACCAGCGATCCCCACACACTTACACTATCCTACACACACAGGGGACATTCATAACAAGCCAATTAACCTACAGACCTGCGAATGTTTTGAGTGTGGGAGGAAACCGAAGATCTCGGAGAAAGCCCACGCGGGTCACGGGGAGAACGTACAAACTCCATGCAGACAGCACCCGTAGTCGGGATCGAACCCGGGTCTCTGGCGCTGTGAGGCAGCAACTCTACCGCTGCACCACCATGCCGTCTTCTTCGCATTGAATAGTGATGCAGGTTTTAAAGAACCCACTCCAGCTCCCATTTCTTGTTCTTATGTTCTCTTGAATGCGACAAAAAAAGACAAAGAAATATATAGCGGTGGCAAAGATGGCAATGGAAATCTTCGTCCAGGGGTTGGCAAAACTGGTCAGAAAGAAGGTCAACAACTTGGAATGTTAACACTCTTTCCTCTCTGTATTTAAATCACATTTCCTCCACTTATAATGGTTCCGTCTCTTTGACTAGTGGGTCCTTCTGTCAAATCTCCATCAGCGATACTTGACGTTGATTTGTGTGGAACAGCCTTGAGTTTGGGACAGAAAGTTGGACACGTGAAACGTAAACAGATGGAGTCAATTGAAGAAAAGTGTCATGAATCAGAAAGAAAAATTTCAAAATACTTTGTGGGTTTTAAATAATTTGTAGTCACCGATGATATTATCTTTTAGCTAAATGATGAGATAATATCAAGGTTCAATATCTAAACTCCAGTGAGTGCAGGCCCAGTGCCGACAAACGCTCACTAGAGGTTAACCTACTCATTAAACCTACTGTATGTCCTCTGGTCCTCGATTCACCTACTCTGGGCAAGGCAATCTGTGCATGTCGTGCTTCTGTAAAACATTATAGAGAGAATGCTGCATTTCCCCACTCTTAACATGGTGTAATTGCGCACGGCTGCTTGTGAAATCGGTTTATTTCATGTGCTTATCTGCTCGGGGAAAACATGTCTTACAATCATCCGCAAAAAAGAAACTGGGTTTTAAAACCTCAACTCGAAGTGTTGTCTTGTGAACGAAATCCAATTACGATCCTTTGCATGTCGGGGGAATCTGGAATTACTTCCTCGGAGATTGTTGGGAGTTTGTTCACAGGAAAACAAACGCACTCTCGCGTGGTGCGGAAAATCGGTTTGGCGCAATCTCTGCAGACATGGGGCGTGAGGTTTAAGTCCCCTTCCAGATCCTGACAGAGATACAGTTCTGAGACCGAGGTTACATTTTCTAAGCTGGCAACTTGCAAAAGAATGCAAAATAAAGAAACATAGAAAATAGGCGCAGGAGTAGGCCATTCGGCCCCTCGAGCCAGCACCACCATTCAATGTGATCGTGGCTGATCATCCCCAATCAGTACCCCGTTCCTGCCTTCTCCCCATATCCCCTGACTCCGCTATTTTTAAGAGCCCTATCTAGCTCTCTCTTGAAAGCATCCAGGGAACCAGCCTCCACCGCCCTCTGAGGCAGAGAATTCCACAGACTCACCACTCTCTGTGTGAAAAAGTGTTTTCTCATCTCCGTTCTAAATGGCTTACCCCTTATTCTTAAACTGTGGCCCCTGGTTCTGGACTCCCCCAACATCGGGAACATGTTTCCTGCCTCTAGCGTGTCCAAGCCCTTAACAATCGTATATGTTTCAATGAGATGCCCTCTCATCCTTCTAAACTCCAGAGTGTACAAGCCCAGCTGCTCCATTCTCTCAGCATATGACAGTCCCGCCATCCCGAGAATTAACCTTGTAAACCTACGCTGCACTCCCTCAATAGCAAGAATGTCCTTCCTCAAATTAGGGGGCCAAAACTGCACACAATACTCCAGGTGTGGTCTCACTAGGGCTCTGTACAACTGCAGAAGGACCTCTTTGCTCCTATATTCAACTCCTCTTGTTATGAAGGCCAACATGCCATTCGCTTTCTTCACTGCCTGCTGTACCTGCATGTGTATACACACGCTGAACTTTCTTTCTTCTCCCATTATGTACTATGTTTCCATATTCTGTTGTGCTGCAGCAAGCAAGAATTTAATTGTCCTATCTGGGACACATGACAATAAAACTCTCTTGACTGCTGAACCTATGAACTTATGAAAAAGAGTCTGTCAGATAAAGTTTGATGTTTAGGAGTCTTTAGTGCTGTTTTGGAAGGTAGTCCAAATCGCAGCTGGAGGCAGTGGATTTGTGGAAATTCCTGAGGTAATTTTTATGGATGGATTTGCTATTATAGCAACTCTTAACTTAAATCCCGCGGAGATTCTTATTGTTGGCCGAACTTCAGACGGAGGAAAAACAAGCACTGGGGAAAGCGAGCCAGATTAATCCTCTCCGCTTTCCCTGAGTTTGTGTCATTACAGTTTGTATCAGGGGTTTCTGGCTGCTTCTGGCACGTTTTTGAAGTAATCCTTCTCTCTCCCCTTGTCCGCCTGCCAAACCAGGCTGGTTGGAAGCCCTGGAGTCAGTGCCCAGTGCGGCTCGGGGCCGAAGAATGAGTCAGAGCATGAGTCAGAGGTCGGCACGGTGGCACGCTGATCCATGCAGACCCGCTGGGGCCTGTTTCCGCGCTGTATCTCAAAATAATAATATTAATAATAATAATAATAATATATTTTATTGTCACTGCACATAGGTGCAACGAGATTTGGTACGCAGCTTCCATCCGATAGTCGTAACTTAAACAACTAATAAAATTTAGATACCCCGAGAAACATGATTTATTAAAAAAAAACAGTAAAAGAGTCTGAAGTGCAAATATATCTGTGCCGGGTCGATGTGCATGAATACAGATCATGTGGGGGGGGGGGGGGGGCACTCAGCAGGGCCGGTTCAGAGCAGCGATAGCTCTGGGGAAGAAGCTGTTCCTGATGCTGTTCCTGAGTCTGCAGGTGCGGGCGTAGAAGGCCTTGTAACGTCTGCCGGAAGGTAGGAGTTCGAACAGACTATTGCGAGGGTGTGAGGAGTCTTTGTGGGTGCTGACGGGCTTCTGTGTCTCAACCAAACTCTATCTCAAAAACGGGGAGAACGTCCAGAGCAGGCAAGCACCCGTAGTCAGGATTGAACCCGGGTCTCTGGCGCTGTGAGGCAGCTTGCTGCCTCACAGTGACAGAGACCCGGGTTCAATCCTGACTACGGGTGCTTGTCTGCACGTTCTCCCCGTGACCCGCGTGGGTCTTCTCCGGGATCTTCGGTTTCCTCCCACGCTCCAAAGACGTGCAGGTTTGTAGGTTAATTGGTTTGGTTTAATGGGAAATTGTCCCCAGAGTGTGTTGGACAGCGTTAGTTTAGTTTAGTTCGGTTTTGAGGTACAGCGCGGAAACAGGCCCTTCGGCCCACCTGCGATCCCCGCACATTATCACCATCCTACACACACCGCGGGGCATTTCTTACATTTACCAAGCCAATTGACCTCCAAACCTGTACGTCTTTGGAGTGCGGGAGGAAACCGAAGATCTCGGAGAAAATCCACGCAGGTCACGGGGAGAACGTACAAACTCCGTACAGGCAAGCGCCCGTAGTCGGGATCGAACCTCGCAACTTTTTCACACAAAGGGTGGTGGGTGTATGGAACGAGCTGCCAGAGGAGGTAGCTGAGGCTGGGACTATCCCAACATTTAAGAAGCAGTTAGACAGGTACATGGACAGGCCAGGTTTGAAACATATAAGATTGTTAAGGGTTTGGACACGCTAGAGGCAGGAAATGTTCCCGATGTTGGGGGAGTCCAGAACCAGGGGCCACAGTTTAAGAATAAGGAGTAATCCATTTAAAACGGAGATGAGGAAACACTTTTTCTCACAGAGAGTGGTGAGTCTGTGGAATTCTCTGCCTCAGAGGGCGGTGGAGGCAGGTTCTCTGGATGATTTCAAGAGAGAGCTAGATAGGGCTCTTAAAAATAGCGGAGTCAGGGGATATGAGGAGAAGGCAGGAACGGGGTACTGATTGGGGATGATCAGCCAAGATCACATTGAATGGCGGTGCTGGCTCGGGGGCCAAATGGCCTACTCCTGCACCTATTGTCTATTGTCTATTGTTAGGAGTGATATGGGCCAAACGCAGGCAGGTGGAACTGGTGTAGCTGGGACATGTTGGCCGGTGTGGGCAAGTTTCCTCGCTGTATGACTCTATGACTCTGTGACTCTTTAACTGAAGAGTTAGCCTTTTTGTTTACTCTCAGTCAGATCCCTGTGACAATGAGAGACCCTGCAGTTGGTGCCCAGGGTGGCTCGGGGCCACAGAGTGAGTCAGAGCGTGAGGAGAAGCTTTGAACAAGCTTCTGTTGTGTGGCTCACAGGAGAACCGCTGTCACAGTTAAATGCCAGATTTCATCCATCATAATGTCAGTGGTTATTAAAAACTTCTTCACCCAGAGAGTTGTGAATCTGTGGAATTCTCCGCCACGGAAGGCAGTGGAGGCCAATACGCCGGATGTTTTCAAGAGTGAGTTAGATTTGGCTCTTAGGGCTAACGGAATCAAGGGATATGGGGAGAAACGGGGGGTACTGATTTTAGGCGATGATCCATGATCACATTGAATGGCGGTGCTGGCTCAAAGGGCCGAATGGCCTATTCCTGCACCTATTTTTCTACGTTTCTATGTACTATGTCTCCGGGAGCCTGAAGGAGGAACGGGGCAAAAGATATCAAATCAATTCTGAAGCAATAGTTCAGGCTTTTTGAACTCTGGCCCTTTGTGATGTTGAGATTGTCACATGATGGGAGGTTCTAAATAAAGTCCCAAATATCAGGGGAAAAAGACCTTTCAAAAATGCCACGGACCACGCGGGTTTAATTACACGCGACAGATGGCGCAATGGGCTAAGTGTTCGGCTGGCAACCGGAAGGTAGCCGGTTCGAATCCCGCTTGGAGTGCATACTGTCGTTGTGTCCTTGGGCAAGACACTTCACCCACCTTTGCCTGCGTGTGAATGTGTGTGAATGTGTGTGAATGTGTGTGAGTGATTGGTGGTGGTCGGAGGGGCCGTAGGCGCAAATTAGCAGCCACGCTTCCGTCAGTCTGCCCCAGGGCAGCTGTGGCTACAGAAGTAGCTCACCACCACCGAGTGTGACTGAGGAGTGAATGAATAATGCGATGTAAAGCGCCTTGAGTATTAGAAAGGCGCTATATAAATCCCACCCATTATTATTATTATTATTACAAGGGCCTGCAATGTATCTTAAACTGTGGCGATATTGTTGGGGAGCGTTGTAGAGCAGAGGGATCTAGGAGTACAGGTGGATGGTTCCTTGAAGGTGGATGTAGATAAGGTGGTCCAAAAAACGTTGTCAGTCCGTGCATTGTATAGAAGTTAGGAGGTCATGTTGCAGTTATTTAAGACCTTGGTGAGTCTGCATTGTAGAGCATTGTGTTCAGTTCTGGGCACCACGTTGGAGGAAAGATGTTGTCAACTTGGAAAGAGTACAGAGAAGATTTATGACGATATTGCTCGAGGGTCTGGGCTACAGTGAGAGGTTGAGCAGGTTATGTCTCTATTCCATGGAGTGTAGGAGGATGAGGGGTAATCTTATCTGTATAAAATCATGAGAGGAATAGATCGGGTAGATGCACAGAGTTGGGGAATCGAGAACCAGAGGACATAGGTTTAAGGTAAGAGGGGCAACAAGGAATAGGAACCTGAGGTGTAACGTTTTCACACAAGGGGTGGTGGGTGTATGGAACGAGCTGCCGGAGGAGGTAGTTGAGGCGGGGACTATCACAACGTTTAAGAAACAGTTAGACAGGCCCAAATGGATAGGCCCAAATTTAGAGTGATATGGGCCAAACGCAGGCAGGTGGGACTAGTGTAGAAGGGACATGTTGGACGGTGTGGGCAAGTTGAGTCGAGGAGCCTATTTCCAGGCTGTAAGACTCTAGGACTCTAGTGCAGAAATTGTTATCATCTGCAGAGGTCAAAGTGTAAAGATGCAGTCGGATTAAGGGCCTGTCCCACTTTCACGACCTAATTCACGACCTCTGCTGAGCTCTGCCCTTGACTCATACTCGCAGCATGGTCGTCACGAGGTCGTAGGAGGTCGTAGGAGGGCGTAGCAGGCCGTGATGCTAGTCGTAGGTACTCGTGGCATCAAGTAGGTCGGGGCATTTTTTCTAGCCTGATGAAAAATGTCCACGAGTATAAAAGGTCATGAATTAGGTCGTGAAAGTGGGACAGGCCCTTTAGGAAGCTGTGGCATCGCTTCAGATGGACTGGGCTATATCCATAACTCTGCAATTTCTCTAATTCTTGAATAATGTCTTTTGCAGAGTATCAAGGGTTGGCTGGGGTCACCTTGGATCGGTTTTGCAACACTCTACGCAGATGATCGGTGCCAGCATAAACATCCTTTGCCGAACATTACACACGGCTGAAATAGCCTGAGGTCTGTTGATAATAATCGCCTTAGTGCCTCTACATGTTAGCATCGTGACGATAAATAAAAACCAACCTCTCAACATCAGATCATCAGCCCCACATGAAATAATATTTGATATCTTTTGCCCAGTATCGGAGGAATAAAGGTAACCGTGGCTGCCGAAGACGGAATGAAGCTTGACCTCAATGTGTCATGAGGACTCGAGGGCCTGAGCTACAGGGAGAGGTTGGGCAGGCTAGGACTTTACCCCTTAGAGCGCAGGAGGATGAGAGGTGATTTTTATAGAGACGTGTAATGTCATGAGGGGAATAGATAGGGTGAATGAGCCTTTCACTTCAGGAAATCAAAAACCATAGATTTAAGGTGAGAGGGGAAAGATTTAATAAGAATGTGAGAGGTGACTTCTTCACTCGGTCTTACAGCACCAAAGACCCAGGTTCGATCCTAACTGGTGCTGTCTGCACCGAGTTGGTACCTTCTCCTTGCGACCCCGTGGGTTTTCTCCGGGTGCTCCGGTTTCCTCCCACACTCCAAAGACGCACAGGTTTGTGGGCTAATTGGCTTCGGTAAGAATTGTAAATTGTCACTAGCGTGTGTAGGATAGTGTTAGTGTGCCGGGATCGCTGGCTGGGCGCGGATTCGGTGGGCCGAAGGGCCTGTTTCCACACTGCATCTCTAAACTAAACTAAACTAAACTAGAGAGGGGAGGGCAATGGGTGGAGGAGAGGTTTTTGAATAGGCAATGCCAATGAAGAAATGTTCAAGAAAGAACTGCAGATGCTGGAAAAATCGAATGCACACACAAAATGCTGGAGGAACTCAGCGGGTGAGGCAGCATCTGTGGAGAGAAGGAAATAGGCGACGTTTCGGGTCGAGACCCTTCTACAGACTGAAACGTTGCCTATTCCTTCGCGCCAATGAAGAAATGATAACTTCCTAGGTAGCAACGTTCTTTCCATTGTTGCAGAGTTTAACGTCTCGAAATGTGACAACTCCCGGAGCCAGTGACGAGGAACACAAGCCCGGGCAAATTCAGAGCGGGACCGTGAGACGTGATTCTCCCTGTCACAAGCTCAAAGATAAAATGGTAATTTTTGGAAGGAACAAATGGGTGATTCATCTGTTATCACAGATGCTTTATGAAGGTACGCCACGGGGAATTGTTATTTACCGCAGCTGGACACACAGCTACACCTTTTGACAAACCTTGCAGCACTTGCTACCTTAGGTATGTATACTCCTGCTGTCAGTCTAAGGAATAAAAGATTTCAGAGAGAAAAACTCGACTCATTACCCACACCAAATCCTGGCACCACATCACCCCAGTTCTCAAAGAACTTCACTGGCTTCCCATTTCCCACCGGATCACCTACAAAATCCTGGTCCTCACCTACAAATCCCTCAACAACCTGGCCCCCCCTTATCTCATTGACCTCCTCTCCCCCTACCAACCCTCACGGTCCCTCAGATCCACATCAGCTGGTCTCCTCTCCACTCCGATAGCAAACCTCTGCACTTTTGGAGGCAGAGCCTTCTCCAGGGCAGCTCCCAGGCTCTGGAATTCCCTCCCACAACCGGTCCGAAATTCTGAGTCCCTCACCATCTTCCAGTCTCGCCTCAAGACCCATCTCTTCACCTCTGCATACCCTTAGTCCCATGTCCCCCTCCCCTTTGTCTTACTGCTCTATTTTGTTTTGTTTATTCCTGACTCTCAATGTAAAGCGACTGAGTCCTGAAAAGAGCTATATAAATAAAATCTATTATTATTATTATTATTATTTGTCTTCTTTTGCGAATGACTCAGAGGGGCACCCAAAAGCATTGGAAATGGAAATCAGAAAAATCGTGTTAGTTCAGATCGTACACTAATGGGCCTGTCCCACTGTACGAGTTCACCCAAGAGCTCCCCCGAGTTAAAAAAAAAAAAAAAACTCGTGGTAACACGTAGAATGTACGTAGCGGGTACGTCGGAGCTCAGGGACGTCTCTTAGCGGCTCGTAACGATAACGGCAGGTACTCGGGAAACGCGTTAAGCTCATGAAGATTTTTCAACATGCTGAAAAATGTCCACGAAAGCCCCGGGTACCTACGAGCGGCCATTACCGTAAATCTCCGAGTTCGAATCAGGGGAAACTCGGGAGAACTCTTGAATAAACTCGTACAGTGGGACAGCCCCATAATAAACTCAGAACATTTATTTTTGTTTCACTGGGTTTCGGGTTACGTCCATTCGTAATTTTATGTTTATATATAAGTGATAGGAGCAGAATGAGTCCATTCGGCAGTCACGGTGGCGCAGCGGTAGAGTTGCTGCCTTACAGCAAAATGCAGCGCCGGAGACCCGGGTTCGATCCCGACTACGGGCGCTGTCTGTACGGAGTTTGTACGTTCTCCCCGTGAGCCGCGTGGGTTTTCTCCGAGATCTTCGGTTTCCAATATCTCCAAGGACTGTCACAATATTTAAAAATATTTGGACAGGTACATGGCTAGGGCAGGTTTAGAGGGATATCGCCCAAATGCAGGCAGGTGGGACTAGTGTAGATGGGGGCATGTTGGTCGGTGTGGCCAAGTTGGGCCGAAGGGCCTGTTTCCATGCCTTACGACTCCATGGCTAATATCCTAAGCTCGGGATCGAACCTGATCCTTGGCACTGGCTCTGTGAGTACTCTGGATCTAATGATGAGTTTCCCCTTCATCACCTTTCTGCATCTGTGCAGGGACCTGTGATGAGTTTGTGTACATGGTCCCTGGATCTCCCTGCACCTCCTCTGCATCCATTCCTTTCAAAGCTGGCACCTGCCTGGGAATTCCTGTTTCCCGCCGCGCCACCGTGCATTCATAGCTTATAATCCTGATAGCCCTTTCCCGTCTCAGATGGTGACCGCTGCCTCTGTAACGACAGGCGTTCTGCCGTGCGAAGTTTATCCAAGGCCGTAATAAAAGTGCCGGATGGTATCAAGGGCAATTTTTTTTCTTTTTGCACGTTCCTTTGAGCTTGAAGAAATGTAGGTGTTAATGGACTTTGCACCTACTCCATGCTACAGCCGAGGTGGGAGTGATTGATGCCAAATTCAGTTTGTGTGACTGGAACATTTTCAAGGCTTTTTATTCAACTAACTTCCCCACATTGTCGAGCTCCTGAGGAGAAGATAACTGCACCGACGGCAAATTCTTCACTGCTCTCAATTTTGATGAATTGCCTTTGTCTTTCACCACTTTGGAAGATTTTGGACCACAGTATTTTTTAAAATCTGCTGATGATGATCCAAACATGTTTGCTTTGCTGGCATGATTTATAGACAATAGACAATAGACAATAGGTGCAGGAGTAAGTCATTCGGCTCTTCGAGCCAGCACCGCCATTCAATGTGATCATGGCTGATCATCCACATTCAGTACCCCGTTCCTGCCTTCTCCCCAAATCCCCTGACACCGCTATCTTTAAGAGCTTTATCTAACTCTCTCTTGAAAGTATCCAGAGAACTGGCCTCCACCGCCCTTTGAGGCAGAGAATTCTACAGACTGACAACTCTTTGTGTGAAAAAGTGTTTCCTCATCTCCGTTCTAAATGGCTTACCCCTTATTCTTAAACTGTGGCCCCTGGTTCTGGCCCCCAACATCGGGAACATGTTTCCTGCCTCTAGCGTGTCTCTCTCATCCTTCTAAATTCCACAATATACAAGCCCAGCCGCTCCATTCTTTCAACATATGACAGTCCCGTCATACCTCAAATTTGGAAACCAAAACTGCACACAATACTCCAGGTGTGGTCTCACTAGGTCCCAGTACAACTGCAGAAGGACCTCTTTGCTCCTATACTCGACTCCTTTCGTTATGAAGGCCAACATACCATTAGCTTTCTTCATTGCCTGCTGTACCTGCATGCTTACTTTCAGTGAGGGATGAACGACCCCCAGTTCTCTATGTACTTCCCCTTTTCCCAACTTGACGAGAATGGTACTATGTTTCAGAAAGAACTGCAGATGCTGGAAAAATCGAAGGTAGACAAAAATGCTGGAGAAACTCAGCGGGTGAGGCAGCATCTATGGAGCGAAGGAATAGGTGACGTTTTGGCTCTCGACCCTTCTTCAGACTGATGTGGGGGTGGGAAGAAGAAAGGAAGAGGCGGAGACAGTGGGCTGTGGGAGAGCTGGGAACGGGAGGGGAAGGAGGGAGAAAGCAGGGACTACCTGAAATTGGAGAAGTCAATGTTCATACCGCTGGGGTGTAAACTGCCCAAGGGAAATATGAGGTGCTGCTCCTCCAATTTGCAGTGGGACTCACTCTGTCCCCTGGCCATGGAGGAGGCCCAGGACAGAAAGGTCGGATTCGGAATGGGAGGGGGAGTTGAAGTGCTGGGCCACCGGGAGATCAGGTTGGCTAATGAGAATGGTACTATGACTCCTAAGGATGCAATGCAGACAGTCCTTCTGTATCTTCAACACAGTCGAGAGGCATAGATTACCATGGAGAAGATTTATATAATAATGTACTAAAAGCTTATAATGCGCTGACAATAAGGTGTCAAAATGATGGACTAATATAGTTTCCACATTGAGCACCAAACTGCAGTGCTGATTTTTATTTGTTGTTTATCACAGTACATGGTGCAAATCACTGTCGGTTTAAATATCTGTACATGATTTTGCTTTGTACAACTAATATTGGACACAGTAAACTAAGTGAAGTGGATGCCAACAATTTATTATAATCGGGTTCAACCACAGTGCCAATTAGCGCTGAAATGTGGCTGGTTTTCCACTTTAGATTTGTATTCAGTGGGAGATGGATTTGGGCAGCATAGCTAATTTCATTAACAGAACTCTTAGTGCTGATTAGAGATGGGAATTGTTCATCTCTGCACTTTGGACACAATTAAAAGGCAGGTTTCAGAGGGTGGGAGAGAAGGCACCTTTAATTCATTGTGTCATCCAATCTGCTGTGGAATTTTAAACAAAAAAAAATGTTCTCGCTGGCTACAGATCTTCAGCAAAAGGTGTGTTGGAAACAGCTGGTGAAGAATGGATGTTCTCCAATTAACACTATGTACACCTTTATCGGAACCCGACACTTGTCACCAGTCCCATACCGTGTTAAAATCTGCTGCTTTGTGAAATGTGCTGAGCAGAAATGATGACATTGCAGGTAACACAGAAGGCTGGGGTGGGAGACTGCAACCTTCACGTGGTCCGCCCTGCTTCGACGAATGCAATCAACCTGGCGTGCACAATCAAATAGTTCAAGTTCAAGTGAGTTTATTGTCATGTGTCCCTGATGGGACAATGAAATTCTTGCTTTGCTTCAGTAAGATCAAATAGAACAAGTTGTCCTGCAACTTTCGGCTGTGCACGCCATACGCAAGAAGTAGAAGACATAGACGGCTGTGGAGGCCAAGGCAATGGGTATATTTAAGGTAGAGATCAATAGACTCTTGATTAGTGCGGGTGTCAGGGGTTAAGGGGAGAAGGCAGGACAATGGGGTTAGGAGGGAAAGATAGGTCAGCCCATGTTTGAATGGCAGAGTAGACTTGATGGGCCGAATGGTCTAATTCTGCACCTATCACTTATGATCTTATGAACAGGATCATTATAGATACATAGATACATAGAAAATAGGTGCAGGAGTAGGCCATTCGGCCCTTCGAGCCTGCACCGCCATTCAATATGATCATGGCTGATCATCCAACTCAGTATCCCGTACCTGCCTTCTCTCCATAACCCCTGATCCCTTTAGCCACAAGGGCCACATCTAACTCCCTCTTAAATATAGCCAATGAACTGGCCTCAACTACCTTCTGTGGCAGAGAATTCCACAGATTCACCACTCTCGGTGTGAAAACGTTTTTTCTCATCTCGGTCTTAAAGGATTTCCCCCTTATCCTTAAGCTGTGACCCGTTGTCCTGGACTTCCCCAACATCGGGAACAATCTTCCTGCATCTAGCCTGTCCAACCCCATAAGAATTTTGTACGTTTCTATAAGATCCCCTCTCAATCTCCTAAATTCTAGCGTCTTTGAATTTTGAATCTCAAGTAAATAGTTATGTCCAGTTCCGGTCTCCGCTATGTTGGTTGAAAGTGTGGGATTATTCAGAAAGTGTTGAAATTATTTAGATGTGGATGAGTAACTTCAGCTGGTGTGAATAGAATAGAGAGAGATTGGATTATTCTGTTTAATCCGAGAGTCGTTATAGATAATAGACAATAGGTGCAGGAGCTGGCCATTCGGCCCTTTGAGCCAGCACCGCCATTCACTGTGATCATGGCTGATCATCCATAATCAGTACCCCGTTCCTGCCTTCTCCCCATACCCCCTGACTCCGCTATCTTTAAGAGCCCTATCTAGCTCTCTCTTGAAAGTATCCAGAGAACCGGCCTCTGAGGCATTGAATTACACAGACTCACAACACGTTGTATGAAAAAGCCATACTGTGTGAAAGAGCCATTAAAGTCATACAACACGGAAACAGGCCCTTTGGCCCAACTTGCCCATGCTAACCACCATGCCCCATCTACATTAGTTCCACATGCCTACAGTTAGCCTGTATCCCTCTAAATCAGTGGTTCTTAACCTTTTTGGCATACTACGTGCATACGCGAAAAAACACTGTATGCGGTATGTTATGTTCCTAAACATGGGCTCAACAAAGGGATATATTATTTATGACCCCTTCATTACTCCGGTAAAGGCCCAAACGACCCCCCATGAGGCTCCCCACCCCTAGGTTAAGAACCACTGCTCTAAATGCTTTCCGATCCATATACCTGTCCAGATATAAATATTGTTATAGAAACATAGAAACATAGAAATATAGACAATAGGTGCAGGAGTAGGCCATTCGGCCTTTCGAGCCTGCACCGCCATTCAATATGATCATGGCTGATCATCCAACTCAGTATCCTGTACCTGCCTTCTCTCCATACCCCCTGATCCCTTTAGCCACAAGGGCCACATCTAACTCCCTCTTAAATATAGCCAATGAACTGGCCTCAACTACTTTCTGTGGCAGAGAATTCCACAGACTCACCACTCTCTGTGTGAATTTTTTTTTTCTCATCTCGGTCCTAAAAGACTTCCCCCCTTATCCTTAAACTGTGACCCCCTTGTTCTGGACTTCCCCAACATCGGGAACAATCTTCTTGCATCTAGCCTGTCCAACCCCTTAAGAATTTTGTCAGTTTCTATAAGATCCCCCCTCAATCTTCTAAATTCTAGTGAGTACAAGCCGAGTCTATCCAGTCTTTATAGTACCTGCATCAACAACAGCTCATTCCATGTACCCACCACCCTCTATGTGAACACATTTCCCCCTCAGGTCCCTATTAGATCTTTCCAGTATCTGCACCATTGTCCAACAGGGTCATCGAATCCGCTGCTTATTTTACTCACAGCCAAATGAAAGATCCATATTTGTTGACTCTCTGGTCCATTCTCACCTTAACCCAATGTTCTGGTTCTTGATTCTCCTGCCCATGCCAACCAAGATGCCCCATCTACATTAGACCCACCTGCCTGTGTTTGGCCCATATTCCTTTAAACCTCTTCCTGTCCAAATGTCCTACAGTATAACTGGTGTTCCAGTACCTGTCTCAACTACCTCCTCCGGCAGCTTTTTCCACCATACCCACTACCCTCTGTGTGAAAAAGTTACCCCTTAGGTTCTTATTACATCTTTCCCCTCTGACCTTTAACCTATGCCCTCTGGTTCTCGATTCTCCTGCCCATGCTGACCACCATGCCCCACAACTACATTAGCCCCACTTGCCCACGTTTGGCTCGTATCGATCTAAACCTTTCCTCCCCGTGTAAGGACATTAGGTCATGAGGAATAGGAGAAGAATTAGGCCATTCGGCCCATCAAGTCTATTCGCCATTCAATCGTGGCTGATCTATCTCTCCCTCCCAACCCCATTCTCCTGCCTTCTCCCCATAACCTCTGACACCCGCACTAATCAAGAATCTATCTATCTCAGCCTTAAAAATATCCACTGACTTGGCCTCCACAGCCTTCTGCGGCAATTAATTCCACAGATTTTAGAGTTGTGAATTTGTGGAATTCCCTGCCACAGAGGGCAGTGGAGGCCAAGTCACTGGATGGATTTAAGAGAGAGTTAGATAGAGCTCTAGGGGCTAGTGGAATCAAGGGATATGGGGAGAAGGCAGGCACGGGTTATTGATTGGGGACGATCAGCCATGATCACAATGAATGGCGGTGCTGGCTCGAAGGGCCGAATGGCCTCCTCCTGCACCTATTTTCTATGTTTCTATGTTTCTAGATTCACCACCCTCTGACTAAAGAAATTTCTCCTCAACTCCTTCCTAAAAGAACGTCCCTTGATTCTGAGGCTGTGACCTCTGGTCCTAGACTCTCCCACTAGTGGAAACATCCTCTCCGCATCCACTCTATCCAGGCCTTTCACGATTCTGCACGTTTCAATGAGGACCCCCCCCCCCACCTCCATCATTTTTCTAAACTAGGCAGTACAGGCCCGGTGCCGACAAACGCTCATCATAGGTTAACCCACTCATTCCTGGTGTACCTGCGTAGATGGAGTCAAATTTAAAGGGACTTTGCCAGTCAAAGTGAGATCATGAGTCTCGCCTGTTTGAACAATGAGATAACAATGAAGACAGTTTAGACACTAGACAATAGACAATAGGTGCAGGAGTAGGCCATTTGGCCCTTCGAGCCAGCACCGCCATTCAATGTGATCATGGCTGATCATCCCCAATCAGTACCCCGTTCCTGCCTTCTCCCTTCTCCCCATATCCCCTGACTCTGCTATTTTTAAGAGCCTTATCTAGCTCTCTCTTGAAAGCATCCAGAGAACCCACCTCCACCGCCCTCTGAGGCAGAGAATTCCACAGACTCACCACTCTCTGTGAGAAAAAGTGTTTCCTCGTCTCCGTTCTAAATGGCTTACTCCTTATTCTTAAACTGTGGCCCCTGGTTCTGGACTCCCCCAACATCGGGAACACATCTCCTGCCTCCAGCGTGTCCAAACCCTTAACAATCTTATATGTTTCAATGAGATACCCTCTCATCCTTCTAAACTCCAGAGTGTACAAGCCCAGCCGATCCATTCTCTCAGCATATGACAATCCCGCCATCCCGGGAATTAACCTTGTAAACCTACGCTGCACTCCCTCAATAGCAAGAATGTCCTTCCTCAAATTAGGGGACCAACCAGTATCCGCACCGTTGTCCACCAGGGTCATCGAATTGCAGTGCGACTCCGCTGATTATTTTACTCACAGTGAAATGAAAGATCCATATTTGTTGACTCTCTGGTACAGTATTTACGGTGCTGCATTTTCATAAAAGATAATTCTGCAGTGATCTTACTGTTTTCCTTTGGGGTTTAGAGAAACTTTTCAGAAGATAGATTTTGATCACTACACATCAAGTAAGGATTGCACACTTTGATGAGGTTTGATGTGATAAGACATAATATAAATGCAGGATTATTACTATCCCTAGAGAGGCACTTTGATGGCACTGGGCCTGTACTCGCTAGAGTTTAGCAGGACGACGGGGAGACCTCATTAAAACTTATTGAGTAGTGAAAGGCCTGGATAGAGTGGATGTGGAGAGGATGTTTCCACTAGTGGGAGAGTCTAGGACCAGACACAATAACCTCACAATAAAAGGATGGACCTTTAGAACGGAGATGAGGAAGAGTTTCATTAGTCAGGGAGTGGTGAATCTGCGGAATTCATTGCCACAGACGGCTGTGGAGGCCAAGTCAATTAATATTTTTAAGGTGGAGATTGACAGATTCTTGATTAGTACGGGTGTCGGGGGTTATGGGGAGAAGGCAGGAGAATGGGTTTGAGAGGGAAAGATAGATCAGACCATGATTGGATGGCAGAGTAGACTTGGTGGGCCGAATGGCCTAATTCTGCTCCTAGAACTTATGTACTTATCAAGAACACACAGCAGCAACAAATGAAGATGACTCTGGCGATAATGAATTCAATATTCCAAGGAAAGGCTAAAAAAGTCGGCTAAGAATTGGAGCCTTGGTACTATTATGGTTACCTAGTAATACGTTTATTAATTCATTGGATTTTGTTACATATATTATCTGTGTGCATTGCATTTACAGACCTCATAAGCTCCATTGTTGGTATGTATGACACTCCTGACTCTATATTCCCTGCATTCATAGTCTATTTTAGCCTTCTCCTTCTATCTTAGCTAATTTTGCATGTTAGAGTCATAGAGTCATACAGCATGGAAACAGGCAGGGTCCGAAGAAAGGGCCTGCAAAAGGGTCTCGACCCGAAACACCACCTATTCCTTTTCTCCAGAGATGCTGCCTGACCCGTTAAGTAACTCCACCATCTTGTGTTAACTCCAGCATCTGTAGTTCCTTCCTACCAATGGAAACAGGCCCAATTTGGCCCAACTTGGCCAAGTTGACCAAGATGACCCATCTACATCGGTCCCACCTGGCCGCATTTGGCCCTCTAAACCTTTCCTATCCATGTACCTGCACATCTTCGAATTGAATACATTTCACGTAGAACAATCTCTAAAATTTAGAAATCCAAACTCTAGCTCATTACGAATGGTCTGAAATCAGAGCATAATGGATCTTTAAAACTGCGGAGAGATTTAATGAAAATAGACGGCAGAGCATTGAGCAGCATCAGGTGATTACCGCCCACCTTATAAATTTAATGGACAACATTTGGGGGCTTGAAGTGGTTTACAATGGTGTGCGGCAAGGCTGGTTTTAAGGTAGAATGAGCTAACCAACCACTTTGATGAGCTGGTTACATAAGCAGTCATATTGTTTGTAATCCAATTGTGTGTATTACTGTCAAGAGCCGTATGTGTCCAACAGGCATTCTTAAAACTGGAGAAATTATTCTGGCAGAACATAAAGAGATTAATGGCAGTATGCATCAGTATAAACAAATTCATTTTACACCACCGCAACTAATAAGGGACGTGAGAATCGGAACAGATTAAAAAAAAAATAGTTTTCTAAAACAGGCTGTGGAGGGCGAGTCAATGGATATTTTTAAGGCAGAGATAGATAGATTCTCGATTAGTAGGGGTGTCAGGGGGTTTGGGGAGAAGGCAGGAGAATGGGGTTCGGAGGAGAGATAGATCAGCCACGATTGAATGGTGGAGTAGATGTGATGGGCCGAATGACCTCATTATGAACATGAATTTCGAATTGTTTTTGCTGAATTACAAAGCAGAATTTATAAAACCATATATAACCATATAACCATAACAGCACGGAAACAGGCCATCTCGGCCCTTCAAGTCCATGCCGAACATTAATTTTTTTTTTAAATAAATAAATAAATAAATAAATAAATAAATAAATAGATTTTCATCTCCCGTCATTCATTTTGATCTTCAGTTTGTGCCATGTTCATTAAGACTTCATTTAGTTAAGTTTAGTTTAGAGATACAGCGTAGAAACAGGCCCTTAAGCCCGCCGGTTCCGCGTCGACCAGCGATCCCCGCGCACTAACACTACCCCACACACGCTAGGGACAATTTATAATTTTACCGAAACGACTAGCCGACAAACCTGGGAGTGTGGGAGGAAAACGAAGATCTCGGAGAAAAACCCACACAGGTCACGGGGAGATAGAACGTACAAACTCCACACAAGCAAGCACCCATAGTCGGGATCGTACCCGGGTCTCTGGCGCTGTGAGGCAGCAGCTCTACCACTGCGCCACCGTGCCGCCCATTTTGGCTCGAACGCAGTCCAGCACCTACCACAAATGTTGCCGTCGAGCATCCCGCAATAGGGGGACACGGCAGGAGTCAGCGCACCCTAAGTACAAAGGGATAGTATCGCCATGGGAGATCGGCAGGCACGGAAATCGCTATCAAAATATGGGGGGGGGACACAATTTCTTGGCGGCCGTGCGCGGCTGCATGCACACGCATGCGAGGCTTCGCCGTGGGCCCTGTGGACGGTAACATCGGGAGCTGACCTGGTTGGTGACCGACTCCAAACTCCAGCAACAGCAGCTTTGTCCACACCGATATTTGGGCCTTAAATCGGCCCGTTCATGGGGTCTTTTATCGGCCGGCGGGGCTTCAACATCGGGACCCTCCATCGCAGCAGTTTGATTTTAAGCCATGGCGGGCGATGAAAGGCCCCGTGAACGGGCCGATTCAGCCCTTAGAAAACGTCTGATAAAGTCCGGATTACAAAACATGGGGGGGATTGTCCCCCACCTCTCAAAGCATGTGGGGGGGACGTGCCCCCTCCCCGTCCCCCCCCCCCCCCAGGATTTCCGCCCATGGTGATCGGCCACCGTGACCACCGAAAGCCCCCTGCCAGGTAAGTCTATGTGAGGTGTGAGATGTGTGGGTCATTTGCAAATGGAAGAACAGAACCACGGTTAGCAAGGCGATCGTGCGGAAACGTTGTTAAAACTTCAGTTGGAGGTCAACTAGGAAATTGGGGGCACTGCATTTCAGCAAAGAGAATTAAACGTTCCAGAATAAAAAAGGCAGGTTGGAAGGTTAATGAAGACGTTTCTAGTGATGAGAGCAACCAGTAATGGGAAGAGGTGAAAAGACTGGGAGTAGTTAACAGTTGACTCAAACAGAAAGCTTCTAAATGTTAAGAGCGTTGGAGAGGGAGAAAGGTTATTCTGCCTGATGAGTGGTTCATTAACTAGGAATCGTGGTGTTAGAATCATTGACCAAGAACTGGAACAGAAAGCAAGATTTGCTTTCACTCCGAAAGCTGCCGGGATCGGAAAACTCCATCAGCAAAGGTGAAGTGGATCGATTCGCTGATAGAAAGTGTAGTTAGACAATAGACAATAGACAATAGACAATAGGTGCAGGAGTAGGCCATTCGGCCCTTCGAGCCAGCACCGCCATTCAATGTGATCATGGCTGATCATCCCCAATCAGTACCCCGTTCCTGCCTTCTCCCCATATCCCCTGACTCCGCTATTTTTAAGAGCCCTATCTAGCTCTCTCTTGAAAGCATCCAGAGAACCCGCCTCCACCGCCCTCTGAGGCAGAGAATTCCAGAGGGCGGTGGAGGCAGGTTCTCTGGATGCTTTCGTATAGAGATACAGCGCAGAAACAGGCCCTTCGGCCCACCGAGCCCACACCGACCAGCGATCCCCGCGCACTAACGCTATCCTACACACACACTAGGGACAATTTACTATTCTTACCGAAGCTGATTAGCCTACAACCCTGTCCGTCTTTGAAGTGTGCGAGGAAACCGGAGCACCCGGAGAAAACCCACGTGGTCACGGGGAGAACGTACATGCTCTGTGCAGAGGTCAGTGGTCAGGATCGAACCCGGTTCTCTAGCGCTGTGAGGCAGCAACTCTATCACTGCGCCACCGTGCCACCCATGGAGCTAATGAGGGTCCTGAGGAGGTTTATGCGAATGATCCCAGGCAAGATTGGGTTGGAATGCCATGATGAGTGTTTGACAGCACTGGGCCTGTGCTCGCTGGAGTTTAGCAGGACGAGGGGATACCTCATTAAAACTTACCGAACAGTGAGTTAGATAGAGCTCTTAGAGTTAGATAGAGCTCTTAAAGATAGTGGAGTCAGGGGATATGGGGAGGAACAGGGTACTGATTGTGGAAGATCAGCCATGATCAATCACATTGAATGGCGGTGCTGGCTCGAAGGACCGAATGGCCTACTCCTGCACCTGTTGTCTATTGTCTATTGTCTATTGTGAAAGGCCTGGATAGAGTAGATGTGGGAAGGATGTTTCCACTAATTGGAGAGTCTAGGACCAGAGGCCACAGCCTCAGTATAAAAGGACGTACCTTTACAAAGGAGATGAGGAGGAATATCTTTAGTGAGAGGGCGGTGAATCTGTGGAATTCATTGCCACAGAAAAGCTGTGGAGGCCAAGTCAATGGATATTCTTAAGGCGGAGATTGATAGATTCTTGATTGGTACGGGTGCCAGGGGTTATGGGGGAGAAGGCAGGAGAATGGGGTTGTGAGGGAAAAGATAGATTAGCCACGATTGAATGGCGGAGTAGACTTGATGGGCCGAATGGCCTAATTCTGCTCCTATGACTTATGAACTTATGACCTTATTAAATTGGCCCCCTAGTGTGGATGTGAAAGTGTGACAAGTGTGAAGGGGTGATCGATGGTTGGCGTGTACCCGCTAGGCTAATGGACATGTTTCCATCTCGATTGGTCGTGGAGTGATGGGTCTCGACCCGAAACGTCGCCCATTCCTTCTCTCCAGAGATGCTGCCTGTCCCGCTGAGTTACTCCAGCATTTTGTGTTTATATCTTCGATTTAAATCAGCATCTGCAGTTCTTTCCGAGACATTAATAATAATAATAATAATAATAATAAGAATAAATACTTTATTGATCCCCTCAGGGAAATTCAGATGTCCAGAAGCCAACAACCAACAAACTCACACATTCAGAACGAAAGCAGACAAAAAAATACATAAAATACCATATGGACAATACCTGAAAGCAATAAATACTTAAAAAGACCCAATAATGAACTATTAAAAATGCAAAGCATCCACATACAGCCTAGTGGTCAGTATTATAAAATCTAATGGCTGCAGGGGTGAAGGATCTCCTGAACGTCTCCGTTCTACAGCACAGGGAGAGGAGCCGGTTGTGAGTACTCGGGGCTCTCGTCGACATTTTGAAAAATCTTCACGAGTCTTCCCGAGCTTACCGCGTTTCCCCGAGTACCTGCCGTTAGCGTTACGAGCCGCCAAGAGACGTCCCCGAGCTCCGACGTACCCGCTATGTACATTCCACGTACTTACCACGAGTTTGATTTTTGTTTAAACTCGGGAGAGCTCTTGGGTAAACTCGTACTTTGGGACAGGGCTTTAAGTTACCGAGTCTTGAAGCTTGCAACCCTGCCCAAACGAAATTCAAGACCTGTAATGGTGGCTTCACACCGCGCACAACTTAGCTTGAGAGAAGTGGGCGGAATTGAAATAAAACATATTGTAACAGGCGAATGCTTTTTGAATGCAAGCATGTTGTTTCCACTGTATTTTTATCTGACTAAAAGCAACCAGCAGCTTGTTTTTTTTAATATGTTATTCCCCCACTGGTTCTGTTAGCCTAAAAATGGGATGGAAAAGTGGGTGTTGATTAATTCAATGGGGGGGAAAAAAAAACACTTCATGAGGGATTTTATGTTAATTAACATCTCAGTGCACTCTTGTCAGTTTGAAAGGACTAAATTAGTATCTGCAGCTAGGATTTCAGTGCGTGAGAATGTCTGTGAATCGACTGAATGAATTTAAGCAAGTGCTGTGATGTTTAGAGGTGTGACGTGCGTTGGGCCCAGCCATCTGCGATCTGTTTGGTTACTTACTTCATAAGGTGAGGGGAATAGATCGGGTGGATGCACTGAGTCTGTTGCCCAGAGTTAAGGGAATCGAGGACCAGAAGGGCATAGGTTTAAGGTGTGGGGGGTAAAAAGATTTGATGAACATAAAAAGATAGAAAACTGGCGCAGGAGTAGGCCATTCGGCCCTTCGAGCCAGCACCGCCATCCAATATCTTCATGGCTGATCATCCAAAATCAGTACCCCGTTCCTGCTTTCTCCCCATATCCCTTGATTCCGTTAGCCCCAAGAGCAATATCTAACTCTCTCTTGAATACATCCAGTGAAATGGCCTCCACTGAACCGAAAGGGCCTGTCCCACGGGCATGCGACTCCATGCGGCAAGCACGTCCTAACCGCAAGCGGGGGCCGTGCGGAGGTCACGGGGCCGGTCCCACTTCGATCGCAGGAGCCGCATGGAGTTGTGCGGAGCTGGTCCCGACATCGCGCGGGGCTCCGAAAAACTGACACTGTTCAAAAATTCCGTGCGGCCGCACGCACCGCCTCGACGGCCGTGTGCACCGCCTCGACGCCGGACGCAGCCGCATCAATGGCCGTGCGCACCGCCTCGACGCCAGACGCAGCTGCATCGAGGCCGTGCGCACCGCCTCGACGGCCGTGTGCACCGCCTCGATGCCGGACGTAGCCGCAACAACGGCCGTGCGCACCGCCTCGACGCCAGATGCAGCCGCCTCGAGGCCGTGCGCGCCGCCTTGCCGCCGTATGCACCGTCTTGATGTCCCTCGACCTCCGCGCGGCCCCCGCTTCCGTTGGTCACGCTTGCCGCATGCGGCCGCATGCTGGTGGGACCGGCCCTGTACGGGGATCACTTGACCTCCGCGCGGCCCCCGCTTGCGGTTAGGTCGCGCTTGCCGCATGGAGTCGCATGCCCGTGGGACAGGCCCTTAAGGGGTAACTTTTTCTCGCAAAGGGTGGCGGGTGTATGGAACGAGGAGCCGGAGGAGGTAGTTGAATCAGGGACTATCGCAACGTTTAAGAAACAGTTAGACAGGTTCATGGCTAGGACAGGTTTAGCTGGAGCATGTCGGCCGGTGTGGGCAAGTTGGGCCGAAGGGCCTGTTTCCATGCTGTAAGACTCTATGACTCCATGTTCAAAAGTGCTTTGCCTCGACCGATTAATATTGGCCCCGTTGCCGATATTGAAAGAAAAATCAAAATGAACTTTAAAAGTAGCACTTGTTCGTTTTAATTCTCAATAATTGTCGTGGGAATAATGAATTATTTGCCAAAACCCTGTCAGCAAACCCATCCGGTTATCTCCACCAGCAGTACAACAACAACTTGCATTCTGGAAAGAACTGCAGATGCTGGTTTAAATTGAAGGTAGACACAAAATTCTGGAGTAACTCAGCGGGACAGGCAGCATCTGTGGAGAAGAAGGGTCTGGACCCGAAACATCACCCATTCCTTCTCTCCAGGGACGCTGCCTGTCCCGCTGAGTTACTCAGGGTTTTGCATTTTGCTTACAATCATGAACTGCAACTTTAAATGGGGCTACATTCGCTCTGTCTGAAAGTAAGCATGCAGGTACAGCAGGCCATGAAGACAGCGAAAGGCATGTTGGCCTTCATAACAAGAGGAGTCGAGTATAGGAGCAAAGAGGTCCTTCTGCAGTTGTACAGAGCCCTAGCGAGACCACACCTGCAGTATTGTGTGCAGTTTTGGTCCCCTAATTTGAGGAAGGACATTCTTGCTATTGAGGGAGTGCAGCGTAGGTTTACAAGGTTAATTCCCGGGATGGCGGGAGTGTCATATGCTGGGAGAATGGAGCGGCTGGGCTTGTACACTCTGGAGTTTAGAAGGATGAGAGGGTATCTTATTGAAACATATAAGATTGTTAAGGGTTTGGACACGTTAGCAGGAAACATGTTCCAGATGTTGGGGGAGTCCAGAACCAGGGGCCACAGTTTAAGAATAAGGGGTAAGCCATTTAGAACGGAGACGAGGAAACACTTTTTCTCATAGAGAGTTGTGAGTCTGTGCAATTCTCTGCCTCAGAGGGCGGTGGAGGCAGGTTCTCTGGATACTTTCAAGAGAGAGCTAGATAGGGCTCTTAAAGATAGCGGAGTCAAGGGATATGGGGAGAAGGCAGGAACGGGGTACTGATTGGGGATGATCAGCCATGATCACATTGAATGGTGGTGCTGGCTCGAAGGGCCGAATGGCCTACTCCTGCACCTATTGTCGATTGTCTATTTTCTATTTTAACGGCCTGTGCTTTAGAATTATGGAGTTTAGAAGGATGAGGTGGGACCTCGTTGAAACTTACCGAATAGTGAAAGGCCTGGATAGAGTGGATGTGGAGAGGATGTTTCCACTAGCCGGAGGGTCTAGGACCAGAGGCCAGAATAAAAGGACTTTCCTTTAAAAGAGAGATGAGAAAGAATTACTTTAGTCAGAGGGTGGTGAATCTGTGGAGCAAAGGCATTCAGGAGTAATTTATGCCCCTGTCCCACTTAGGAAACCTGAACGGAAACCTCTGGAGACTTTGTGCCCCACCCAAGGTTTCCGTGCGGTTCCCGGAGGTTCCCGGAGGTTTTTGTCAGTCTCCCTACCTGCTTCCACTACCTGCAACCTCCGGCAACCACCTGCAACCTCCGGGAACCGCACAGAAACCTCGGGTGGGGCGCAAAGTCACCAGAGGTTTCCGTTCAGGTTTCCTAAGTGGGACAGGGCAAGCGGTACACTTACATAACTCCATGAAATTGGTGTTACAGGGAGAAACATAGAAAATAGTTGCATTAGGCCATTCGGCCCTTCAAGCCAGCACCGCCATTCAATATGATCATGGCTGATCTTCCAAAATCCAAGGTGCAGTAGATAGGGTGATCTAAAAGTCTTTCGGCACATTGGCCTTTTATTAGTCAGAGTAGTGAGCAAAGAAGTTGAGATGTTATGGAGAGACACAAAATGCTGGAGTAACTCAGCGGGTCGGGCAGCATCTCTGGAGAGAAGGAATGGGTGACGTTTCGGCTCGAGACCCTTCTTCAGACTGATCCGATTGAGATGTTATGTCACCGTTGCCCAAGACATTGGTGGGGCCACCTTTAGCGTATTGTGTCCACTTTTGGCTACCTTATTATAGGAAAGATGTTGTGAAGTGGAAAGGGCGCAGAGAAGGTTTACAAGGATGTCGTTCGACCTTTGAAGGGTCTCGCCCTCGAAAAGTCGCCCATTCCTCGTCTCCGGAGATGCTGCCTGTCCCGCTGAGTTACTCCAGCATTTTGTGTCTACCTTGGAGAATGATTGTGTTTGCTTACATCAAACACCCGGTTTTTAAAAAAAAACTTCACTTACCAGTCATTTTATTAAAGGGCCTGTTTAACTCTGAGAGGAGCTGACATTATCTTGCTGTAATCGATTCACATCAGTTCATTCTACACTTCAAAATACACACCAATCAGTGAACCATTCATCACCTCCCACTGTTAAATGTGGACCACTTCAGGAGCAACATCCAGCTAAGGGCAGGTGGAAATTTTTTAAGACACTTTTATTAGCAATTTGGATGCGGACAAGGATATGAAAACCAGCCGAATATCCATGTAGAAATATTTGTTTGGTTTGGTATATTGTCACGTGCACCGAGGTACGGTGAAAAGCTTTTGTTGTGTGCTAACCAGTCAGCTGAAAGACAATACATGATTACAATCGAGCCGTCCACAGTGTACAGATACATGATGATACAGCCACAGAGACCCGGGTTCGATCCTGACTACGGGTGCTGTCTGTACGGAGTTTGCACAGTCTCCCTGTGACCGCGTGGGTTTTCTCTGGGTGCTCCTGTTTCCCCTCAAACTCTAAACATGTACAGGTATGTAGGTTAAATTGGCTTGTGTTAATTGTAAATTGTCCCTAATGTGTGTCGGGATTGTGTTGGTATACGAGGTGATCGCTGGTCGGGATGGATTCGATATTATTAAGGCAGAGACAGATAGATTTTTTATTAGTACGGGTGTCAGAGGCTATGGGGAGAAGGCAGAGAAATGGGATTAGGAGGGAGATAGATCAGCCATGATTGAATGGTGTAGACTTGATGGGCCGAATGGCCTCATTCTACTCCTGGCACCTATGACCTTATGACAGTGGGCTGAAGGGCCTGTTTCCGCACTGTATCTCTAAAGTCTAAAGTCTACGAGTTTCTGGAGAATGTGACAGAGGAGAGGGGTGCAGGTACACAGTGGTGTCACAGGTGGATAGGGCGGTCAAGAAATGTTTTGGCGCATTGGCCTTCATCAGTCAGATCGGTGAGTATAGAATGTGGGATCGACACAAAAAGCTGGAGTAACTCGGCGGGACAGGCAGCATCTCTGGAGAGAAGGAATGGGTGACGTTTCGGGACGAGACCCTTCTTCAGACCGGCTAGGGCTAAGGGAAACGAGAGATATAGACGGTGATGTGGAGAGATAAAGAACAATGAATGCAAAGACATCCTAAAATGCTAGCAAGCAACCCTCTACCGTGTGTACAACAACCATGGCACGCCCCCGCTAAATATTAATCGAGCATGTTTTTTATCAATTATTTGCAATTCCAAAGCACTTTGATTTTCCCCAAACATTTTATCTCCAACTGGTACATGAAGAATTATTTAAAACTACACAGTAGATATGCAAAACAAGATCCGGACATGCATTCTGGAATTAATCCAGACACACGTACAGTATAACTGTTAGTAAATAGTCATTGTGGCTTGAAAAAACAAAATTCTCTTAAAATTGTTTATGCAAATTCAACTACACTGGGCCTTCACAAACTGGATGTATAGTTTGGTACTGTCCAAAAAAATTTCACCAGTTTGTATACAATGAATGAGCTCTGTATAGGGGCACGAAACATCGTGAATAAAGGTCTCGTTATTCAGGCGTTATAGGTTAGATCAGGGGTGGGGAACCTTTTCATGTTGGAAGGCCGCAATGTTAGCTGTAATCTAATAAGGCCGCATCCAAGATACTTCAATTAGATATACTTCACTAATGTACATTATTTTGTTAAACTAGCCCTCATGACTTGCGGTGCTGGCTCGAATCGCCGAAGGGACGAACGGCCTCCTCTTGCACCAATTTTCTATGTTTTCTATGACTTACTAATGTTTTAATTGTGGCCGTCAGTCGGGGAGGATTATTTCGTTGAATCTTCTTTTACTCTTTAGTATTTTAAATACGTTCATTTTAAGATTAAAATAAAAATAATAAAAGACGAACAAAAACATATTAATAAAAATAAAAGGATTCGTTCTACAAAATTTGGATTCATTCAAAAGGCCACACTTAATGGCCGAGAAGGCCGCAGGTTCCCCACCCCTGGGTTAGATATACATGCACGTTTAGTCGTCTAACACCAAGGTCATTGTTGCTGCGAGGCTGTTGCCTCGTGGGCTCGAGCTGGGCTCTTGCTGAGGTGGCAGGACACACACGCCAAGAGAGAAGGAAGAGGAAGCGAGAGAGAGAGAAGGTTGACCAGGGGTTCGTTATGTACTAAGGCACAGCCCTATCCCCCCGTGACAACTCCTTCCCGCCATTGCCCAGACACGTGACCCTCCCCCCCGACTGCCGAGAGTTCGTGTACCAAGAGGCCTCACCACCGGGTGCCGCCACATCTGTGAGAACAAAAAAGTACGATGTAGCCTCATAGCAGAAGCCTTCACGATGCTGGTTTACAAAAAGAAAGACACAATGAAAGTGCTGGAGTCACTCAGCGGGTCAGGCAGCATTCCTGGGGAACGTGGATAGCGGACGTTTTGGCTCGGCACCCTTCTTCAGACACAGTAGCTCAAATTATTTTTCACCATGGTAACCCCAGGAAAACCTTGACCAATGCCATGGTATTATCCAGTGTTTACAGTTTCGAAGTGGCCCCATAGCAGAAGCGTCCACGTGGCGGGGCTGGAAACTGGAAGTACCCCGAGCTAATGCTTCTACCACCGTCATCTACTGCGACAAGTGATGGCTCCCACCGATTGTCGCCGGAAGCTTGCGTCCTTTTTCAGGGACGGGCGACGGCAGCGAGGTCAACATTTGTAAACAAGATGGACAGGAAAAGAAGAGGAAGTACGATGTGAGAGACGTCAAGCTCTGATTGTGTTGAAATGTACATGTTGCAAGTTCTGGATTTCAGTTCATATCAAATCTGGTTGAACATAGAGTCGAACTTCTGATCAAAATGATCTGCAAGTGCAACAACATCTCATGTACACACCATGGTGGTGTTGGCATCATGTTCAGCACAGGGATCGTGGGCTGAAGGGCCCGTTCCTATGCTGTACCGAGGATGAAGATCCGAAACTCTCCAGGGTGGTGAATCTGTGGAATTCTTTGCCACAGAAGCCTGTGGAGGCAAAGTTAGTTGATAAATTTAAGGCACAGATAGATAGATTCTAGATTAGTATGGTTTGTCAGAGGTTATGGAGGGAACCTTGGGAGCGGTCACGGTGGCGCAGCGGTAGAGTTGCAGCCTTACAGCGAATGCAGCGCCGGAGACCCGGGTTCGATCCCGGCTACGGGTGCTGTCTGTACGGAGTTTGTACGTTCTCCCCGTGACCTGCGCGGGTTTTCTCCGGGATCTTCAGTTTCCTCCCCACACTCCAAAGACGTGCAGGTTTGTAGGTTAATTGGCTTGGTAAATGCAAAAATTGTCCCGAGTGGGTGTAGGATAATGTTGATGTGCGGGGATCGCTGGTCGGCGCGGACATCTCTGAACTAAACGTGCTGCATCTCTGAACTAAACTAAACTGGAAGGCAGGAGAATGGGGTTAGGAGGGAGAGATAGATCAAGCATGATTGAATGGCGGAGTAGACATGATGGGCCGAATAGCCTAATTCTACTCCTATCACTTATGATCTTGCGATCTTGTGAGATGCTGCTTGCCCCGCTGAGTTACTCCAGCATTGTGTGTCTACCTTCAGTATAAACCAGCACCTGCAGTTCCTCCCTACACTATTCTGTTCTGTGTTCTGCATTGTTATTAACAGTGTGATTATTTTTACAAATACTTTATTCAAAACAAAATCAACATACAAAGTAGTATATCGTTCATATCAAAAATTGCCTGTATCGGCAGTTTACAAACAAAGACAAAAAATTCAAACTAAAATCCCGCCATCCTTATCTATATTACTAAAAGTCTAATCTTGATCACTTCCTGTTGTTCTGTATATTGATTTTAGAAAAAACGCTGCCACTTACGGCTGTGATTTTTGGCCATCTTACTCAGAGTCTCCCCCCGCTGCGCAGGACAAGAGGATTTTTCCCATCGATGAAAAATAAAAGAGTTATTAGTGTTTAAAAAATGTTGAGATTCTCTCTCCTGAAGGCCACGCCCCTTCCGGAGGGACTATAAAACCCGGAAGTGTTGAGTGCCTCAGTCAGTCTCTACAAGATGGGGGAGCGAGAGGGTCACGTCTCTCAGTCTGAGCTGTGAATAACACTGAACGCATGTGTACTAAACTGTGAGTGGTTTTACTGACCTGTCAGTGCCCTTAATGTGGTTTGAAAATATAGTTTGGAAATGCTAAAGCTGTGTTGCCTAATTAAAGTTGCTTTGCCTAATTAAAGTTGCCTTGCCTAATTAAAGTTGCCTTGCATTCTATATAATTAAAAGTCTAATCTTGACCACTTCCTGTTTGCGCTTTATATTGATTTTAGAAAAAACACTATCACGTTTTTGGCCATCTTACTCAGTCCCCCTCCGCTCATCAGGTGCCGAGGATTTTTCCCATCGATGAAAAATAACAGAGTTAAAAAATGTTGAGATTCTCTCTCCTGTCAATCATGCCATGAAGGCCACACCGCTTCTGGTGGGAGGGGGAGGGACTATAAAATCCAGAAGTGTGGGCGTGGCTCAGTCTCTGCAAGATGGAGGAGAGAGAGGTCACGACTTGCTGTCTTTAGTGGCCTTGCACCCGGCTTGAAATGGTAAGAAACTGCACTTGAATTTGGTGGCCTTGCACCCTGCTTGAAGTGGTAAGAAACTGCACTTGAATTTCGTGGCCTTGCACCCTGCTTGAAATGGAATTTCAAGGAATAGCCGTGAGTCAACTGCCAGCCCACCAGCCGTGAGTGAGTGAGCTGCCAGCACAACAGGCTTGAGTGACTGAGCCGCCAGCCCAAGAATCCATTCGGCCCACAATGTCCATACTAGCCCTCTGGGAACCAGTCCCTTCAGCCCACAACACCCATACTAGCGCTCCAGAAAGCCCATCCACCCCACTGGCCACCAATATTGGAATTGGTGGAGAGGTGGAATATTGCGTTGGGGAACGAGCCCTCCCGTGTGATGCTGGGTCCCACTTAGTCTAGTCTATAATACAATCGACCTCCCGTGGCGACCAGTGTTCACGGAAGGCCTCCAGGGTCCCCGTGGGCACGCGGGCACGGACATAACCCTGGAAAAGGGGCAGGCAGCCGACCCCTGTGCAGCTGTCGACTGCCCGCTACCTGGACCCGCGAATGACCATCTTGGCCAGGCCCAGGAGCAGACCGACAGGGAGACCCCCTCCTCCCTCCCGACCCCCCCCCCCCCTCTGTGCCCAAAAATCAATAGCGTCAGACTAAAGTGGAGCCAAAACTTGAGGAGCAGCCCCTTCAGATACTCGAACAGGGGCTGCAACCTCTCACACTGCATGTACAAATGGTATAATTATCAGTGTGTTGGGCGTGTAGTCAGAAGAATTGCCAAACATGCTTGTGAATAATTCTTTAAAGTTCGCCTGATATCCCGCACTCCCGACCTCCTCTATGCATTTCTGAAAGGGTTCGTTTATATTTCACTCCACTGCCCTTTCCATCCTTGGCTGGCCTTTGCATGTTGAAACATGTAACTATCTTCCTTTTGCCATGCAATCATCGATATAATGAACGCACAATGCCACTAATTGTCCCTTTGTAATTACATAGCACATTAGCTGCCACTGTGCTCAGTATTTGTGTCATGATCTTTGTGTTTGATCAGAAATGCTTGACTAAAATATTTGGGTAACCAAGCGAGTGGCTTCTGCCTTAACATTCATGCAAGTCAAAATCATATAGGCGATCTACACCAGAGCATCTGGCTCCTGCCATGTCTTAAAGGAGCGATCCTTGCGTCTTAAGGCCCTGTCCCACTTTCCCGAGTTACTCATGAACTCTCCCGGGTTTTCCCGTTGATTCGAACTTGGGGAATGTCGGGGAATGTCGGGGAATGTCCGTAGCGAGTCCGTAGATGTTTCGTAGCGGCTCGTAATGCCAGCCGTAGGTACTCGGGGCATCAGGTAAGTCTGAACGTTTTTTCAACAAGTTGAAAAATGTCCACGAGTAAACAAAATAGCCCCGAGTACCTACGGCTGTCTATTACTGTAATTCTCCGAGTTCGAATCAAGGGGAAAACTCGGGAGAGTTCGTGAGTAACTCGGGAAAGTGGGACAGGGCCTTAAGACACAAGGATCGCTCAGCTAAGACATGGCAGAAGCCAGATGCTCTGATGTAGATCGCCATTCCATGTGATCATGGCTGATCATCCCCAATCAGTACCCGGTTCCTGTCTTCTCCCCATATCTCCTGACTCTGCTATCTTTAAGAGCCCTATCCAGCTCTCTCTTGAAAGCATCCAGAGAACCGGCCTCCACCGCCCTCTGAGGCAGAGAATTCCACAGACTCACCACTCTCTGTGAGAAAAAGTGTTTCCTCGTCTCCGTTCTAAATGGCTTACCCCTTATTCTTAAACTGTGGCCCCTGGTTCTGGACTCCCCCAACATCGGGAACATGTTTCCTGCCTCTAGCGTGTCCAAACCCTTAACAATCTTATATGTTTCAATGAGATCCCCTCTCATCCTAAACTCCTGGTGTAGGATGGTTCCCGGTGTAGGATGGTGCCAGTGTGCGGGGATCACTGGTCAGTTCCGATTCAGTGGGCCGAAGGGCCTGTTTCCACGCTGTATCTCTAAATTAAACTAAACTAAAAGACTCAGCACGGTAACAGGACCTTGTGGCCACCGCATCACCGCCGACCAGTGATCACCCCCATACACTAGCACCATCCTACACACTAGGGACAATTTACAATTTCACAGAAGCCAATTAACCTACAAACCTGTACATCTTTGGAGTGTGGGAGGAAACCGGATCACCTGGAGAAAACCTACGCAAGTCACAGGGAGAGCGTACAGTACATACTCCATAGAGACAGCGCCTGTGGTCAGGGTCGAACCCGGGTCTCTGGCGCCACAAGGCAGCAACTCTACCGTGATGTAACTCAGTGGCAGCTCGTTCTATACATCCACCACCCTTTGCTTGGAAATGTTACCCCTCGGGTTCCTATTAAATCTTTCTCCCCTCACCTCAAACCGCCACAGTCCTCTGGTTCTCGATTCCCCGGCTCCTGACAAGAGACACTGTGCGTCTACCCGATCTATTCCTCTCATGATTTTGCTTCTCGGGTCTTTCTGTCTCCAAAAAGGCTCCAGGAATAAACAGGGTAACAGTCTTAGCTACGGTCAGCATGGAAGATAAAGGTCATTTATTTCTTAAGGTGCTAAAAATACGATGTGGCTTCTACTGCACGGCACATTGTCAAATTGGCCACAGTTCATAGCCAAGGGTCGGGGGAAACCTGACTAACTTCGCCTTTCATCAATTATTTCCTCTTGCTCGCTATCTATATTCCAAACGATTGCCAGATATTCAGCTCGAGCTGGCGATATTGCCTGGAAAATCAGAGCCAACCTTCCACGACAGGTCAAAGCTATTTCAGGGTGGAATGCTTTAAAGGAATAGTGTTAGAGCTGCTGTCTTACATTGCCCGAGTCACAGAGTGCATTGGCTGCAACCTTCCCTCCATTGATGAACTGTACACTGCAAGGGCCAGGAAGCGAGCGGGTAAGATCATCTCTGACCCCTCTCACCCTGGCCGCAAACTCTTTGAATCACTCCCCTCTGGAAGGCGACTCCGGACTGTCAAAGCTGCCACAGCCAGACATAAAAACAGCGTTTTTCCACGAGTAGTAGCTCTACTCAATAACCAAAAATCTGTAGCCTCCTTTTGCTCTGGTATTTTATTTAATTCACATGTTTAATCAATAATGTTTTATTATTAATGTTTTATGTGTCATTCCTAAGTGTCACTGTATGTCATGTTGTCACTTGCGGGCGGAGCACCAAGGCAAATTCCTTGTATGTGAATACTTGGCCAATAAACTTATTCATTCATTCATTCATTCATTCATAGAGTGATACTGTGTGGAAACAGGCCCTTCGGCCTAGTTTGCCCACGTCGACCAACATGTCCCAGCTACACTAGTCCCACCTGTCTGCGTTTGGTCCATATCCCTCCCAACCTGTCCTATCCATGTACCTGTCTAACTTTCATAAACGTTGGGATAGTCACTATTGACTATTGTTCTTTTGTCATATCTTGACTTCTCTAACTTCAAGTAACCTTTGCTTTCCCTCTCTCGCTCTCTCCATCCCTCACTTGTCCTAGTTCTCCGACTAGTTTGACTGTCCTCCTGATTACATTTTACTGATTGCATGCCTCGTGGTCACCTCCCGCTAACAATGATCAATCCAATGTTTTCCTTGTGCCTCGTCCCCTTTGATCTCGTGTTTTCACACTTAACCCTTCCATATCTCTGTCACCCTCTCCCCTGACTCTGTCTCGGGAAGGGTCTCGACCCGAAAACGTCACCCATTCCTTCTCTCTGGAGATGCTGCCCGTCCCACTGAGTTACTCCAGCATTTTGAGTCTATCTTCGTTGTAACCCAGCATCTGCAGTTCCTTCCTACAGGAGTCCCACCTGCCTGCGTTTGGCCCATATCCCTCCAAACCTGTCCTATCCATGTACCTGCCCAAATGCTTTTTAAACAATGTGGCTCAAATACCTCCTCCGGCAGTTCTATGAACGTGTAAAAAAAAATTGCCCATAATTTTCCTATTCAATCTTTCCCCCCTCACCTTAAACCTATGACCTCATGTTCTTGAACCCCCTACTCTCAGCAAAAGACCCTGTGCATTTACTCTTTCTATTCTTATGATGTTATATACCTCTATTAGATGCTATAGTCCTGCAGGGGAAGGTAGACGCTCCCGCCCCCATGGGTCTCGGGCAGATGGGGGCTCGTCAGCCTGGGAAGGCAGTCCATCTAGGAGAGGGAAAACTCTGATTTAAAACCTCCACTGCTTTGTGTCCATATCCAGTCATGGAAAAGGCTCCAGGAGTAAACCTCAAGAAAATCCAGAGTCGGAGCCCCGAAGGCAGTTCGCCGTTGTCTACAACCTCGCTCTGGCAGCTCCTGCGACGGCGCTGGTGCCAAACTGTAACGGCCCTGCTGTTCCTTTGGATCGATCAGCGACGTGGAGAGGGGGGACGTGTTGCATGGGGCAACAGCCTGTCCTCCACATGACATCGCCCAGGCTTGCATCCGAGCAGGATGCATCACCCATGGTCAGTCATGACCGAGCAGGGGCCTACTACTGCTACTGCTACTATTAGATTATCCCTCAGTCTCCTGCACTCCAAGGAATAGAATCCTGGTCGGCCCAACCACTCCCTGTAGCTCAGGCCCTCCAGTACAGATTCAGAGAGCCCGGTTCGATCCTGACTACAAATCCCCCATCCGCACACCTGTGTCTGGGCTTCACTGTCGGGATCGGGGTTGTCAATAGGCCGGGGACGAGTGAGGGTGAATAGGAGATTGTGGGAGATTAGTGGGAAAAATTAGGGCACATGGTATTGGGGGTAGAGTGTTGACATGGATAGAGAAGTGGTTGGCAGACAGGAAACAAGAGTAGGTATTAACGGGTCCCTTTCAGAATGGCAGGCAGTGACTAGTGGGGTGCCGAAAGGCTCTGTGCTGGGACCGCTGCTATTTACAATATACATTAATGGTGTTGTTGAAGGAATTAAAAGTAACATTAGCAAATTTGCAGATGACACAAAGCTGGGTGGCAGTGTGAACTGTGAAGAGGATGCTATGAGGATGCAGGGTGACTTGGACAGGTTGGGTGTGGGCAGATGCATGGCAGATGCAGTATAATGCGGATAAATGTGAGGTTATCCACTTTGGAGGCAAGAACGGGAAGGCAAATTATTATCTGAATGGCGTCAGGTTAGGAAAAGGTGAAGTACAACAAGACCCGGGTGTCCTGAAAATCACTGAAAGTAAGCATGCAGGTATAACAGGCAGGGAAGAAAGCTAATGTCATGTTGGCCTTCATAATGAGAGGAGCTGAGTATAGGAGCAAAGAGGTCCTTCTGCAGTTGTACAGGGCCCTAGTGAGACCACACCTGGAGTATTGTGTGCAGTTTTGGTCTCGTAATTTGAGGAAGGACATTCTTGCTATTGAGGGAGTGCAGCGTAGGTTCACGAGGTTAATTCCCGGGATGGCGGGACTGTCATATGCTGAGAGAATGGAGCGGCTGGGCTTGTATTCACCGGAATTTAGAAGGATGAGAGGGCATCTTATAGAAGCATATAAAATTATTAAGGGATCGGACCCGCTAGATGCTGGAAACATGTTCCCGAGAAACTCAGCACCCGCTGAGTTTCTCCAGCACTTTTGTATACCTTCGATTTTCCAGCATCTGCAGTTCCTTCTTAAACATGTTCCTGATGTTGGGGGAGTCCAGAACTGGGGGCCACAGTTTAAGAATAAGGTGTAGCCCCCGCCGACATCAGACTGAAGAATGGTCTCGACTCGAAACATCACCTATTCCCTCTCTCCATAGATGCTGCCTCACCCGCTGAGTTTCTCCAGCATTTTTGTCTACCTTCGATTTTCCAGCATCTGCAGTTCTTTCTTAAACATCAGGTCATTGTAAAGTGTCATTCATACCCCCAAACCCTTGAACATGTCTCTTCCTTCCCTGCGACCACCTAATTTCCTTAAAACTTGCACAAGATTCTCATAAATGAATCGTTTGAGTTTAGTTCATTGTCACGTGTACCGAGGTACAATGAAAGGCTTTTCGTTGCGTGCTATGCAGTCAGCAGAAAGACAATACATGATTACAATCGAGCCGTCCACAGTGTACAGATTCTGGAGAAAGGGAATACGGTTTGGTGCAAGATGAAGTGCAATAATAATAATAATAATGGGTGGGATTTATATAGCACCTTTCTAATACTCAAGACGCTTTACATCGCATTATTCATTCACTCCTCAGTCACACTCGGTGGTGGTGAGCTACTTCTGTAGCCACAGCTGCCCTGGGGCAGACTGACGGAAGCGTGGCTGCTAATCTGCGCCTACGGCCCCTCCGACCACCACCAATCACTCACACACACTCACACACATTCACACGCAGGCAAAGGTGGGTGAAGTGTCTTGCCCAAGGACACAACGACAGTATGCACTGCAAGCGGGATTCGAACCGGCTACCTTCCGGTTGCCAGCCGAACACTTAGCCCATTGCGCCATCTGTCAGTAGAGTCCGAAGGTCTTCAATAAGGTAGAAGGTAGCTCAGCACCACTCCCCCAGTTGATGGTAGGATGGTTCAGTTGCCTGATAACAGCTGGGAAGAAACAGTCCCAGAATCTGGAGGTGTGCGTTTTCACACTTCTGTACCACCTGCCTGATGGGTGAGGGGAGAAGAGGGAGTGACCGGGGGTGGGGGGGGGGGTGAGACAGGTCCTTGATTAGTGACATAGAGAGTGACAAAGGCACTTTGCATAAACATTCCCAAGAGTCAAGAGAGTTTTATTGTCATGTGTCCCAGATAGGACAATGAAATTCTTGCTTGCTGCAGCACAACAGAACATGTAAACATAGTACACAACAGGAGAAAGAAAAAAAAGCTCAGTGTGTGTATACACATGCACGCATACTCAATAAATAACAAATACAGTGCAATAATAATAATAGTATGTTGCAGTTCAGAGCTTATTTGTGTGGTGTTTAATAGCCTGATGGATGGCTGCAGGGAAGAAGCTGTTCCTGAACCGGGACGTTATAGAAAAATTAAGTGACTGATGTATTGAAAAAATTCATTATGACTAGTTCATGGAAACCGATGAGGTTGGTTTAAGTCAGCACAGCGGTGCAGCGGTAGAGTTGCTGCCTCAGAGCAGCAGACACCTGGCATCGATCCGCAAAGAAATTCCATCTCATCTCCTTTCTAAAGGTACATCCTTTTATTCTGAGGCTGTGGCCTCTAGTCCTAGACTCTCCCGCTGGTGGAAACATCCTTTCCACATCCACTCTATCCGGGCCTTTCACGATTCGGTACGTTTCAACCAGGTTCCCCCCTCATCCTTCTAAACTCCAGCGAGTACAGGCCCAGTGCCATCAAACGCTCGGCGTACGGCAGCCCAATCATTCCTGGGATCATTCTCGTCAACCTCCTCTGGACCCTCTCTCCCACGCCACATCACCCCTGACACTCATTTTAATCAAGAATCTGTCAATCTCCACCTTGAAAACATCCACTGTCTTGGCCTCCACAGCCGTCTGTGGCAATGAATTCCACAGATTCACCGCTCTCTGACTGAAGAAATTTCTCCTCATCTCCTTTCTAAAGGTACGTCATTTATCCTGAGGCTGTGGCCTCTGGTCCTAGATGCACCCGTAGATGCACCCGCTGTAAACCTTTTCCCTTAACAGTTTGCTAGTTGTCTCTCAAGCTCAGAAACGGCGAGGATTTGGCTGCATGCCACTGAAGGAAATGGAGGCCAATTCACTGGATGTTTTCAAGAGAGAGTTAGATATTAGTTTAAGAAAGAGGGGTAAGCCATTTAGAACGGAGACGAGGAAACACTACTTCTCACAGAGAGTGGTGAGTCTGTGGAATTCTCTGCCTCAGAGGGCGGTGGAGGCGGGTTCTCTGGATGCTTTCAAGAGATAGGGCTCTTAAAGATAGCGGAATCAGGGGATATGGGGAGAAGGCAGGAACGGGGTACTGATTGGGGATGATCAGCCATGATCACATTGAATGGCGGTGCTGGCTCGAAGGGTCGAATGGCCTACTCCTGCACCTATTGTCTATTGTCTATTGTCTATTGTCTATTGTCTATTGTCTATTGTCTATTGTCTATTGTCTATTGTCTATTGTCTATTGTCTATTGTCTATTGTCTATTGTCTATTGTCTATTTTAAGGGCCTGTGCTTTAGAATTATGGAGTTTAGAAGGATGAGGTGGTACCTCATTGAAACTTACCAAATAGTGAAAGGCCTGGATTCCTGCACCTATTGTCTATTGTCTATAGCTCTTAGGGCTAGAATTAAGGGATATGGGGAGAAAGCAGGAACGGGTACCGATTTTGGATGATCAGCCATGATCATATTGAATGGCGGTGCTGGCTCGAAGGGCCGAATGGCCTACTCCTGCACCCATTTTTCTATTTTTCTCTGTTTCTCTGGGCGACCATCACGCTTTGTGCCAATCATCTCCAACTAATTAACAATAACAGTCCATCAGAGCTGGAGAAGCAGCGTGTCAGATCCGCAGCGGAATTAAACATCCTGAACATTAATAAAAATGACAAATTGCCAGTTAACATTTAGCGGGGAGGGGGGGGAGTGAGAGGGAAAAAAAAACTTTTAGTGGGTAAGCTATAATGTCGACATGAAATAACTGTGACCTTCTCCTGTACTCGTCTGCAAAATACCAGAGACAAACGAGAAAACAAAGTTATGTTAAACAAAGAAACTGTAAACACCAGGGAGGTCACGGTGGCGCAGCGGTAGACCTTACAGCGAATGCAGTGCCGGAGAACCAGGTTCGATCCCGGCTGCGGGTGCTGTCTGTACGGAGTTTGCATGTTCTCCCCGTGACCTGCGTGGGTTTTCTCCGGCTGCTCCGGTTTCCTCCCACACTCCAAAGACGTACAGGTTTGTAGGTTGACCCACCCCCCATCAGTCTGAAGAAGGGTTTCGGCCCGAAACGTTGCCTATTTCCTTCGCTCCATAGATGCTGCTGCACCCGCTGAGTTTCTCCAGCATTTTTGTCTACCTTCGATTTTCCAGCATCTGCAGTTCCTTCTTAAACAGGTTTGTAGGTTAATTGGCTTGGTGTAAATGTAAAAAATTGTCCCTAGTGGGTGCAGTACAATGTGCAGGGATCGCTGGTCAGCTTGGACCCAGTGGGCCGAAGGACCTGTTTCTGACGCTGTATCTCTAAACTAAACTGAACTGAACCAGGACTCTGATAGGCAACTCAGTGGGACAGGCAGCATCTCTGGGGAGAAGGAATGGGTGACATTTTGGGTCGAATCCCTTCTTAAGACATGACTGAGCTACAGGGTTGAGCAGGCTGTGATTGTATTGTATTGTATTGTATTGTATTCAATTTATTGTCGTTATCTCATAAGAGACAACGAAATGGATTTTCCTTACAGTCATGTATCATAAAAAAATAAATAATAAATCAATAAAAAAAAATAATAATAATTTAAAAAAAAAAAAAAAAAAAAAAAAAAAAAATGAGGGGCGATTTATAGAGATGTATAAAATCATGAGAGGAATAGATCTGGTATGCACACATAGTCTCTTGTCCAGAGTAGGGGAATGGAGGACCAGAGGACATCAGTTTGAGGTGAGGGGGAAAAAATGTAATCGGAATCTGAGGGGTAACTTTTTCACACAAACGGTGGTGGGTGCATGGAACGAGCTGCCAGAGGAGGTAGTTGAGGCTGGGGCTATCCCAACATTTAAGAAGCATTTAGATGGGCACAGGGTTAGGACAGGTTAAGAGGGATATGGGCCAAACACAGGTAGGTGGGGGAATTGTGCAGATGGGGCGTGTTGGTTGGTGTGGGCAAGTTGGGCCGCAGGGCCTGTTTCCATGCTGTATGACTCAATGACCAGGCATCTGAAAGGCAGAGAGGGTGTAATTTGAACAGGTCAATTAGTTTATGCCAGATTAAGAGCTTGACTCATAGGATTGTTTTTAACACTTTTATCCATCGGCTGCTGCAGTTAAATTGGAGTAAGTTAGCCTTGGATCCTTACAGCCTAGAGACAACTTGTACATTACTCAGCTGATGGAAGCAACGTTTTTTAATCTCTGTAACATAAGTGTCAGTCACTGGTGGATTGGTATTAGAAGAACATGGAAGGAGGGGGAGAGGGTTGGTTTGAGGGGGAGAGGGGGGTTTGGGGGGGAGAGGGGGGTTTGGGGGGGAGACGTAGAATGCAGAGCTACAGAAGGGTTTCATGAACGCGACTGATTAGAGGCGCTGACACCGGCTCTCCCTCCACCTTTGCTCAGGCTGCCGGAGCTACAGGGTGAAGGCAAAATTTCGAAATGAGCGGGGGGCCGCATTGGAACGTACAGAATAGTGAAAGGCTTGGATAGAGTGGATACGGAGAGGATGTTTCCACTAGTGGGAGAGTCCAGGATCAGGGGTCACAGCCTCAGATTTAAAGGACGCTCTTTTAGGAAGGAGATGAAATCTAGACCTATCCAATACACTAGCACCAATTTACAAATTTTACCAAGGCTAATGAATCTAAAAATGTACATATACTGTACATGTGTTCTCTATCTGTTTTCAAGAGAGAGTTAGATTTAGCCCTTCGGGCCTAACGGAAACAAGGGATATGGGGACAAAGCAAGATGGTTTTAGATGATCAGCCATGATCATATTGAATGGTGGTGCTGGCTCGAAGTGCCGAATGGCCTGCTCCTGCACCTATTTTTCTATTTTTCTATTTTCTATTTTCTTTAGTCGGAGGGTGGTGAATTTCTTTAGTCAGAGGGTGGTGAATCTGTGGAATTCTTTGCCACAGAAGGCTGTGGAGGTCAAGTCAGTGGATATATTTAAGGCAGATATGGATAGATTCTTGTTAAAGAAGGAACTGCAGATGCTGGAAAATCGAAGGTACACAAAAATGCTGGAGAAACTCAGCGGGTGCAGCAGCATCTATGGAGCGAAGGAGATAGGTGCTCGGGGGTCGCGTAACTATGGATAGATTCTTGATTAGTACGGGTTTCAGAGGTTATGGGGAGAAGGCAGGAGAATGGGGTTAGGAAGGAGAGGTAGATCAGCCATGATTGAATGGCAGAGTAGATCTGATGGGCCAAAACGGCATAAATCGGCTCCTTTCACATTAACATGAAAGGATAGCGGATCGAGCAAAAGCCGGCATGGATTGCATACTGCAGGGACACAGGGGACAATTCACAGACTTTCATTCACGTTCAGACTGCTCCCCATTTAAATGCAGACACTGTCATCTGGTCTTAAATATTATTCACCGTTCACTGACAGCAATCCTCAGAGGTTCTTTTTCGATGCGATGAGATAGCGACCTCTGTAAAGAGGCGTCATAACACACTGTGTCTTCACTACTGTTTATTCATGATACACATACTTTACTGCCCTAACTGTTCGTGGTCTGTCACCGGAACCAGAGAGAGAGAGCACTGGGTGGGAAGGTTGTAATTATACTAGTGATGTGGGGAGTGGTTAGTAGTGGTGAGGTCACTATGTTAAAGGTACATGCACATGTCATCTACATCCTTCCCCTAGGAAATAAATAGCAATACCGCAGTGACAGGGCGACCACGTCTCATACGCTACGAGCAGGTGAGCAAATAGTGAGCAAATTGTTAAGCAAAATCACCATAACGGACAGGCGGCCTGACCACCCGCCCGGACCGGGTACGCAGCTCGCCATCTCCCCCCTCTGCAGGAGGAACAGGTGAGAGAACCGGGGTGAGAGAGGCGCGGGTGAGAGAACCGGGGAATCGGGAGGAGAAAGAGAAAACGGAGACGGAGCAGGGGAAGCAGGAGCAGTAGCGGGAAGACGGGCAGGCGAGGGAGGACTGGCTGGAGGGGCAGGCAACGTGGCAGACAGCGGGGGGGAAAAGGGGTCTGCAGGCGGAGGTGGGGGCTCGTTAACAAGCCGCAGATGTTGGCGGGACCGGCGGTAAATAGTACCGTCATGGTCGACTAGATAGGACCGCGGCGAACCAGCAGTACCGACGACGATGGCAAGCCTGGGGTGACCGGAGGGGGACTGCATCCGGACGACTTGGCCAGGGAACAGAGGCGGGAGGGGACGGCAGGACTTGTCGTGGGAGCGCTTTTGGATTTCTTGTTTGAGGGCAATGCGCTCCTGGACAGCAGCGGGCTGAAGAACAGAGGGAACGAGGGACCGCTGGGCCACCGGGATCGGAGGTCTCGTAGTGCGAGACATCAGCCGTTGAGCTGGGGAGCCCAAGGCAGTGTCGCGGCAAATGTTCCGAAGGTTGTGGAGGGCCAGGTAAAAGTCAGAATGGGACAGTCTACAATGTTCCAGCAAGTCCTTAGCACTGCGGACAGCGCGCTCTGCCAACCCGTTGCTTTGTGGGTACTCTGGGCTGCTGGTATAGTGTCGGAAGTTCCAGCTGGCAGCGAAACTCCGAAATTCGGCACTCGAGAACTGGCTGCCGTTGTCCGATTGAAGACTTGCCGGGGTGCCATGGGTTCCGAAGTGGCGGCGCAGCCTCCCGATAACGGCCGAAGAGGTGAGGGAGTGCAGCTGGTCCACCTCGAACCAGCTGGAGTACGAGTCCACAAGAACCAGGAAGTGCTTGCCACGCCACTCAAAAATGTCAGCGGCGACGGTCATCCAGGGCAGCTCGGGGGCAGGCTGTTGCAGAAGCGGCTGCCGTTGCTGATGGGGAGTGAGGCTATTGCAGACGGAGCAAGCGGAGACCCTCTCCCGGATGTCTAGGGCCATGCTGGGCCAGTAGAACAAACTCTGGGCCTGAGACAGGGTGGCCTCGGCTCCAGGATGACCGCGGTGGGCGGTCTGAAAGTATTGGTCACGCAGGGCAGCAGGCATGACCACCTTGTGTCCCTTCACGACCACGCCGTCGTGCAGCACGAGCTCGTCATCCCCGCTGCTGTCCAGGATCAACTCTGCCAGCGAGGTCTTCCAGCGGACCCGAACCCGAGTCTCCGCCGCTTGCAAGCGCTGTAAGGCAGCAACTCTACCGCTGCGCCACCGCGCCGCCCTTCAATGTCATTGTTCCATTTAGTCAAAGGTTTATGTTGAGGTTTACACACAAAATGCTGGAATAACTCGGCAGGACAGGCTGCCTCACTGGAGAGGAGGAATGGGCGATGTTTCGGATCAAGACTGATTGTTGACGTGTGGGCGGAGGTACAGTGGAAAGCTTTGTTTCGCTTGCTATCCAGTCAAGTCTTTGACTGGTGTACTGTAGATGGGATATGTTGGTCGGTGTGGGCAAGTTGGGTCGAAGGGCCTGTTTCCACACTGTATCACTCTATGACTCTAAGTCAGATAATACTACACATAAATACAATGAAATCAAATATGCACAGTAGGTAGAGCAAAGGAGGGCGATACAGAGAGCAGAATATATTTCTTAGCATTGTGGCGTAACTGTTGGAGGAGGAGAATTGGGCCATTCGGCCCATCAAGTCTACTCCGCCATTCGGTAATGGCTGATCTATCTTTCCCTCTCTACCCCATTCTCCTGCCTTCTCCCCATAACTCCTCACTCCCGTACTAATCAAGAATTCCATAGGCAATGTCCACAATGGGGTAGAGGTGAATCGGACAGTACCCTTCACTTATGGATGGACCGTTCAGAAGCCTGATAACAGAGGGGAAACAAGCTGTTGCTCAGTCATAATAATTTCATAAGAAGTTCATAATAAGTCATAGGAGCAGAATTAGGCCATTCGGCCCATCCTGTCTACTCCGCCATTCAATCATGGCTAATGGGGTTCCCTCTCAACCCCATTCTCCTGCCTTCTCCCCATAATCCACGATACCCATACTAATCAAGAATCTGGCAATCTCTGCCACTAACATATCCACTACTTGGCCTCCACAGCCGCCTGTGGCAATGAATTCCAAGATGCAGGTTGATACCAAAGTTAGCCGCAACGTGCTGGAGTATCTCAGCTGGTCAGGCAGCATTGTTGGAGAAAACGGATGGTGAACATTGGGAGAGTCCCAGCCTCAACTACCTCCTCTGGCAGCTCGTTCCATACACCCACCACCCTTTGTGTGAAAAAGTTACCCCTCAGATTCCTATTCATTCTTTCCCCCTTCACCTTAAATCTATGTCCTCGGGTCCTCGATTCTCCTACTCTGGGCACGAGACTCTGTGCATCTACCCGATCTATTCATCTCATGATTCGTTAAATGACTTTTTGCTGACTGGATAGCATGCAACATAAATGCTTTATACTGTACCTTGGTATGCCATACCATATAGCATAGCAAAGTATTCCATACTATTCCAGTGCATATCATACCACACCCCATCAGACCATACCATACCATACCATCTTCATTTTTTTTTAAAGTACGCTGAAAGAGTCTTTTACCCATGAGTATTGAGTCTGAAGGGTACCCTGACGCTAAACGTCACCTATCCATGTTCTCCAGAGATGCTGCCTGAACCGCTGAGTTACTCCAGCACTTTGTGTCTATCTCTCTACCTAAGCTAGCTGTGCCATGATGGCTAAATACATCGACACATCTATTTATCACCCTCCTAACATCCTATGTTGGCCATTTCTTCCATCATGCTTCTCCAGTACATGGCCTCCAGACTGTAACTTACTAGGGAGGCACTGTGGCACAGCAGTAGAGTTGCTGCCTCACAGCGCCAGGGACCTGGGTTCAATATCGACTATGGGTGCTGTCTGTAGGGAGTTTCCACATTCCCCCCAGTGACCTGAGTGGGTTTTCTCCGGGTGCTCCGGTTTCCTCCCACACTCCAAAGACGTGCAGGTTTGCAGGTTATTTGGCTTCGGTGAAGTTTGTAAATTGTCCCGAGTGTGTGTAGGATGGTGCTAGTGTGCGGAGGTCGCTGGTCGGCGCGGACTCGGTGGGCCGAAGGGCCTGTTTCAGCGCTGTATCTCTAAAGTCTAAGCTAAAAAATAACATACTCATCTTCCTTATGATTTCCAAGATTTCTGGCAACAGAAGGTAATTGCTTTATTGACAATTTCTGTAACTGGACAGATTTATAGATGACTCATTGTCACAGAGGGCAGTGGAGGCCATGTCAGTGGATATATTTAAGGCAGAGGTAGAATTCTGGATTAGAACGGGTGTCAAGGGGTTATGGGGAGAGGGCAGGAAAATGGGATTAGGTGGCACTGATCAGCCATGATTGAATGGCGGAGTGGAATCGATGGGCCAAATGGCCTAATTCTACTCCTGTAACTTGTAAACTTGTACACGTGTAGAAGTTCACGAGAGTAGACATTGACATATCTGCTGTAAAGGGCCTGTCCCACTTGGGCGTCATTTGCGCGTCACACAGGTGAATCCCTAAATCCTGGCGCGCAGCACGACTGCGCGTCACTGCCTACCTCACCACGCACCATGCGCGCATAATGCACACCATGCGCGCATCACATGCACGTCACGATGCGCTCGTCGTGCGACATGACGCGTAAATGATGTCGCGTAAATGACGCACAAATGACGCCCAAGTGGGACAGGCCCTTAAGTAAGCAGAGACGTAATATATCTAAATCAGGGAGGGAGAGTGGGAGAGAGGGAGGGTGGGAGGGAGAGGGGAAGAGGGAGGGAGAGAGAGAGGAGGAGGGGAAGAGGGGAAGAGGGGAAGAGGGGGAGAGGGAGGGAGAGGGGGAGGGAGAGAGGGTGGGAGGGAGAGGGGAAGAGGGAGGGAGGGAGAGGGGAAGAGGGAGGGAGAGAGGGAGGGAGAGAGGGAGAGAGGGAGAGGGAGAGGGAGAGGGAGAGAGAGAGGGAGGGAGAGAGAGGGGGGGGAGAGAGAGAGGGAGAGAGGGAGAGGGAGAGAGGGAGAGGGAGAGGGAGAGAGAGAGGGAGGGAGAGAGAGGGGAAGAGGGGAAGAGGGGAAGAGGGGAAGAGGGAGAGAGGGACGGGGAGGGAGAGAGGGAGGGGGAGGGAGGGGGAGGGAGAGAGGGAGAGAGAGAGGGAGAGAGGGAGAGGGAGAGGGAAAGAGAGAGGGAGGGAGAGAGAGGGGGAAGATGGGAAGAGGGAGAGAGGGGGGAGGGGGAGAGAGGGGGAGGAGAGAGGGAGAGGGAGAGGGGGAGGGAGAGGGAGAGAGGGAGGGAGAGAGGGAGGGGGAGGGA
>CM075985.1:3240323-3428320 GCA_038087875.1 Malacoraja senta
GTGTCATTTTTCTTTTTTTTTAAATATTTCTATAGATGTACGGAAACCTAATTATATCTTCTATGTAAAGCACTTTGGTTTCAACGCGAGTTGATTTAAACCTGCTATATAAATAAAATTTACTTACTTACTAGTATGTGTAGGGAAGTGGTAATGTGCGGGGATCACTGGTCGGTGCAAACTCGGTGGGCCGAAGCACCTGTTTCCGCATGGTATCTCTAAACTAGACTATAATCAGTATTTAGACGTGGACTTGAAGAGCTGTAATCTGCAGGGCCACAGCAAGCACAAGAAGGGGAAAATAGCGAGAGGTTTTTTTCTGTAGGAAAGAACTGCAGATGCTGGTTTAAATCAAAGGTACACACAAAATGCTGGAGTAACTCAGTGGGACAGGCAGCATCGCTGGAGAGAAGGAATGGGTGACTGAAGTCTGAAGAAGTGTCCCGACCGTAAACGTCACTCATTCCTTCTCTCCAGAGATGCTGCCTGTCCCGCTGAGTTACTCCAGGATTTTGTGTCTAGCTGAGTTATATTTCAACTGACTCAGACACAATGAGTTGAATGGTTTACAGCAAGATATTTTCTATGATTGAAGTACTTAAAGACCCACAAACAACTCCTCAGAAATTCTACAATGAATTTCTGTACACAAAAAATACTTGGGATACCTTAAGGTAAGGTTAGGTAATGTGCAAAAAATATCTAGTCGGGCAGCATCTGTGGAGAGGGAATCATTCAAATCATAGTTGTGCTCATGAAAGATCACTGGCTTGAAACATTTTCTCTTCATAGATGCTTCTTGAACAATGACGTGTTTGCAGCATATTCTGGCTTTATTTCATGTTTCCAACAGCTAGAATAGTTTGTTTTTGTATTGTTTCAATGCAACACGTATGTCAAATTGATCAGGAATGGAAAACCATCAATCATTGTGATAAATAGTGGAAATGGGATGCACATGATGGTATTCTGTTTGCAGCAATATTTTCCAGTATGTATAGAAGTTGTAGTAACAGAGAAGATGAAAATGTGCATGCTCATCTTAAGGGGAAGCAAGGAGAGCACAAGACAATGGAACAGAGGGATGGGGAGACATGAAGATAAGTGAAAGAGGAAGTCCGTGTCTGGAATGAGTTGCCAAAGGAAGCTGTAGAAGTGGATACAATTATTAAGAGGTTTCACAAGATATATGGTTCCCCGTTGGATTGCAACCTTGTCGTGGTCGGGGAGCTTGTGTGTCTCAGTGACCCCTAGAGCTATGCCAGCAGGGGATTTGTCTCCTGTTAGGGTCTCCCATGCTGGGCAGGTCGAAGGGTAGATGCGAGACGAAGAGCGATCCACTGGTCCTCCATGTTGGAGGTTGAGCACAGGGCTAACAACCCAGTCATGTAAAACAAATATGTTACGGAAACAGCAAATGCTGCCCTACATGCCTACGAGCAGCTATTACCGTAATTCTCCGAGTTCGAATCCGGGGAAACTCGGGAGAACTCTTAAATTACCTCGTACAGTGGGACAGGCCCTTAAGTAAGTAAGTAACAAGATGTATGGAGACACAAGAGACTGTAGCTGCTGGAATGTCAAACAAAACTAAATGCTGGAGGAACTGGGCTAGGTCACAAGGGACAAACTCAGAATGCCAATTTGGTCAGCATGAACAAGTTGGGCTGAAGAGCCCGTATCTATTCTGTATAATGGGCCTTTAAGGCCAAGATAAGACTCAATATTTTTAAGAACCTGAGACTGGAAAGGTACAAGATGGTGCCCAAATGCAGCGACTTTTTTTTTTACTGGTTCCCAAGAAATCTATTGTTTTCTTTACACTACAACCGTTGCACCCTTTTTGCATTAATGCAGTATGATTTTCTGGATTGTATGCAAAACAAGATATTTCACTGTATCCTGTATATTTCACGTGACAAAAGCTACTATTGAACTCTACAACCTCTGTATTCATTTCTCTTAACTGGTTTGACTTTCCATTTAGAAAGAAAGCTTGACTCCAATCTCTGCCCCTTACAAACTGCAATCTCTCCCAACCCCCTTTCGAAGCTCCCCCACAGACTATCAGACACCCTCTCGCCCTTAGACCCCAATCTCTCATTCCCCCCCAACAACCTTCCCCACTGACTCCAATCTCCCACTCCCTTCAAACTACACAGACCACAATCTCCCACTTCCCCCCCCCCCAACCCACACATACCCCAATTTACTACTCCCCCCCCAACCCACAGACCCCACTCTGCCCAACCCACAAAGACCCCAATCCACTCCCTCCCCCCCCCCCCCCCCAAGACCCCAATTTCGCACAACCTTCCCCAGACCCCAATCTCCCACACAAACTCCAACCACCCAACGTTCCCCCACAGACCCCAATTTCCCCACTCCCTCCACACCACCGACCCCAACCTCCCAGTATCCCACCTACAGCCCAACCTCCCCATCCCCAGGCTTGCAGGGGGGGGGGGGGGGCGGTGAGGAGCGGACTGGAGTGCAGCCAGCGCCAGGTGGAGGGTGTCCATGTCCCAGGTGAGCTGATGTGACACTCACTGCCCAGTGGCCCGGAAGTAAACCGGCGCGCCGCAGTGTGTGAGCTGAGCTGATGCCAGCTGGCGAGTCCTGGGCCGGCCGTCCGTCTATCGTCTACCGTCTACCGTCTACCGTCTACCTCCCTCCTTCCCAGCCGGCCGGCCGACCATCAGCAGCCTGCCTGCGTGCCTCCCTCCCTCCCTCCCTCCCTCTCTCTGCGGTCGCCATCACCCCCACCCTCACTCTCACCTCCCCCCCCCCCCCCCCACCCCACCCCAGCAGCCGTCGCCGCCACCGGGGGAGGGAGAGACAGAGGGAGTGGGCGGCGGCAAACGAACCACACAAATGCAGCATCGTCCGCCATTCCACCGCTGAGGGCGGGGAAAAAAAAACAAACAACCCCACCAAAAGGTGAAGAGAAAAAAAAGTTTTGTTTTTCTTGAAAAAATTCATCTTTTCTTTTAAAAAAAAAAAGTATATAAGACTTACATTTTTTTTCTTTCCCATTTTAAGTGTGTTTAAAAGAGCCGGGTGGGAGAGAGGGAGAGGTTGTTAAAGGTTGTGCGCGTTGGGCGCCTCACTACCGCGGCCTAGCGGGGCGGGCGGGCGGGCGGGCGTCCGTCCGTTGGGAGGGAAGGAGGGAGGTACAACCTACCCTGATGCCTATTCCCGCCCCCCTTCTTCCTCCTCCGCTGCCATTGGCTGGGCGTGCGGGCATCCGGCCTCTCCCTCTCCCCTCAGTGGCCGTGCCTCCACGTCAATCATCCGCCGCTTCCGTTCCCCGCCCCCCCCCCCCCCCCCGTAGCCAAGTTAGGTTGGCCCGCGCCATTAATACCATCCAGAGTGCTGGCAATTGGTTAGTGAGAGCGCTTCTGATTTATTTTCCTTTTTTTTTTTAATCGTTTGTTTGTTAAAACGACTTATTTTATTTTGTCCCCCTCTTGTTTGGGTAAAAAAAGTTTCGCGTGCTTTTTTAAAATTTACAGGAGATGGTGATTTTATTTCCAGGGTCCGGTCTGTCTGTGTGAATACTGAGTTGTTCTCTTCACCCCTTTTCATTTGTGTGTTTTCGCACTTTAATTCAACAGACTTTTAAAAACAAAGAATCGTGGTTGTGAAACGTGCGGATGTGTTTACAGAGATGGTGTGTCGGTCCCACAATATAAAAACGTTTAGAAAAAAATAGAAAGAAACTTTCTTGTGAAGGACTGAGACCTGCATTTTGTGTTTAACTTTCTTGTGAAGTTCCCCTGAAAGTTGAGCTGGGAGGTTTTTTTTTTCCCCCTCCCCAACCCTCTCTCAGATTGCAATTTCCCAAAAGACTGTGGCCTGAGCCATTCATCCCCCCCCGCCACTCCTGCTGCGAACCTGCTTTGCGAGAAAACAACCAGGAAGAAACAAAACACAAGTCCTTTAAACGCCTTGTTTCTTTCTGGAGTGGAAATGGAGGCGAACCTCTTAAAGATCTTGCACAAAATAATCTAGTTTTTAAACACGGGACCAAGGAATTTTGGTAAGCAAGTTGAATAACTAACATTAACATTAACAATCGCAAATGAATACTGAAAAAAAGAAGAAGAGTGCAGTACTTTAGCTTTAAACGGAAGGATGTTTGTTTCCTAAACAGTTTAGATAAAGGCGAAACTTGTGTTTGTTTGTTTTGAGTTTGGATGTAATTTCGACTAGCTTAGTTATTGATTGAATTTTGCTTTGAACACTTTGTTGAGGTTTAGTGAGATTTAAAGCTTTCATGAGGGAACTGTGGAACATGGAGCTTGGCAAATGTAGGCATAGTGGTAAAGGGTGGAGCAAAGAAAATCTGTGATACACAAGAGATCTTGCAGTGGGGAAACACAAAGGCTCGGTGGATTTTAGTGCTCAAGGGTTTAAAAATTGTGCTCATTGTACTAACCTGGGCTCATAAGTTCCCCTTGGAGTTAAATGGGATTCAAAGTTGCAAAACCAAAAGTCTAGTTCATGAAAATATATTAAGGTTGAATCTTTCGGTGCTGTCCCTAGTTTTATTATAAGCAATCCATCGTTTGTCAAAAGATTACCAATTGAAGTGTATTCTTTGTTATTGTAAGGTGAAACACGGCAACTATTCTGAAATCCACAGAAAACCAGTGGTTACTTCAGGATAGTGTAAAACAGAATTGTAAATTTCAACATCTGAGAGACATGCTTCATTGTTCAGTCTGGCTGCCTCAGTTCCAGCAGCTGGGTGGGAACTCTGGTGGTTTTGTGGATTTTACATGTTCTCCCTGGGAACACATGGGTTTTCTCACTGGATTCTCAGGATTGCAAGTGTTTGGGAAATACCAGGGTTTTGGTGTTTGTTGTAAAATTTCAATCAAAGATTTGTGTAAATAAGGAGATGACTTGGATCAGGTATGACAGAAGGGTTTGGTTGTTGGCAACTATTGATAGCACTTCTACAGTTCCCACATTGCGATGGTGTGAGGCAAGTCAGTCAGTGGTCAAAGTATATGACAGTCATAACATTTTCTTCCCTATTTTCTAATACAAGAATGAGCAAGCAACGAAGATTGGCTGTCCCGATTGCTTTGTTTTCCCCATATAGAGTCATAAAGCTAGACAGCATGGAAGCAGGCCCATTGGCCCATCTTTCACATGCCCAATCTACACAAATCCCACCTGCGTGCGTTTGGCCCAAAAACCTCTAAACCTTTCATATCCATGTACCTGTTCAACTGTCTATTAAATGGTATAGTATCTGCCTCAACTACCTCGTCTGGCATCTTGTTCCATATACCCATATGTGAAAATCAGTTGCCTCTAGGTTCCAATTAAATCTTTCCCCTCTCATCTTAAACCTATGTATTCTGGTTCTTAATTCCCATACACTGTGTAAAAGACTCTGTGCTTTCACCCTTTCTATTCCCCTCATGATCTTATGTACCTTCATAAGATCATCCCTTATCTTCCTGCGCTCCAAGGAATAAAGTCTTAGCCTGCACAACCTCTCACTATAGCTCAGGCTCTCAAGTCCTGGCAACTTCTTCGTAAATCTCTGCACTCTTTCCAGCTTAATAACATCTTTCCTATGATAGGGTGACAATATTCAGTTGTGGCTGTTTCTGTGTAGAATCCGTTTGAAATATGTTTGTCTAATCACTATTACCTATATAATTTTTTTTAATATAGGGCATGAACTCTCTCTCAGGATAAATAATTGCAGATCAGAACCACATATATCTCATGAAGAGGAATACACCATTATGAGTGAGTGAATGTTTTTATGTTTAAAAGTGGGATGTTAACACTTTACATTGTATGTTAAGCTGGAAGTAAAATGTTACGAACTATTTGAATCACACAAGTGAGGTGGAGTGGAATCGCTACCTAGCTTGTATGCTTAAATTGTTCTCAACTTCTTACTTCTAACTTAACATGCAATGCAAAGTAATTGTCCACAACTCGTTTTTGCAAAAAATGGCTTGTAACTGGTTGTGCTACCAAAATAATTGGTTTTATTCTAATATCATCTTTGTTTACAAATTAAGGTTTTGGTAAGACATTAAGGGGTTGCAGTATGTGGGTTGCTCATGGAATCACAATCATAGATGCGGATCCTTTGAGATCGGTAGAATCAAGATATTTATGGAACAGGAGGATGGTGCCTGACACCACAGACCCAGGTGTTGCTGGTCTTGATGCTTCCTGAAGGCCTTGCATCGTTTACTTGGTCAATTGTGCAGAATGCCATTCATCCTGCAGTGCCTGTACCATTGATTCATTTGATATTGAATATGGTAACTGATTTGGGATTAATCCCAGTAAATGATTAAGAAGGAGTGATGATAGATTTGAAAGGAAAATAGTTTTGTAGTTTTGCCAAAAAGTAATTTTAATGGCTTGGTTTGAATTGAGGGCAGTGGCAAATATCTCTGCAAGTCTATTATACAAGTTAACAGTTCCAAATTGTTACAGTTATCAAAACTGCCATTTATATTTTTATTATGTATTTATTGTCTAGATTATTGTGTCCCCAATTATCCGTGAGAAATGACAGTGAGTCTCTGTCGTCTTCTACTGTAGTCCTTCTGGTAGTCTCACAGCGCTGTTCCAGAATTTAGATCCAGTGACTAAAATGGAACAGCAATGGATTTCCAAGTTGCCACATTTTTCATTTTCTCTAATCTACTGTGCTGCATTCAATGTTCGCAATGTGGTCCTGAATTCTACAACTGCAGATATTTATGTTGCTCTGTCTGTCAGAACTGGTCATTTCTAATACATATCCTCTCTCTGGTACTGTGGTTTTCTCTCTTCATTCGCAAGGCTAGCCTTGCTGGATGTGTCCTGCAGCTCTGCATTTTGCAACTTTGTTTGTGTTCTCATTCTTTATATGTGCTTGTGTAGGAAGGAACTGCAGATGCTGGTTTACACCAAAGATAGACACAAAATGCTGGAGTAACTCAGTGGAACAGGCAGCATCTCTGGTTAGAAGAGATCCTTGAGTCATTCCAATTCAGACATAAGGTCATCAGTGATAGGAGCAGAATTAGGCCATTCGACCCATCACGTCTACTCTGCCATTCAATCATCTATCTATCCCTCCTAACCCCATTCTCCCCATAACCCCTGACACCCATAGGCTTCTTGTGCCTCCCTGATTTTAATTGGTGACTTGTCCTTCAGCTGCCTGGACTAGAGTCTTTGCAATTACTTACTCTATGCATTATAAAGAAGCTGCTTAAAACTACTGTTTTAGTCCAAGCTTTTTTGTGCCAACATTCTTTTGTGTGGCATTGTTATCAGATAATACACATTGATACAATAATGATATGATAATACAAATGAGCAGCAGCAACAAGAAAGAGTTTAACCATCTTGAACTATTTTCCTTTTTAAAGCATGTCAAAACAGGTTGACTAAAATTGGTGAGGATGTTGAGAGTATTTATTTTTTTGTTACTGGTGTTGATCAAGATGGTAATTTTTAATTACTTCAGCATTTTATTTGGCAAGTTCTCCTGGAAATAGATCCCAACATGGGCTATCAAGCCCAGCAGGATATGGGATGATGACTTGAAATTGTCCAGAGCAACCTTGCATGCTGTGATTATATGCCCAAGCAGGATATTGTCTTCCTCTCTAGTTCTCAAGTTGCTAAACCTAAGCTTAACACCATATTTAATGGTGGGAACTATAATGTGTTGTGTAGCATACACACATTTCTGCTCTTTCAGTCATCAAACTAAATGACATAAAACATCAGACCTCGATACTCTGATTGGAAATAAAGACAAGAAGTGTTGTTGCCTTGTTGAAGGCCCTGTTTTCTGGCCTTCTATATCTTTCAGTCTGAAGAAGGGTTCCAATCCGAAGCATCACCTATTTCTTTTCTCCAGGGATGCTGCCTGACCTGCTGAGTGACTCCAGCATTTTGTGTCTATTTTCAGTTTAAACCAGCATCTGCATTTCTTTCCTAACACAAGAAACTGTATGTTGCTTGGCCCATCAATTGAGTTGACGGAGGTCTTAAAATGCTTAAACATCATAAACCGTTTGCAAATAATAAACTTTCAGAAGAGACTGAAGATACTGAATCAAACCTATGGCTAGCGATGGTGTAGATGAAAGGCTGGAAAAACTGGATCAATTCCTGCAGCTTTTAATTGAAGCAGCAAATGAAACCTCCATTGGATGCAATCTTGACAAAAGTGTGGATCAAGCAGAACAAACAGAGATCTGAATGCAATTGATTCTGAACAACAAGAAAAAACCCACAACGAGAACATTTCTGACAGTCATTCTGAATGTCATATACAGAAAGCACTGCGTCATTTTCATCAGCGGGTCAGGCAGCATCTCTGGAGAAGTCCTTTTCTCCACAGATGCAGCCTGACCCGCTCAGTTACTCCAGCTTTTTGTGCCTATCTTCGGTGTAAACCAGCATCTGTAGTTCCTTTTTGTACATCATTTTGCCGCCGTGTTCCTAAATGACCGTACTGGGTTTAGGGAATCTGCACATTGAGCGATTAATACTAGACACTGACTCATATATTTGAATTGGAAATCTGAAGGCTTGTGAAAGAAGCCTTGTGAAAGAAGCCCATTTTCTTCCAACTTTAACATTCTTGCTATACTTGTTGCCAAATTGTGTTATTACTGCACTGGAAGCTTTGCAGACCTGCCCACAACTACAACATTCCCTCTTTTCCCATCAATTCCCCCGCAATTCCACGCCACCTGTATTTGTTTTCACTCTACTATTTGCCAATCAGCCAGCTTCAGGGGGAAAATGGGACAAAAAGCCTATTTATTCGCGGTGTAGTTTTGAGCTTCATCTTATTTAACAGATGTCGGAGACGCTCAACAAGTATTCATGTTTGTGTGGAGCAATTTGGAGCATGAACCATCACTGGGACAAGCTTAAAACCATCACAAATGGTCTTCTGTTTGTTCAAAATCATTATGAAGTAATTTGAATTAATTGCTAAAACAAGATTTTGGTGCACTAGTTGAATTTGGTGAATGTGTATGCTGTACACTTGCCCTATTGAAAGTCGTGATGGGACTGTTGTTACTATGCTTATCTTGCCTGGTGCGAGTATATTCCAAAAATACTGCAGTAATTAAAAGTGTTTAATCACATTACAGGAAAGTTGTCATTGCATTAGAGAAGATGCTGAAATGTTTTGAGGATATTACCAGCAAGGGAAAAGCGTAACTCCGTAAAGATTTGATAAGTTGACCATGTTTTTGGAACGGAGAAGGCTAAAGGGTTCTTCATAAGTGTACCGAAAGAGTAAAAAGGGATCTGTTTCCTTTCTCGGAAGTGTCACAAACCATAGTAACAGAATTCAAGTGATTCGTAAGGGATAAGAGGAGATTGGGGACACTTTTTTTCACCCAGAGCTGGAGGTTATGGTATTAAATCCCTGAAAGGATGGCAGAGACGGAAACCTTCGTCACATTTAAGAGGCTCTTGAATGTGTACTTGATGAGCTATGATATGTTGTGGACCTATGTAGTGAGGTTAGGTTGGGTGGTTTATTCTTGACAAGTACAGGTGGAAAGGACATCTTGTACTCGTGTACTTCGTACTTCAATTTCTCATGATGCTACATCTTTATGGAAGATCTGTGAAATACAGCATCATCTGAGTTTATAATTTAAACATTTCAGTGTTGTAAGCATCTATTTAAAAACATCTTGCAGAAATAAAGCGATCAAGTTGGAAATATTGTAAAGATTCTGCTTTTAGGTAAAAGAAAAAGAAAAGTCACTGCAAGTTTTATTAGAATTTCAATCCTTGTGCTTTCCACCCTCTTCCCTGTTTCCCTGTGATTTTAAGTGTGAATGTTTTTATAGAAAATCTTCTCTCCTACATACCTGTTAAGTTGTAATTGGGCAAAAAAAATTCACATGAAGCCTGTGAAACAGGATTACAATCTACCACATATAAGTAAACTGGCACGTGCTTCAGTGTCAAAGTTTTTAGTTATGCTGCTGAACTATTTATAAAATGAGTCATTATAAGCTGATTGATAAACGTTGTTGTCTCAAACTCCACCTCAGACCTGAGCACCCAAGTAGGCTGACAATCATTGCAGGCTTGGCAGAGGTGGTGGGGCGATTTGAGGTTGAAAGCTCTGTCAATCAATAGTCCAATTTATTCGTCACATACACAATGAAGTGCAGTGAAATGAACTTGCCAGCAGTGGTACAATAAAAAAGAACACATAATATACCATAAAAAATTTAATACATATACATCCACCACAGCATTCATCACTGTGGTGGAAGGCACAAAGTTCAGTCAGTCCTCCATTTTCCCCCATGGTTGGGACCATAAAACTCCGCCGTCGCCGCTGCGGGCGGCCAGATGTACAGGCAAGGTAAGTCCCGAATCGGTACTTCCCTGCCGGAGACTGCGGCTTGAAGATGACGTAGGCCGGTGGTCGGAGCTCTTCTCCAGGGATTCCCAGCGATGGTAAGTCCCCGCCGCGCCGCAGTCTGCGGCTTCAAGATGTTGTAGGCCGCGGGCCGGCGGTCGGAGCTTTTCTCCTCCGGGGTCCCCAACGAGGGATCCCAGGCTCCGGAAGCCGCGCTAGCTGGAATCTCCACAGACTGGCTGTCGGCTTCAGGCTGCCGTGGGCCAGCGATCGGAGCACTCCCTTCTGGCGACCCCCGGCGAGGGCTCGCCCGCTCCGCGATGAAAGGTTGCCGCTGTGCCCGCTGCTGAAGCTCCGGGCCCGGCTCCGGGAAAGGCCGCACCAATCCTTTGTGTTAGGCCACGAGGGAGGCGACATGGAAAAAGTCGCCACTCTGTGAAGGAGGCGACCAAAAGCGGTTCCCCCTTACCCCCCCCCCTCTCACCAGCCCCCCACACAAGATTCGCCGAGAGACATTAAAACAAACATTTTGACACAAAAAACAAAAAAAAAGTAGAATTGACTAACACGCTGCTGGCAGGGCAGCCGTCTAGCAGCGCCCACCACCAACTCCCAATTACTGTAAGTAACAAAGGATATTTAAAGACAGCAGAGGCTAGAAATTCTGCAAATCGGAGTCCTGAGAAGAAATGGGATGGGAGGTGTTGAACAAGAAAGCTGTGGGAGTCAGTGGGCTTGCAATAGATGTAGAAACAAGGAACTAGATGCCAGTTACAAAAAGAGATGCAAAGTTCTGGAGAAACTCAGTGGGCAGGCAGCATCTCTGGAAAACATAGACAGGTGACTTTTGAAGGAACCTGACTCAGAACGTCACCTATCCATGTTCTTCAGTGATGCTGACTGACTGTGTTATTCCTGCTCTTTCTGTCACTTTTTTTTTGCTTGTAATAGACATTGTAATGCTTTGTTTGAGATGGAAATGAGTAATATGAAGTGCGAATATGGGAGAAGGCTATTCGGGTATTGACAGGTGAGCTGCAGTCAAACAATAACAGTTTGAGTAGTGTAGGATGGAACTGCAGATGCTGGTTTACACCGAAGATAGACACAAAATGCTAGAGTAACTCAGTGGGTCAGGCAGTATCTCTGGAGAAAGAGAATAGGTGAAGTTTTAGGTCAAGACTCTTCATCAGACTGAGAAGTCATCCTGACATAGATGTTCTTGCTTTCAAGGTGGTCCATACTTGAATATAATACGAGTTGTCCATAGACTTTTTTTTCTGTAAGTGAATTACAGGGGGTCGAGATTGCTTTAAAGTTGAATGCAACTGTGGGCCATTGCCAATCTTTCAAAGCAGTTCATTGTAGCTGACGGTACAACTATTGGGCAGTGAGACAAGATGGAAAATAGACACTCAGTGCTGGAGTAACTGGCCGCATCTCTGTACAGAAGGAATGGGTGACGTTTTGGGCCAAGACCCTTCTTCAGATGTTGAGGCAGGTCCCTTTACTTTCCTTGGGGTTTTCAGAACCTATCCAGGGTCTCCATTTCGTCCGGCAGCTTTCCAAGAGTTTATCCTTGTGAGAGCAAATCCGACTTTGGCCACAGAGTTGTAGGGGGCAGAGCCAGTGGGGATGTATGGAACGTGCCTAGGAACTTTGCTTGCTCCAAATGGGCATAAAAGGCATTGCGTTCATCTGGCAGAGATGCATCATTGCCAGAGACCTTGACTTGTAGTTCGTGATGTTATTCAGGCCCTGCTACAGTTGCCTGGCATCCACTCGATTAAATTAAGCCTCCAGCATGTTTTGGCAGTCTCCCTTGGCATCCCTGATAACCTTGCATAGGTCATACTACTTGTACAGTGCGGGGTCATCCTTCTTGAGAGCCCTGAAGCCCATGCTCGTTCCCACAGAGACCCCTTTTGACGAAGGAAGTCGGAGAAGTTGAAAGAGAAGATTTTTGAATGAGAAAACATTCAGCCAAATTAAGGAGATTGGAAGGGGACTGACTGAGTTCTTCAAGAGCGTTTAAATGTCATGTGTTCCGTTAATGAAATAATGAAATTCTGACTTGCAGCAGCATAACAGGCATGTAACACAATGCACATATATATATATATTTTTTAAACAATTAAGTTATAGCCACAATACTTGTGCAAAAAAAAGCCCCCAATCCTAAATGCAACCCAAGACAATGTTTGGTTCGTAGGCTATTGCTTTTGCTTTTCAAATGGCAAGCAGAAACTTGTCACTCTTCCCTGGTACATGTGACAATAAGAAACTAAACATAAATTTAGTGTTCAAGAGCCTTAGGAGAAGGAGCTATTCTTGAACCTGGTGATCATGATTTGCAGACTCTTATATCTTTCTGATAGTTTAAAAAAAAAAAAAAAATGAGATGGTTGTGTGTCATTGCTGGCTGTCTCTGAAATAGTGTCTCCCACAGATCCCTTTAATTGTTGGTGAGGTCAGTACCCATGATGAACTGGGCAGTGCCCACCTCTTTGTAACTTCCTTCGTACCTGGGTGTTCAAGTTGGTGAACCAGGCCGTGATGCAACTAGTCAATGCTGTCTACCTGTAGAAGTTCAAGAGAGTATTTGTCCACATGTCATATCTCCTCAATCTTCTGAGAAAGTTTGAGTACTGTTGGGGGGGACAGCCTTCCTGGGGGTAGCGACAGCTGCCGGGCCTCCGGCACAGAGACCGGCCCTATTGCTCAGAAGGGTAGGGAAAAGAAGAGGGCAATTTTAATAGGGGACTCTATGGTTAGGGGGTCGGATAGGCGATTCTGTGGACGCAGTCAGGAGACCCGGATGGTAGTTTGCCTCCCTGGTGCCAGGGTCAGGGATGTGTCTGAACGCGTCCAAGATATCCTGAAATTGGAGGGAGAGGAGCCCGAGGTTGTGGTACATATAGGTACCAATGACATAGGCAGAAAAAGAGAAGAGGTCCTGAAAGGAGAATTTAGGGAGTTGGGAGGAGAGTTAAGGAGAAGGACCGCAAAGGTAACAATCTCAGAATTACTACCTGTGCCACGCGACAGTGAGAGTAGGAATGGAATGGGGTGGAGGATAAATGCGTGGCTGAGGAACTGGTGCAGCGGGCAGAGATTCAAATTTCTGGATCATTGGGACCTCTTTTGGGAAAGGTGTGACCTGTACAGAAAGGACGGGTTGCACTTGAACCCGAGGGGGACCAATATCCTGGCGGGGAGATTTGCAAGGCTACTGGGGAGAGTTTAAACTAGAACGGTTGGTGGGAGGGACTCAAATAGAGAAAGCTAGTAGAAAATGTGGGAGGCAGGAGGCAGAGAAGGGAAGCACTCGGACCCAAAATGTAGGGGAGAAAGAAGAAAAAGAGAATAAACAGAGAATAAGTGGTGGTGGGTTTCTTAAATGTGTATATTTTAATGCTAGGAGCATTGTAAGAAAGGTGGATGAGCTTAGAGCCTGGATTGACACCTGGAAGTATGATGTTGTGGCGATCAGTGAAACATGGTTGCAGGAGGGCTGTGATTGGAAACTAAATATTCCAGGATTTTGTAGCTTCAGGGGTGATAGAATTGGAGGGGCAAGAGGTGGGGGTGTTGCATTGCTTGTCAAGGAAGATATTACAGCAGTGCTTTGGCAGGATAAATTAGAGGGCTTGTCTAGGGAGGCTATTTGGGTGGAACTGAGAAATGGGAAAGGTGTAGCAACACTTATAGGGGTGTATTATAGACCGCCAAATGGGGAGCGAGAATTGGAAGAGCAAATATGTAAGGAGATAGCAGATATTATTAGTAAGCACAAGGTAGTGATTGTGGGAGATTTCAATTTTCCACACATAGACTGGGAAACACATTCTGTAAAAGGGCTGGATGGTTTGGAGTTTGTAAAATGTGTGCAGGATAGTTTTTTGCAGCAATACATAGAGGTACCTACTAGAGAAGGGGCAGTGCTGGACCTCCTGTTAGGAAATGAGACAGCGCAGGTGGCAGAGGTATGAGTCGGGGAGCACTTCGGGTCCAGTAATCACAATACCATTAGTTTCAATATAATTATGGAGAGGGTCAGAACTGACCTAGGGTTGAGATTTTTGATTGGAGAAAGACTAACTTTGAGGAGATGCAAAAGGATTTAAAAGGAGTGAATTGGGACATGTTGTTTTATGGGAAGGATGTAGAAGAGAAATGGAGGACATTTAAAGGTGAAATTTTAAGAGTACAGAATCTTTATGTCCCTGTTCGGTTGAAAGGAAATAGTAAAAATTGGGAAGAGCCATGGTTTTCAAGGGAAATTGGACACTTGGTTCGGAAAAAGAGAGAGATCTACAATAATTATAGACAGCATGGAATAAATGAGGTGCTTGAGGAGTATAAAGAATGTAAAAAGAATATTAAGAAAGAAATTAGAAAAGCTAAAAGAAGATATGAGGTTGCTTTGGCAAGTAAGGTGAAAGTAAATCCAAAGGGTTTCTACAGCTATATTAATAGCAAAAGGATAACAAGGAATAAAATTGGTCCATTAGAGAGTCCGAGTGGACAGCTATCTGCAGAGCCAAAAGAGATGGGGGAGATATTGAACAATTTCTTTTCTTCGGTATTCACCAAGGAGAAGGATATGGAATTATGTGAGGTAAGGGAAACAAGCAGAGTAGCAATGGAAACTATGAGATTCAAAGAAGAGGAGGTGCGGACACTTTTGAAAAATATGAAAACGGATAAGTCTCCAGGTCCTGACAGGATATTCCCGAGGACATTGAGGGAAGTTAGTGTAGAAATAGCAGGGGCTATGACAGAAATATTTCAAATGTCATTAGAAACGGGAATAGTGCCGGAGGATTGGCGTACTGCGCATGTTGTTCCGTTGTTTAAAAAGGGTTCTAAGAGTAAACCTAGCAATTATAGACCTGTTAGTTTGACGTCAGTTGTGGGCAAATTAATGGAAAGGATATTTAGAGATAATATATATAAGCATCTGGATAAGCAGGGTCTGATTAGGAACAGTCAACATGGATTTGTGCCTGGAAGGTCATGTTTGACTAATCTTCTAGAATTTTTCGAAGAGGTTACTAGGGAAATTGATGAGGGTAAAGCAGTGGATGTTGTCTATATAGACTTCAGTAAGGCCTTTGACAAGGTTCCTCATGGAAGGTTGGTTAAGAAGATTCAATTGTTGGGTATTAATGGTGGAGTAGCAAGATGGATTCAACAGTGGCTGAATGGGAGATGCCAGAGAGTAATGGTGGATGGCTGTTTGTCAGTTTGGAGGCTGGTGACTAGTGGGGTGCCTCAGGGGTCTGTGTTGGGTCCACTGTTGTTTGTCATGTACATCAATGATCTGGATGATGGTGTGGAAAATTGGATTAGTAAGTATGCAGATGATACTAAGATAGGTGGTGTTGTGGGTAATGAAGTAGATTTTCAAAGTCTACAGAGAGATTTAGGCCATTTGGAAGAGTGGGCTGAAAGATGGCAGATGGAGTTTAATGCTGATAAATGTTAGGTGCTACATCTCGGCAGGACAAATCAAAATAGGACGTACATGGTAAATGGTTGCGAATTGAGGAATGCAGTTGAACAGAGGGATCTAGGAATAACTGTGCATAGTTCCCTGAAGGTGGAATCTCATGTAGATAGGGTGGTAAAGAAAGCTTTTGGTGTGCTGGCCTTTATAAATCAGAGCATTGAATATAGAAGTTGGGATGTAATGTTAAAATTGTACAAGGCATTGGTGAGGCCAATTCTGGAGTATGGAGTACAATTTTGGTCGCCTAATTATAGGAAGGATGTCAACAAAATAGAGAGAGTACAGAGGAGATTTACTAGAATGTTGCCTGGGTTTCAGCAACTAAGTTACAGAGAAAGGTTGAACAAGTTAGGTCTTTATTCTTTGGAGCGCAGAAGGTTAAGAGGGGACTTGATAGAGGTCTTTAAAATTATGAGCGGGTTAGACAGAGTTGACGTGGATAAGCTTTTCCCATTGAGAGTAGGGAAGATTCAAACAAGGGGACATGACTTGAGAATTAAGGGACAGAAGTTTAGGGGTAACATTAGGGGGAACTTCTTTACTCGGAGAGTGGTAGCTGTGTGGAATGAGCTTCCAGTGGAAGTGGTGGAGGCAGGTTCGATTTTATCCTTTAAAAATAGATTGGATGGGTATATGGACGGGAAAGGAATGGAGGGTTATGGTCTGAGTGCAGGTAGATGGGACTAGGGGGAAGTTAAAAAAAAAAAAGTGTTCGGCACGGACTTGAAGGGCCGAGATGGCCTGTTTCCGTACTGTAATGGTTATATAATAATAATAATAATAATAATAATACATTTTATTTATATAGTGCTTTTCAGGACTCAAAGTCGCTGTGTGGTTAAAGTAGGTGTTGATGGGCTTACTTTGTGATAACTTCAATGTTCTTCAAGGAAAGAGTGAAGGGGCCTTGAACCATCCCATGTTTGACATGGTATAGAAGGATTAGAAGTCCAACTGGTTTAATTATATTCTGTATAAGTTTTTAAAAGAAATGGGACCTTTGCTTCTTCCGTACATCTCATAATTTGCCATAAAAAAAAAGTACTGGGCAGCACAGTGGTGCAGCAGTCGAGTTGCTGCCTTTCAGCGCCAGAGACCTGGGTTTGATCCTGACTACGGGTGCAGTCTGTGTGGAGTTTGTGTTTCTCCCCGTGACCTGCGTGGGTCTTCTCCGGGATCTCTGGTTTCCTCCTGCACTCCAAAGACATACAGATTTGTAGGTTAATTGGCTTGGTGTCATTGTAAATTGTCCCGTGTGTGTGTGTAGACTAGTGTTGGTGTGCCAGGATTGCTGGTCGGCATGGACACGGTGGGCCAAATGGCCTTTTCAGCTCTGTATCTCTTAACTAAATAGAAGGTCAAGCCATGTTTAATCTCCTGAAGGTTCGTTATGAAGGTGTGATTTCCTAAAATGAAACATGATGCTTCATGGAAGTATGCTCAGGAATTTGTATGCCAAACAATGTTTATGCAATTAAGGCTTTTGAAACTTCTTTATGATTAAATTAACTGATTACTTAAATATTATCAAATCCAATCAAATTTGTGGTTTACATGTATCGATGCACGTGAGGAATGTGATCAAGGAGTAACTTGGATGATCATTCAATCATTTTATCTCTGGCATCTTGCATGATGTACACCTTGTGATTCAATGTGAAAAGCCATGGGAGGTTGACATGCTCGATGTAAAATGGTGCACATTATTTGTTTTAAGGGTGAGGTGCAGCTGCTAGAGCCTCACAGCTCGAGTCCCAGAGCCAGGGTGCTGTCATCGGGAAGAAGATAAAGGAGCCTGAAAACTGTAACATCCAGGCTCAGGAACAGCCTCTTCCCTACAGCCCGTTAGGCTATTAAACACTGCAAATAAGCACTGAACAACATACTTGCGAGCATCGGTTTTGTCTTTTTGCTCTATTAGTGTTTCTTTTTATGTGTGTGTGTGGAAAATGTTGGATTTTTTTTTTAAATTTACAGAGCTCTGTTCACATATTTTGTTGTGCTGCTGTAAGGGAAGAATTTCATTGTTCTGCCTGGGACATATGACAATAAAACACTCATGATGCCAACCTCCAAGTCATGACCCTATTTGCTTTGCATTCTGGATATTTGAACCAATCAAAAATGCTTGACCACTAACCTTTCACTGTGTCTCTCCAAGCCGTACTGTACCAATTTCTACCAGAGCAATTCTGAATGGTTATTCAAAGTCCTGTTTCCTTTCTCATGTTCTCATTTCAGTCTCTTGTGTTTTCATTAAATGTTAGAATTAATATACTTGTACTAAAGTTTAAAACTGTGAAATAAATGCCAATTAGTGCTGTTTTTCACAATTCCAAATGACTTAATTTAAATAAATGAGTGACAAAAACAGGAATCGTACCTATGGCGTTAAAAGTAACGCTTTGACATGTCACAAAGCAGCAGTTCTCTGTAATTCTAAAATTCCCATTGTTTCAAGTGAACATTGTATTGCAGAATTGGATGGGTTTCAGGCTGGGAAGATAATTGAAGGTTTATGTGCACTTGGATAGACAGGCATATACGCCACAATATACTGTGGTCGTTATTGTGTTGGGATCATAGGAAAGTCACCCATGGAATGTGTTTATTCATTGAATGGTGTGGATGGCAGTGGCTTTTTCATGTTCACAAGTTCTATTAGCAGAATTATGTCATTTGATCCATCCAGTCTATTCTGCCGTTCAATCATGGCTGATCTATCTTTCCCTCTCAACCCTATTCTCCTGTCTTTGCCCCATAACCCCCTGACACCCAAACTTGGCCTCCACAGCCATCTGTGGCAATGAATTCCACAGAGTCACCACCCACTGACTAAATAAATTCTTTCTCAACTTTTTAAAGGTTTGTCCTTTTAGTCTGAGGCTATGGCCTGATCCTAGACTCTCCCACTAGTGGAAACATCCTCCCCACTTTCACGCTATCCAGGCTACTAATTTTATTGTTTTCACTCCTGAAGATCCTTAGTAACTGCTGTATTAGTAACTAATGTATGGAATTGAAACAATTTGAGGCAAATGCAGAAGTACATAACTATTTTAAAATCATTGTCACAACTCTGTTCCAAGTCACTAAACCCTCTCCAGTGGATGCAAAAACGGAGAAAATAAATGCATCGGAAACCTTTGTAAATAACCGATTAAGTTGGTACATTTGAAATGTGTGCAGGAGCAGGCCACATGATTCCTCAAACCAGCTCCACCGTCCACGAAAAATCACACTGTGTTGGAAGGAACTGCAGATGCTGGTTTACACTGAAGATAAGACACAAAATGCTGGAGTAACTCAGCGTGACAGACAGCATCTCTGGAGAGAAGGAATGGGTCACATTTTGGTTGCGACCCGAAAATCACACTGGTTTGACATCTGCCTCAGCTCCCACATTCTTGTAGTTCTCTGTGACCCTTGATAGTCTTTATAGATTATTATTTTTAAACATCTATTTAATATATTCAGTGATTTGGCATTCTTAGCCTTCTGGGATAGGAAATTTCAGAGATTTTTGCATCTGAGAAAAATTCCTCCTCCTCTTCTCTGTCTTAAACAACAGACCCATTATTCTAGCTTGCACACAATTGAGAATAAAACAGTTTGCCGCCAGTATTAATACCTATATTGATGACAGGATGAGACAGCCTCTGGACCCCAAACAAGAAGGCATCAACAAGGTTATTTATGATCTTGAGTGATTTCACAGAAATGTTTTGAAGTGTATCGGGTACGGTGCATTGCTTTGAAGTATGCTGATTTTAGTAGGAGAATGTAGTTACGACCTTGACTGGGTAGTTTGTTGGGGTTTAGGTTTTTAATTGCTCTCTTTGGTAATTAATAAAGGACCAGGTGACACATTGACGTGGCGGTCGAGTTGCTGCCTTACAGCGCCAGAGACCCGGGTTCAATCCTGAATCCTGACTACAGGTGCTGTCTGTACGGTGTTTATACGTTCTCCCTGTGACCCCGTGTTGGTTTTCTCAGGGTGCTCTGGTTTCCTCCAGCATTCCAAGTATGTGCAGGTTTGTAGGTTAATTGGCTTCTGTAAATTGTTGCTAGTATGTAGGATAAAACTAGTGTACTCCGTGGTCGCCGTGGATTCGCGACACTCGTGGAAACTAAACTGATGTAGCAGCTGACTAGAATTTGCGCGCAAGATTACGTACATTGGTCTGAAGTTTACCATGAGGGAAGTAAGAGACAAATACAAAATGTGGAAGTTGCAGCTCATGCAAGCAGCATGGTGGCTGGAATAATCTGTGCATTTGTTGTCCGTTGTTTCAAATTGACCTCTGGAATATCAGTCAAATTTATAAATGTAGTGGTAAATGTAAAGTTGCGCAATGCTAAATGGTATATTTAAATAATATGTACTGGAAAAATATAATGTAACCGGAAGTTGAAATTCACAAATGTCGCTTTAACTTGGCAGTTTCTTGTCCTATTAATTAAACATTTCTACGTGTTTAATGCGAGATTTAAATATGATGCTGTCTCGCTTATTGGAAATTGATTGCTTTTTTTATAGGGAAACAATACAAAGATGTGTCCATTTTACAAATAAACCTATTATTAGAGCCAATGGAAACAAAATGTGGTTATATAAATGCCGTGCAAGGAGCTGTAGATGCTGGAATATTGAACAAAATGCAAAGTGCTGTTGGAACTTAACAGGTCAGGCAGCATCTGTGCAGTAAATGGGCAGGTGACATTTCAGGTTGGGACCTTTCTTCAGACTCGAGGAGGGTCCTGACCCGAAACATCGCCTGTTTCTATTCCCCCATAGATGCTGTCTGACCTGCTGAATTACTCCGGCACTTTATATTTGATTTCTATGTTGTTCAAACTGATGGATTCCTGTGTATCCTGGGAATGTTGTATCCTATATGAGCTTTGCCTATGGAATACACTATTCAACTACTTTATATGCACTCATTAATGATCTTTAATGGTCTGTGACGATTGCTAAATCATTTACAGCAGATGTTGCTGCAGCTATTAGAAGTTACCTTCAGGAGATTTTGTTACAATACCTCTGGTGCCAATTGTGAATTATTTTCTGTGGGTCTGTCAACAATTCAAAAATTTCAATTCGAGAGAATCTAAGCAAATACCAAAGTTAAATCTTTTTTTTAAAAATAGCCACAATTAAAGTAAGGGCGCAGCGGTAGAGTTGCTGCCTTACAGCGCCAGAGACCTGTGTTCGATCCTGACTGGGGGATGTCTGTTCAGAGGTTTACGGTTCTCCCCGTGACCTGTGTGGGTTTTCTCCGGGTGCTCTAGTTTCCTTCCATACACAAGTACAGGTTTGTAGGTTAATTGGCTGTGGAAACATTGTAAATTGGTCCTCGTGTTTGTAGGACAGTGTTAGTGTATGGGGATCGCTGGTTGACGCGGTCTCAGTGGGCCCAAAGGCCTGTTTCCGTGCTGTATCTCCAAACTAAAAAAGTTCTTGACTACCTTCTTTAAATCAGCTTGAAATACATTATCATGCTGAAGTTTAGTACAGGGGAAGGAAAACAATGAAATCCAAACACATTGGAGATTGTAACATGTCCAGGCAACATAATGACGCAGCTCCAGACACCCAGATTTGATCCTGATCTCTATTGTTGTCTGTATGGAATTTGTACATTCTCCTTGGTTCCTTTTTGGGCGCTCGGGTTCTCTCACATATCCAACATTTTTGCCCTGTAATGTAGATGAATGCCGAAAAAGAATCAAAGGGGAGTTAGACACAAAATGCTGGAGTAACTCAGCGGGACAGGCAGCATCTCTGGAGATAGGACTGCATGACGTTTTGGGTCGAGACCCTTCAGATTGGATAGACACAAAGTTGGAGTAACTCAGCAGGACAGGCAGCATCTCTGGAGCAAAGAAATGGGTGACGTTTCCGGTCAAGACCCTTTGGGAGTTGTTGGGTATATCTGAGAGAGAATAAGATGCAAGGATGTAGGGAAAAGGGAGTGCAAAATATGGAACTAATTGAAGAGCCAGTATGGACCTGATGTAATATAGGGCCTTCTGGTTAGTTTTGAAGTACCTGTAGAGAATGAAATACAATTAATGTATGAGATAGCCTCTAATGAACGGTATTTAACCTGGAATGTCAACTCTTTTTTTGTATACTTACGGAATGTTTCCAACTTTTTCTTATATTTTTCAGATTTGTAGCTTTTGTTATCTTTTGCTTAATTAAGAGTACCCTTAGCCTTTATGGTGTTTATAGCAGGTCTTTCACTGATTAACATTAGGATGGTAGTTTAAAAAAATAAAAAATAAAATTCTTATTGCCTTCCCAAAGGCTTGAGCTGTAATGATGTCCAGAGATCCCCAACAAAAGGTAGGTACGATTATAGTTGAGCTTGCAACAAAAGGGGCGGCACGGTAGCGAAGCAGTAGAGTTGCTGCCTTACACTGCCAGAGACTGAGTACCGGGTTCGATCCTGACTGCGGGTGCTGACGGGATGGAGTTTGTACATTCTTCCGTGAACTGCGTGTGTTTCTCCGGGATCTTCAGTTTCTTCCCACACTCCAAGGATGTACAGGTTTATAGGTTAATTGGCTTGGTATACATGTAAATTGTCCCTAGTGTGTAGGATAGCATTACTGTGCCCGGATTGCTGGTCGGCGCGGACTCAGTGGGCTGAAGGGCAGGTTTCCGCGTTGTATCTCTAAGAGAACCACAAAGAGAAATAGAAAATTTATTCTTCAGGATACTATAACTGATTTAAAACACTTAGATGAATGTATCTCTAAATTAAACCAAACTAAACAGCATGGATACACTAAGCCCTGCAATGTAAAAAAAATAATAATAATAAAATCAAAAATCAAACTCAACACTTTTCTCAGGCTTTCCTGTTTCTCCTTCCAAAAGAGAAAAGGCTGAAGGGTAAACCAATAGAATCTGTGAAATTACACCATAATTCTTTTTTTTAATATCTATCCAATTTATCATTGATAAGGAGTTGAAAATTAGGAAGTGTAATTAGAAAGTAGTTGATAATTTATTGAGCTCAAAGGAACTTGAATATTAAGATTTTGACGATGCAAGATTGAAAGGAAAAGTGGCCTTGTTTTAGGAGGAAGCTAGATAACTGCGCAACAGTGAATAGAATTAACTGTTCATTGCTATAATTCAAAATAAACTGCTTCATAGCAGCATAATCTAAAGACATTTAATAAAATAGAATTCCGTGTCTTGTACATACCTCAGTAACGAAACAAAATAGGAGTCTGAAATTTTACATGTACATTTGGTTTAGCAATTGGATGTGCAGGAGAACCACAGATTTTCTAAAACCACCCCCGATGCCAAAGGAGGCTTAATTTTAAATTTCCCCATTGAAAATAGATCTGAAAAAAATCTCATCGCTGTTTATTTGAATGGGTCTGATCAAAGTACTTTTGGTCTATCTGACCCACCGAGAAATTTAAAAAAAATTGCACTGAGTTTCATCTACATACCATCAACAATTTAAAACGGTTAGATGAATGAGAGAAATAACAGAAAACTAAATAGTTGAGAGTACTGAAAACATGAATTTCTTAGTGAGAAATAACCGTTTTTAGTGAGATAGCGAAAGAATGCCTTGGATACGGTTAGTTAGTTAACAATATCCCAATAAATTGTTTTTGTACAGTCAGTCTGAAGAAGGGTTCCAACCTGAAATGTCACCTATCTATGTTCTCTGGGGATGCTGCCTGACCCGCTGAGTTACTCCGGCATTTGTGTTTTCCTTGGTAAACCAGCATCTGCACTTCCTTATTTCTACCCTCGTCTTTTATTTTGCTTCTGGTGGAGGGAAACAAAAATCCTTCTTAATCTACTTTTGGCCTAAGTTTGAAGACAAAACATGAATGTCCTAGTTAAATTATCATCAGGCACTGCTTCAACATATTTGACAGGGACTTTTGAAAACTGCACTTTTATCTTTTAAACTCCCTTTAATTTAATTGTTAAATGTGGAGACTCCACCATCTATCATTGGTCAGGTGACTGCAAAGGAAAACATTCTCAAAGGTTGTAAACCTGTTAGATAAAAAATGCTGGAGTAACTCAGTGGGATAGGCAGCATCTCTGGAGAGAAGGAATTGGTGACATTTCTGGTCGAGACCCTTCAGACAGAGTCAGTGGAGAGGGAGACAAGAGGTAAGTAAACCTGTTGTCTGGGATAAACATTTAACGGTTCGCAACCTTCGAACCATTACATCAAATGTTGCAAGATCTTGGGCATGTATTAAAGCATCATTTTGCGGGGGAATGTTAAAGTTATCCTTAAAATATAATATGCAAGTGAATTAATCTGTAAGAGTGCTTCGAATTTACTCAAATTAGGAAATGGAAAAGTTAAATATAGGCTCAAAGGAAATTATTTTAATGAAAAACTTGGGCTGTATTACATCACTTCATGTTCTGACGGGAGTTGTTTGAAAGAGTAACCTATGCACCAAAAAGTAACGCAGCGCAGGCCATGAAATAAGTTTTTCAATTGAGTTTTCTGGGCAATCTACACACTATAAATCTATTGACTGTCTTAGGGCAGGAGGTCATGAGTATTGGGAGCAAAATTAAGCCATTTGGCCCATCAAGTCTACTCTGCCATTCAATTGTGGTTGATCTATCTCTCCCTCCCAACCCCATTCTCCTGCCTTCTCCGCATAACCCTTGAAACCGGTATTAAGACTTGACTCTCTTGACTTGACTCGACTTGACTAATCAAAGTTGTACAAATGAGGTTGTACATTTTCCTATTTTCTTTTAAACTGTCACCACCTGATATGCCATCATACTTAAGAATTTGGATTCACCAACATTATGCAATGGTACAAGGCAATCCTTTCATAAGCAGCTACCGCATGTAATTGAGACTAAAATAACTGGTAATTATTATGTGAAATTGTCTTCATCCTTTGGATACCAATTATTTCATCTGATTTAACTCTTTCAAATCATGACTTTTGGACAAGATGGCGGCGCCTGTCGGCAGCGGCCTCTGCAGTCTGTCTGTCTTTTTTTTCTTTTTGTCCTGTTAAGTGGATGTCTTGGTTTAAAAAAATATTATTTTTAGCTGTGTATATGTTGGGGGGGGGGGGGGGGGATTCTTTTTAATCTCTTCCCTGTACGGGGACCCGACCTTTTCCTTGTTGAGTCTCCGTTGTCGTTGGGCCTAACATCATGGAGCCGGCAGCCTCCAACCGGAATCGACCTGGGGCTCCAGTCGCGGAGCCTGCGGACTCACCATCGCGGAGCTGGCTGACTTCGGAGTGCGGAGAGCTGTGGTGGAGCGCGGCTGCGATCCGACTTCGGAGCGCGGAGGCTTCGGCTGCAGGCCTGTGGACGGTAACATCGGGAGCTCGCGGGTCCCTGGTGGGAAACTGCTTTTTGGAGCTCCTGCAACAGCAAACTTCGCCCGCCCGAATCGAGGGGTTTAAATCGACCCGGAGCGAGGCCTTACATCGCCCAGCGCGGCTTAAACGGCCGCGGGACTTACCATTGCCTGCCGGGGGGGGGGGGTTCTAACATCTAACATCAGGAGCCTCGATCGGTTCGATGCAGCAGTTTGGCTGCTTGACTGCGGGAGAGGAATGGGCACAGAGAACAGGGAAGAGATAAGATTTTGCCTTCCATCACAGTGAGGAGGTGTTTGGGGATTCACTGTGATGGATGTTTGTGTGGAATTGTGTTAATTGTGTGGGGTTTTTTTTTTGTTTGATGATGACTGCAGAAATGCAATTTCATTTGAACTTAAATGTTCAAATGACAATAAACGATTCTGATTCAATTCCCTGTTCAAACTAGTTTTACAATGAGCAGTAACAAGGTGCAAGAACTAACACTGAATGTGTTGGCCTTCACCTCGGCTCAATGCTTTTCCCATAGTTAGCTATATGTCGGTTGCTCCAGAGATGGAAATAAAACTAATTCATATCATGAGAGGAATAGATCAGGTAGATGAACAGAATCTCTTGCCCAGAGTAGGTGAATTGAGGACCAGAGGACAGGTTTAACTTGAAGGGGAAAAGATTTAATAGGAATCTAAGGGGTAACTTTTTCACACAAAGGGTGGTGGATATATGGAACAAGAAGAAGTATCCCAACATTTAAGAAACAGTAAGACAGGTGCATGGATAAGGCAGGTGCATGGATAGGACAGGTTTGGAGGGATATGAATCAAATGTGGGCAGATGGGACTAGTGTAGCTGGGATGTGTTGGCTGGTGTGGGCAAGTTGGGCCGAAGGGCCTGTTTCCACATACTATCATTGTATGACTTTATGACTATCTTTGTTATACTGGATTCAAAAGTGTATTCTGAAGCACTTCAGCATTGAAATTAAATACATTCACATGTTGTGCATGGAAGCATACCTGCTCAAAGACAACTAATTTAAATCTAATATTATTATTTTATTAGTAACTTTACACTACATAATTTTAACCACCTAATTATATTGTTCATGGAATAATAGTATATTTAAATTAGATTTTATTTCATTTATGAGGAATGCTATAAAACCCAATCGCATGAAGTCAAAGCCAATATCTTGACTGCTAGCAAAATAATGTGAGCAACTCTGGGTGTAGCAGTCAGTCAGAAATAAATGGATGTGCAGCCAAAGAAGGAAATACAAGGATTAGGAGAGTTTTAAGTGTGTCTTAATGTTCTTCTAATATTACAGCGAACAAATTTAAGGCTATGTTCCCATCGCTTAAAATGATCTTTCAGAACACAATTCAAAGAACAGCAAGAAATTTCATTCTCAACACCTCTGGTAGCGCAATGGTATAGTTGCTGACTTACAGAGCTAGAGACCAATGGTCTCTGTACAGACAGTAGCAATGTTACAAAATTTTGAGATTTTAAAAATAAAGTCTGCAAGTTATCCCATCAGATAAAGCATAAAAAGAAGTTTAATTTGACACTTAATTCACTTTCATATCTTCAGTATTAAAAAAGTTATGGCCATTATCATACTCAGAAATGAGCATCGTTCCCTATTGCTTTTCCATTGACTTAACACAAAAGCTGTGATTGAGGACAGTTAAAAGCCCATAACTTTCTTAAAAATTATGATAACTGAAAGAAATTTTCAGTTATTATAGATTGAAGCATTCTGAAACAAATATGAAACAATCTTACTTCGAAGACATGAAAGTAAAGCATATAATTAGTTAGTTACCTAATTGTAGCTAATTACAAAATTCAATTACTAGATCTAAACATCTATCAATTTCTTAAGAATAGATGAACATTTTTAAATAGCCTAAGTGTCCAAATAACATTCACACAATAATTCACAATATAACATAATTTTTAAATCTAATTTTCATGAATTTACAGGCCAAATGGAAGGAATTGAATGTTTAATACCTGTAAATTAATGGGGATTTAATTCATCTTGCGAGTGAGGATTTCTGGAACGCGATCTTTTGGAACGTTCATTTGTGGTGAATTTAACCCCGTATTGGCATGAAAAATACTGCCGTTAATTCGGGGAATAAAATCACCGTGTCGCATGTAAAAATGTGAATTAAAGGCCTCTTAAGGAGAACGTTTATACATTAAAATAAAGCACTTTCGTTTACCTTTCCCTTGTGTGAAATCCGTCCCCGTTGTTGGCGTTGACGCTTCAGAAGATGATTTTAAAATGATTCCAACGCTGAACTTGTTGGGAGATTTTTAAAACAAACTACGCAAAACGGCACTCGGAACGCTTCTTCCACAGAAGCTGGTACTCCAACAAAGTATAATTCAGGACAAGGGAGGAGAAACCTGCGCTTTAACCCCGCCCCCCCTTAAAGGCGCCAAAATCGCGCACACGGCCAGTGACAGAATTACAGCGCCGCTGAAGGCAAGTATTGTAACATACCTACAGACAGCACCCTGACTACGGGTGCTGTCTGTACATTTGCCTGTGACTGTGTGGGTTTTCTCCAGGTGATTCAGTTTCCTCCCACACTCCAAAGACGTACAGGTTTGTACGTTAATTTGGCTTCGGTAAAAATTGTAAATTGTCCCTAATGTGTGTAGGATAATGATAGTGTATGTGGATCATTGGTCGTCATGTCTCGGTGGTCCAAAGGGCCTGTTAACAGGCGGTGTATACTAAACTAAATTAAAATTATGTTGTCTTCCTCCTTAGGATGTTTGAATCTTGCTCTGCACAAATCGCCATTTTCTCTGTCTTTATAACAATGAAGTGGTGAGCGGCTGATCCACCTTGGTTTTCTCCTGGGATCCCCATACTCTCAGAAGCTGGTCTACAGACAATTTTGTTTTGGTCTATGTAACCTGATGAAATATTGCAGAAACCTGGATGCAGTACACCCAGTGGCACCAGGCAACATTGTTGCTGTAGTACTGAAGACCTGCACCTCTAGTTTAGTTTAATGTCACGTGTACTGACCATGCTCTAGCTGAGCTGAGCTTTGCGTGGGAGTGTCTTCATCCTGTGAACTGTCAAAATCCAGAAACTTCCCCCCTAGTTGGTCTGCTGTCATCTTAAGTGAAGCGATTGAAGATGTGGAACTTTTCTAGGTACATTTAATTTTCAGTAATCTTTTCACCAAATTTGGGTCCTGTGAGGGCTGCTTGTTTCTAAGGCACAGTACAGATTTTATCCAAAATGGCCAAAGAATTGAACACTGGGGATAAGATCAATTGCTTTGACATTTTATTTAGTGTTTCATTGAAGGAATTTTGGTAAAACTTGAGTTAGTAGGAAAACATTTCAAAGGTCAGGAGCGTTTCATTGTAATATTTACTGGGAATGGAACAATGAAATTCTTGCTACAGCCTTTGCAGGTGCATTAGCACAACAATACAGCAAATAAATTATTGTATTGTTTATTGTACATTAATCAGTTATACTAGGTAACCAACCATCATAGTGCAGGCCGAAGCCCACAGTGCAACCCGTATTTCATGGTTGTACATTGTTTTTAGAGCCTAATAGTTGATGGGAACAAGCTGTTCTTCAACCTCGAGGCAATGGTTCTCAGGAATATGTCCCAGCCTCATGATGGTAGCAGCGAAATGAGAGTGTGGTCAGGCTGGTTTGGGTGTTTGATATTGGCTGCCTTCTGGTGGATATCTTGGATGGTGAGGAGATCAATACCCATGATGGTCCTGGCAAAGTCCATAACATTTTGCAACCTCTCTTGTTTTTGGTCATTGGAGTTACCAAACCAGATGTGACGTCATCAACCAGTATGATCTCCACCGTACACTTATCAAAGTTCAAACGGGTTTTTTGGCAACGTGTCAAATCTCCTCAAACTTCTGAGCAAGACGAGGCATTGATGAGCTTTCTTTGCAATTGATTCAATGTGCTGGACCACCTAGTTGGAAATGGTGAGGCAACACTTGTAGAGTGCTGTGTGTATCCAGCTTTTGAAAGGGTGTCATTAAGTTGGAAAGGGTTCAGAAGAAATTCTCCAGGATCATGCCTGGGCTTGATGTATAAGGAGAGGTTGGATAGGCTGGAAAATTAACCAAAACTCTGCACTCTAACTCGCAGCAAGTTAACCTAAATATTGTACAGTGGTTTTGAACTCTACTGGTTTCATCCTGTTTGATCAAAGGGAACTTCAGCTCAAACCTCACTTCCTCAACCTCTCCAACACACTTCTCTTTCCTCATTTTTGCTAGACCTTAAAGCCAACCTCTTTGTACATGGAGGTACAAATGCCTGCTGTCGCACACCAGCAGGTTCAGGAACAGCTACTTTCTAACACTGATTGGTGTTGGAAAGTAGCTGTTCTTGAACCTGCTGGGAACAGAACTGCACAACCCAAATCCCACCTTCAAAAGCTGAACACTACAGCCGACCCCTTATACTGCCATGAACTTATAGAATTTATATATAATTTATGTTTTTGTCTGCAGAAGGGTTCCGGCCAGACACATAACCTATCCATGTTCTCCAGAGAAGCTGCCTGACCTGCTGAGTTACTCCAGCATCTTTTTTTATAAACCAACAAGTCTTTTTGCAGTTCCTTGTTTTTACTTGTGTTTTTGTGTGTTGTCTGTGTGCCCGTGATGCTGCTGCAAGATTTACATTGTACCTGTGCCTCGCCATGCCTGTGCATATAACAATCAACTCAATTTGATTTGTTTCTCAAATTGAACTCCTTGTGCATATTTTAGTTCTCAATAGTCCTTTTTGGTTCCTTTCAACGACCTGAAATGATTCTTGATCTCTGATTACTTTCTGGAATATTTACTAAAATACTGAGTTGCTTAGCAGCAACCATTAACTGAATATTTTTATACACTTGATAATGTGGATCATTAGTCTGATCATGATGATATATTGCCCACAGTCAGTACCACATTCTCATTACTGCAATGTGTAATTGCTGGAAAAAACATTCCAGACTTCCTCCTCCTCCTCCTCCTCCAAGACCCTTTTTTTGCTTTGAAAGCCTGAATTGCCCCATTTTGGAGGTGGTACTTCTCTGTCTTTTGTTACCCCAATGCAGATGCCATTGTTGTGATAATGTGGCCTGTGAAGATTTGTTTTATTTACAAGGATCTGTCTTGTTAAAGGCAGAATAAGAATCTAATTGAAATCGTGAAAAAATATGTGATGCTTATGCCAATTGATTTGTGTATTAATTGTTACTGATGTACTTATTAAAATAGTTACTCAAAAGACTTGCGATCTACATGACTTTATATCCCACACACATCAGGAATTTGCACCAGGCTAAGAATTGATTATTGTGAAGACTACAGTGTCATTATCACACTGAACAGTTGTTTCTGAAGAATTGGAATATTGAAAACTGTGATTGGTTGGGGGGGGGGGGGGGGACACCTGAGAGGAGTATATTAAAAAGAAGAGAGGCATTGATAGGGTAGACAGTCAGAGCCTTTTTCCGCCGGGTGGGAATGTCAAAGACTAGAGAGCATGGTTTTAAGGTCAAAGAGGCAATGTTTAAAGGAGATGTTCAGAGCCCATTTGTTTTTATTTCCTTCCTCCCCCCCTCCCCCCAACCACGGAGTGAGTGGGGGGGGAGGGGGCTGGAATAAGCTGCCACGGGTGAAAGCAGAAAGGATAGTAGCCTTTAAGATGCTTTTGTATAGGCATGTGAATGTGTGGCAAATGGATAGATGTGGATCAGGTGCAGCCTGAGGGGATTAATTCAATTCAGCTGACATCGTAGGCCGAATGGCCGGGTGCCTTAGTGTTTAATATTTAGTCACATGCAATGCCCTGTTACTTGAAACTTTGAAAGTTAGATAATTAACTACAGTTGATAGTCGATTTTGGAAAGTCAATTCTCCCAACATAGAATGGGATAATGAAGTTGAGGATATGTTGATTACCAATTCAGGGAGGAGACTCAGAGAGTTGTTCAAGTACATTTCAAAGTGACTTGACTATCACTTAAATACACAGTGATGTGTGAAATTTTCACATACATTGAGGCAGAGCTGTCACTGTTGGGGAGTTGCGTTTGTAAGTTATTTTTGTTTCTTAATATGGCCTAATACTGATTCACACCTGTGACTTTGAAAGTCTGACTAAAGTCATTGAGATAACATGGGTCCTTTTGTTGAAGTTATCTTTATTTGCTAGCTGCTCAAAATCCCTTCACACAGGTTTTTTCTTAGCTCAATAATGCCAGAGAAACTCAGTGGGTCAGGCAGCATCTGTGGAGGGACTGCACAGGCAACGTTTCAGATCGGGACCTGTCTTCAGACCGATTTGGCTCGAAGGGTTGCAACAAATGGTCTTACCATCAGCAATAGCCCAGTGGTGAAAGAAAGATGTTGGTGAATGCCAAGCTTGATTGTACTGACCACCTCCTCGTGGCAGGTGGAAAATCTACATAGGCCTGTGATTTAAATTGTGAGGCAAAAATGGGTTAGTGTGGGAACAAAGTAAATAAAATAAATCAAGCAAATGGATTAAATTATTTAAATGAAGCCTCTCAAAGCAATTGTTATTTTCATGACTTCCCGCTCTAACCATATTTCATTGGGATTAAAATTTTAAAAACATAATCATGTATAAATAAGGAACTGCAGATGTTTGACAAACAAGACACAATGCTGGAGTAGCTCAGCGAGTCAGGAGGCATCCTTGGAGATCATGGATAGGTGCCATTTTGGGTCGGGAGCCTTCGTTAGATGCATTAAATATGTACAATACATTGTTATAATTGTAGGAAATTGCACCGTAAGTAGTTGAATAAATGAAAAGTATGATCGGCAGATGAATATTCGAGTTATGCATGAGTGCATTTGTATTTGTTAAATAAATCAAGACGGATTATGCACATTTAATTTTCCTCTTACAATAACCATATGTTTAAATCTCTAACTAATGCAATGATATTCAGGCTAAATTAAGTCAATTTGTTTTGGGCAAAATTGTATTCTGTGATAATGGGCATGAAAATACTCTATGGATATCCTGTATTTCAATGTTTAGCTATGTATTATAAGCAACATGAATTTCTAAATGTTAGATGGAATGCACATTTGGGAGTAATATATGATACTTAATGTTACCATTTATTGAGCCATAGTCATTAAACAATTACATGGAATGTGGCAGTTTGATCTAATTGTTCGTATATTGGAAAGGCAGCAATCAATTAAGGCAAGAAATATTTGAGTAAAATAATTAACAGTTTCTATTATACGATGAATTCGTTTACTGCACATTGCTAAAGAATGGTGCGAGAATGCTCAATCTCTGAAATGTAGTTTGATCAGAGGGGATATGTGACTTGGACTGACGTGAACTGCACTAATTGGTGAATCTGCAAACTAAGGGCTTAAACATTTAAGGAGTGTGCCACCTGCAATCAAATAACTTGTGGTGACGTATAAGAAATGATTTCTCCCTGCTGATGTTGCATCAATGGGTGATTACATCATGGAGCTGTGGTTTGCAGTGCTGACTTTAACATCGCGGAGTCCTGGGATCCTTTGCCGAGGGCCGCCAGTGTTGGATCTGTGGCGTGTGGCGTTCTGGAGCCGCGGTCTCCGGTGAGATGTGGCCGATTTGGAAACTCCAAGCCGCTGAGAGTGTTCTTCCGTTCCGACGTTGGAGTTCCGATCATCCCGGCGAGAGGGCCTGAACATTGGCGACTGTGGAGAGCTGAAAGGCCCCGACCACGGGTTAACAAAGAGGAAGATGACTGAACTTTATTGCCTTCCCTCACAGTGGGAACCGGTGATTCTGCTGTGGGGGATGTTCATGTTTAAATCTGTCATATATTGTGTTCTTTTTATTTGTATGGCTGTACGGTAACTCACTGTACCAATTGGTGCATGTGATAATAAATGTAACTTGAACTTGATTATGTAAAACATTAGGAAAAGGCCAACATTGTATATGGCCACCAAATTACCTGCTGCATCCACATCAGTTTTTCTCTGTTTTGTGGACAAATGTATCTACATCCCTTTATACAACAGCATTCTGTAGCCTCTATGTAAACAGTATGCTGCTTTTACGTTCTCCAGACTTTTTCCTCCACTTGCTCAATCTACCATTTATTACTTATCGGGGGCTCTGTCTAAATTTTCAATTATTTTACCATCTGTTTTTGGATTGTCAGCAAATTACAATACACCGTGTCCTTTCATCTAAATCATTAACAGAGGTTGTAAATACTCGAGGCTCCATTGTTGGTCCCTGTGCTATCCCATTAGATGCAGTGTGCTAATCTGAAAATGACTACGTATCCTAAGCCAAGCATAAAATGTTGGAGTAACTCAGCATGTCTGGCAGAATCTGTGGACCGAATGGATATAGGCGTGTTTTGGGTCTGGACCCTTCTGCGGACTGAGATAAATAAAACCTCCAAGCGACAGGCTTAACTGCGGCTATCATTTGACAAATAAACACAACTATATCCAGGATTTTCGGCAGTTTGAAGAAGGGCCTTGAGCCAAACTTTTGCCTATCCATTCCTTTCACAGATGCTGAGTTACTTCAGCACTTGTGTTTTGGTCAAGATTCCAGCATCAGTAGTTCCTTATGTCTCCAATGTATCCTAATTATGTTTGCTTTTGATCATGTGATACCCGATCCATTCTGAAATATCCTAATGTCTTGTGCAGTGTGTTTTTATGTGGTATCTTATTGAATGTCTTTGGAAATCCAAATACACTATCAAGCTATACACTTGTTCAAGAAGGAACTGCAGATGCTGGAGAATCGAAGGAAATAGGCAACTTTGCCTATTTCCTTCGCTCCATAAATGCTGCCGCACCCGCTGAGTTTCTCCAGCAATTTTGTCTAGAAACATAGAGAATAGGTGCAGGAGTAGGCCATTCGGCCCTTCGAGCCTGCACCACCATTCAATATGATCATGGCTGATCATCCAACTCAGTATCCTGTACCTGCTTTCTCTCCATACCCCCTGATCCCTTTAGCCACAAGGGCCACATCTAACTCCCTCTTAAATATAGCCAATGAACTGGCCTCAACTACATTCTGTGGCAGAGAATTCCAGAGATTCACCACTCTCTGTGTAAAGACAAGTGTATAGTCTACAAGCTATACACTTGTTGTCTGTACGGAGTTTGTATGTTCTCCTGCGTGGGTTTTCCCTGGGTTCCTCTCGGTGGAACATACCTTTGAAAACTATGAAATGTTTGTCGTAGCCAACCTGATGTTTTGCATCTTTGTAATTGTCTTTAAGTTTAATATGCTGGTGAATCCGGTACCATGTTCAGTGTTGCTGTATCAGAACAGGGGACAACAACTCCACACTCAAAACAATGGGTCTTTTCCCTCTGACCTCACACTGTATGAGTAAACCATGTACTCGTCACTCTTCCCTAACACACTTAGCTGAAGTGGCAACTGTGATCCTCAAAAATGGTTTGTGATTGGTCATCCCTGCACAGCAGCACAATTAAATGTGACTAGCTCTCCCTCAAAAAAGCTGTAGTTTAGTTTTGAGATACAGTGTGGAAACAGGCCCTTCAGCTTACTGAGTCTGTGCTGACCAGTGATCCCCATAGACTACTAATATCCTACACACACAAGGGACAATTTACCATTTTTACCAAAGCTAATTAACCTACAAACGTGTACATCTTTGGAGTATGGGAGGAAACCCGAGGAAAATGCATGCGGTCTTGTACAAACTGTACAGACAATACCCGTAGTCAGGATTGAACCCGGGTATCTGGCACTGTGAGGCAGCAACTCTACCACTGTGCCACCATGCTGCCTGCGGACAAATCCTTTCCCTTAATTTTATTGGTTAAGACCAGAATGCATGGTATTAAGACCTGCATTATCACATTTGAAATTTCTTCCTTAAAATTGGAGCACTTAATTAAATATATTTACAACTTGATCACATCAAAAACATTTAAGTTACCTTAATCTTGCCTAGCCAGATCCATTCATTGTCATAAGGAATAGAAGTAGAATTAGGCCATTCGGCCCATCAAGTTTATGCCGCCATTCAATCATGGCTGATCTATCTCTCCCTCCTAATCCCATTCTCCTGCCTTCTCCCCATAACCTCTGACACCCATACTAATCAAGAATCTATCCGTCTTAAACTACTGACTTGGCCTCCACAGCCTTCTGTGGTAAAGAATTCCACAGATTCACCACATTCTATCAAAAGAAGATTTTAAATTGCCATTGAAATGAATGGAATGCCTGGATCTGCAGCAGGTTTCATTGTACAGGTGCAGTGCCCAAATTCTCCAGCACAACTGTTTGGGGAAACTGCCATCATTGGCCTGCTGGTGCTAGCTTTCATAGGATCTGGTGCTGGAACACATTTTGGAATTAGATCGATGACTACGTCTTACAGAATATTGTGATTTTGGTGTTTGTGTGTGAGCCTTGAGTGATTTGGACTGTCAACCCCCTATCTCCCAGGAGAATTAAGTTTGGCTTCATAGAGCTGCAGCGGATTAGTAGAGTGGCAGTGTTGAATAACAACTCAGTAAAACTTTATACACACACTGCAAACTGCTGGAGTAACTCAGCGGGTCAAGCTGAATCTCTGAAGAAGAGGAATTAGGTGTCGTTTCGGGTCAAGAAGAAGGCCTTCTCTATCTCAGTGTAAAAAAAGGTTCCAACTCGAAACGTCACCTGTTTTTCTCCAGAGACGCTGCCTGTCCAACTGAGTTACTCCAACAATTTGTCTATCTTTGGTGTAAACCAGCATCCACAATTCCTTCCTAATATTTAGCTAATATTTTCATCTTTAGACAGCGGTCAAAGGAATCATTAGAATATCATGTTTAACATAAAAAAGTATATATTTTATTTGGGGGGGAAAGTGCACATGATTTAAAAACTCGGTTGTGTCCCATGTAACGAAGTATAATGTTTTCAGCTGTGAAAATAATTGGTTTCCAGATCTCTGGAGGTTATGCCAGGGAAGACTGAAAAATCTTTATGCACAACAAATCTTTAACCTTTCCTGTGTTTTCAAGTTCAAAAACACTGTAAATCTAACATCACCCTGACACCAATGAATCAAATTCTGTCGGGGAATTAAAATGCTGCCACGTAGATGAACTCTGTGGAATCACTGAAAACAGTTGCTAGACTCCCATGTTTAACTTTTGCCTGAAGTTAAGTTGGTGTCATGAAGTTGAACATCACCTGTTGTCCTTTCATTAAGATCGCATATCGGATGTCTTTATATTTGACCATGAAATAATAACTTGCACTCAAAGCTTGTCTGTGTTCCTTTTTTTATTAATTGGGTTCCTAATGCACACTTCAGTCCACATTGTTAAACCATGTTCATCCGTTTCTAATCCGTCGTTCTCCGTCTTTATCATGAGACTCCTCATTGTTCCAGTGGCTGAACTTAAATTACTTTTTCCTGGCTTATCTATGCTCTTGCCCATCGTGTGGTGATGAGTATGCCGTGAGGATAACTTCAATTCTACATTCCTTTCCTATTTGCATGGAATCGTGTTTCATTTGGCTTTTCAAAATTTTAATATTGGTTTGACTTTTCAAGAGACCTGCACCATGACTTCCAGCTTACTTTGCTGATTGTTTTTTCAGAAACCGTCTATGTCCAAATTTCACCAAATTATCAGATACCCCCTGAAATTAATTGTTGGTTATTAGCTACTTCTGGTACCCTTGAGTTCATACGTGATAGGAGCGGAATTGGGCCATTCGGCCCATCAAATCTACTCCACCATTCAATCACTGCTGATTGATCTTCCCCTCTTAACTCCATTCTCCTGCTGTTTCCCCATAACCCCTGACATCGATGCTAATCAAGAATCTCTCTCTCTGCCTTAAAAAACAAAATATCCATTGACTTGGCCTCCACAGCGTTCTGTGGCAATGAATTCCACAGATTCGCAACCCTCGACTAAAGAAATTCCTCCTTATCTCCTTCCGAAAGGAACGTTCTTTTATTCTGAGGCTATGGCCCCAGGTCCCAGACTCTCCCACAATTGATAAGTTAATTCACAAATATTATAGAGTGTTTGGACAGGACCATTGTACCATTGAGGAGGCAAACTGCAGTGGATCAAATCTGTCTGAGATGCTCAGCTACTATGTACCATCACCAGTCTCTCGAAGCACTTCATAGTACTGAATGTCAGGCTTGGGAAATTTCATCCTGAAACATTTTCAATAAAAAGTGAAGAGTGTTAATTATTTCGGGCACTGTCCTGATTTTATCAGTTAAGGAACAAGTAATTTAAATTGTGGAGATTACAACACAATGCTGTACAGCAAAAGTTTGTGTACAATACACCAAATAGTATTGAAGGCTTCTGCTTCTGAGTTTGGCTTGAATTTGTAGAGTTTGGCTTCTCATTCTTCCTGCAGAAAATGTTCCTCATGTTTGTAGCACAGAGCTTTATTGCTCAAGCTGACCATTTGTGAGCATCCTAGTAATTAATCTGAAGACCTACTGTGAACAATCACACCTGAAGATGTCATATGACCGATCCAGTGAATTCCCCTCGGCCGCAAAGTAGCACGTGCTACACCAGAAGCCACCTGCCCTTATCTACACTTAACAACTTCGAGCAAGATTGAATGATTTGTTTAGTAGATGATTTGTTTGCTTTACAAAAATACTCCAGATTTGTTTCTAGTAATATACCTGAAAGGTACCTGAAGAAATGAACACCATTCTTAACTTTAAAAAAAAGTGTTTCAGAGTGAAATTTACCACGCCTGACATCCATCATTATGAGCCCCTGACTCTCAGTCTAAGGAAGGGTCTCGACTCGAAACGTCACCCATTCCTTTTCTCCAGAGATGTCCGACCCTCTGAGTTACTCCCACTTTTTGTGTCAATCTAACATTATGAAGCTTTGAGTGGTGCACATTATCTTGGCCTCCCTGACAGCTTTGATGCACTGCAGTTTGCCTCCTGTCGCAGCACTCTAACATGTGAAACAGTGTACCAAAATTGATGGAAAGTGATAATAGAATTGTTTTTCAATGATTATTTATCTAAATATGAAAGCCGGTCTTGTAATGCAATAAAACATTTCTACAACGCAAACTGCAATTTTGTACTACCTTGGATTAAACAAATTTGTTGTTCTGGGACTTGGTCTTCCAAAGATTAATGCTACTGGGCCTTTTATTTTGCACTGTGTGTGTGTGTGTGTCCATTCCAGTTCTAACAACTGAGGCAAAGTTGTACAGCTTCAATCTTTTTATAATAACAACTTTTGACTTGATTTGTCCACAGGTTTTGTTATTGTTTTAAGTTTTTTCAATGTGTTTAAATTGAATGCAAACTTAAAGAAAAACTGTGCCAATCATACATTCCCAAGCACTGTGTTTTCACAATGCTGTTCAAAGTAGTTGTTTAATTTGTTTAATTTAATGTTTGTTTAATTAAAAAACTTTAATTTGGCTGATATTTTTTGCCATTTTGGCGGAGCGTCAAGAAGGAGCAAGCATGAAAGACCAACATCGTTTTTTGTAAAAGTATAATATTTAATCATTGCACAAATTGTCTGCAAGGTCCTGGAACATTTCTGGGTGGCACGGTGGCACAGCAGTAGAGTTGCTGCCTCACAGCGCCAGAAACCCAGGTTCAATCCTGACTATGGGTGCTTGTCTGTACGGAGTTTGTACATTCTCCCCGTGACCTGCGTTAGTTTTTCTCCGGATGCTCCAGTTTCCTCCCACACTCCAAACCTACAGGTTTGTAGGTTAATTGGCTTGGTTTAATTGTAAATTGTCCCTAGTGTGTGTAGGGTAGAATTAGTGTACGGGGTGATCACTGGTTGGCGCAGACATGGTTGGGCCTAAGGGCCAGTTTCCGCACCGTATCTCTAAACTAAACTAAAATTTCAATTTGCTAATATTTTCTGAGTTTAACCATGTAAACTGCAGCAATCCAATTCAATGCAAATTAGCTAATTACATTGTTGAACAATTTTTTGGATAGTAATTTTTCAATAGAGGTACATGAAAGGTGATGTTTCCATGGTAATCGATTTCTGTTTCATCGAGCTGATGCGCAGGCCTCAATTGTCCTCAAGTTTGATTGGATCGTTTCATAACACTTGTTTTAATTTAAAAAAGTCATCTTAAAGCTGATCAGTAGAAATTGAAAGGCCTGGATAGAGTGAATGTGGAGAGGATGTTTCCACATCCAGAGAGTCTAGGACCAGAGGTCATAACCGCAGAACAAAAGGACATACTTTTGAAGACACGAGGAGGAATTTCTTTAGTCAGAGGATGGTGAATCTGTGGAATGGGCAAGTTGACCGAAGGGCGTGTTTCTGCGCGATATGACCAGATGCTTTGTTCCAGTTTAAGGACTGTTAGGTGATTGGTTAGGCCAGTAAAAAACACTACCACATATGGCTGTGAATTTTTGGCCATCTTACTCAGTCCTTCGCTGCACAGGCCCTGAGGATTTTTCCCATCGGTGAAAAATAAAAGACTTATTCATGTTTAAAAAATCTTGAGGTTCTCTCTCCTGTCAATCACTGCCATGAAGGCCACGCCTCTTCCGGTGGGAGGGGGAGGGACTATAAAACCCAGAAGTGTGGGCGTGGCTCAGTCTGTCTGCAAGATGGTGAGGGAGAGGTCACGACTCTGTCTGAGCTGGGAAACTACAGAACACTGAGTATGCAATGTACTTGAATAAATGATTTGTTAGCCCTTAATGAAAATGAAATGAGTTGTTGGCCTGCCCTGTGCTTGAAACTGCAATGGCAATGGAAATGTAGTGAAAATGCAATGACCTGTTTGGCTTGAGCCTGCCCTGTGCTTGAAAGTGCAATGGCAATGGAAATGAAGTGAAAATGCAATCAGCTGTTTGGCTTGAGCCTTCCCTGTGCTTGAAACTGCAATGCAATTGGTAATGAAATTAAATGAGTTGTTTGGCCTGCCTGAAACCACTAATTTTGCCCCCCCCCCCCCCAAGGCCCCTATTAGCCGAGAAACCAGTCAATTTTGCCCCAAATGCCCGTATTAGCCCAAGAGGAGCATTTTGGCCCAAAAGGCCCGTGCCAGGCCAGGAAAATGTCCAGAAAAAGTGCCTTTCACTGAGATTTCACAGGTTATTTTTTAAAGAGCCCTTTTGGCCCATCAGGCCTCTACTAGCCCAGGAGTCTCTTCGGTCCATCAGTAAGTATTCCCCTTGCAAGTATTAAACCTCACCCCAGTATTTTTCTCCCTCCCTTCATTGGCTCCCTGTGAGATCCAGGCCCAGGATAGACTTTCCTCCTTCATTGCTGTGATCTGCAGAAAAATATGAAAAATGTCTAAAATTGATTCTCCACCCCTCCCCCAATCTCTCACCTGTTTTGGGCAGAATTTCTGGCAGTTTCTGAGCTGCCAGCCCACCAGGCCTGAGTGACTGAGCTGCCAGCCCAAGAATCCATCTGGAAACCAGTCCCTTCGGCCCACAACACCCATACTAGCGCTCTAGAAAGCCCTTCCCCCCCCCCCTTACTAGCCAGCAATATTGGAATTGGTGTAGAGGTGGAATATTGCGTTGGGGGACCAGCCCTCCTGTGTGACCATGGGACCCAATGGGTTCCACTTAGTCTAGTATTGTTCTAAACCTCTCCTATCCATGTACCTGTCGAACTGTTTTTTAAATGTTAGAGGGTGGAAGTTTAAAGTGAGAGAGGCAAAGTTTAAAGGATATGTGCAGGGCAAGTTATTGACACAGAGGGCGGTGAGTGCCAGGAACATGCTGCTGGGGTGGTGGCGGAGGCAGACTGGATGGTGGCATTCAGGAGACTTTTGGATCATATGCTGGGAATTGACAAATATGGATATCTGCAGGGAGATAAGGGGCGGTCTTGGCATCGTGTTAAGCACATAAATTTTGGGCTGAAGGGCCTGTTCCTGTGCTGTACTGCTGTGTTCTATATATTTTGAGTAATATTTTGCATTTTCCCTACAGCTAATGTTTGGTTGACAAGTCTGCATATTCTTGCTTATTCCCTTTTATCTTTTTTTTTTAAATTATGGCATTACATTTGGTATCTTCCCATCTCAAGGAATTGTTCCATAATCTATAGAATGTTGGAAGATGACAATGCATTCACTTTTACTGGCAGCTTTGTTCAATTCCTCTTTATATCTCATGCCAAGGCAAACCCTTTGTTCCCTATAATTGGGTGGTTTTCTCTTTTGTTTTTATATCAGAAAAGAATATAATTGTTGCTGTTCCTATTCATGTTAGCTATTTCTTATCCGTTATCATGCCTTTCAATGCAGCTCTTCAATGCCTCTGCGCCAACTCGCGCCTCATACCTTCATGGTTTCGTTTGTTTAGATTGAGAACCCAAGTTTCAGATTGAATAGGGAAAAAATGGCACAATTTGCTAGAGTAACTCAGCTGATCAGGAGCTAAGTTACTCCAGCACCTTGTCTTTTTTTTTTGTAAACCAGCAACTGCAATTCCTTGTTTCTACATTCAAATTGAATAGCTTTGGTTTCCATTTTAGTGATCATGTTAGGGCCACTCTCTTTCTTAAGTACTCTGTGCAGTAATACTATCAATTAACCCTTTTCATGGCACAATCTATCATCTAAATTCGTTTTCCCAACTTGGTCCCTTCACAAAAACAGACACAAAGTGCTGGAGTAACTCAGAGTGTCAGGCAGCATCTCTGGAGAAAAAGGATGGGTGATATTTTGGGTCGGGACTCTTATTCACACAGGTCCCTTCACATGCTGATGTGGAATACTATTTGATAAGTGTGTTGGGAAGCCTTGGGTTTAAGTTTATTATTGTCATGTGTAGCAAGGTACAGTGAAAAACTTTGTTTTGCATGCTGTCCAAACAGATCAGACCATGCACAGATACGATCAGTAAACTCAAGTGCAATAGAGCAAATTGGAAGATAGAGTGCAGCATTTAGTTCTAAGCATTATCGTGCATGTTCATTAGACGGCATCCATTTTCCTCAATGGGGTAGAGGTGAATCGAACTGTACCCTAGCTTATGGAAGGACTGTTCAGAAGCCTGATAACGGAGGGAAAGAAGCTGTTCCTGAGTGGCGGTGTGTGCTCTCAAGCTTCTGTTCCTTCTGCTGGACAGGAGCAGGGAGTAGAAGGAAGGAATGTGTTGGGATAAGTCTTTGACTATGTTGGCTGCTTTCCGAGGCAACATGAAGTATAGATGGAGTCAATGGTGGGAAGTCTGGACTGTGCGATTAGATGGTAAAAGCACATGATAGATAAAGCCAAATAATCCAACAACCAGTGAATTAAGTTGAAGTTTTGAAACCCTGACACATCAACACATGGATTTACAAGAAACTAGGTGCGTGAATTGTCATCCACTTTTGGATTGCAGTGGACAATGACGGTTCCAATGAGAGGATGGAGATCTAAAGAACATTCCTCCTCCATAGTGGTGCTCAGTGAGCAAGAACATTCTAAAGACTTGGCTGAAGAATTCACAACCACATTCAGTTGGTTGAATAATCTGAGACGTTAATTTATTATCACAGAGGTCGGTTTATATTTAATTCATTTGATGTGATGGGAAGGCCAAAATAAATCTTTTGGATTGCTGCTCAGTCAATGTATTCTCAGTCATTAGCATGGAGATTTAAGTTGTCATCAATAGCAATAGTAGGTAGGAAAGAACTGCAGATGCTGGTTTAAATCGAAGGTAGACACAAAATGTAGGTAGTACTTATTCACCAATAGCAGTTCGAATCAATCCTCTTTTTTTTTTATTTTTAATTTTTAATTTATTAGAAGTACATTACATTACAACCACATACATTAGTACTCGTCACTTATGTCTTCTTACAATTAATGTACTCCATTTATTTTTTACACTAGAAAAGGAAAAGATTGAAAGAAAGAAGAAAGTGAAGGAAAAAGTGAGAGTGTCGAAAATGTGACAACAAAAAAGGACGAAGACCCTATAAGAACAAAATTAAAAACAAAAGAAAAAGAGTTAAGAAATAGACCCTAGAAAAGAAAGAGAAAGAGAAAGAGGAAAAAGAGAGAAACAAATATTTTTATGAGCATTACGCAAATGGGACATACCAACTCTTCAACTATCATCCCCCCTTACCTGACCTCAATTTTTTTTTTAAAGGTACCTTTGCACCCTATATTTGTAAAGTCTCAATAATCCTAATTGAGAAGCAATTTGCTCTTACTTTATTGGATCTTAATCCTAAATCTGTCCTGAAGAACATGGTCAGAAATTCTTTACCAAAAAACCTGGTGCAGTTCAAGAACATGAGTCGATCTCGCCTTTCCAAAGTCATTTAGTGTTGGACAATAAATACTGATTTATACTGATGCGATAGAACTTTATTTATCCCAGGAGGGAAATTGGTCTGCCAACAGTCATAAAACACAAGATACATGAAACAAATCGCTAGTAGTTTCAACAATCACTTTTGAATGTAGCTGCGCTGCACCTGTGGTATGATGAGGTTTGGCAATTTTGCAGACTAAATGGGTGGTGAATCTGTGGAATTCATTGCCACAGAAGGTTGTGGAGGCCGAGTCAGTGGATATTTTTATGGCGGAGATTGACAGATTCTTGATTAGTAAGGGTATCAGGGGTTATTGGGCAAAGGCAGGAGAATGGGGTTGAGAAGGAAAGATAGATCAGCCCCGATTGAATTATTCTGCTCCTGGAATTTATGAACTTTTGAAGAGCACGATGACTTTGGAAAATTGTCATTCCATTGTTCCTGGAGCACAGAGGGGAGTCTGGGATCTTGTACTATTGGTTGCTAGGTGGAACTATCCTGGCTGTGCTGACTGCCAGGGAGAGGCAGATTGCCATGATTTATCACAGTCATATTCCCTGCTGTTCAAAGATAGCTGGTTCCTGGCCTTAAATCAACGTTCATTGCTTTGTCTAATATTATATTTGAAGACGTGTCAGTTCTTGTACCTAGAATAAAGCATCAAATGGTGGCTGGGAGTACCAAGACTTGAGCCTGTTTGGGAACCAACTTCATACGTTTCTGGGGGTGTGGAAAATCAGTGTTCTACGGCAATCATGAATAAAAATAACAGATAAATCTGTGGCTATGATGGCTGTTGGGGTGCATCGGGAGCACTAGAACCAGCTTGACCCAGAACCAGCAGTGAAAGATAGACACAAAATGCTGGAGTAATTCAACAGGTCAGGCAGTATCACTGGAGAAAATGTTTAGGTGACGTTTCTGATCGGGACCCCCGACTCAAAACGTCACCTATCCATTTTCTCCAGAGATGCTATAAGACCTGCCGAGTTACTCCAGCATTTTGTGTCCATCTTTGGTATAAACAGAATCTGCAGTTCCTTTTATTACAGCATGATAGATTGGCTATGGGAGGAGTTTGTTTCTTGAAGATTTATTTATTCGATGGTAAAATGTTCATATCAGAACCCTGAACCAAAGACAGGAAAGTGGTCTAGGAACCAAAATTTACCTCTGAAACTCTGGGAGTTTGGTGTGGTGGCTTGAGTGAAGAATTTACAGTTCATTAATTATAGGCATTATATGTCAGTCGCAATGTTTGTCATGCATTTGGCATTTCTGCTTATGAAAATTATATTCTATAGCTGTGCTGTAGAAAACAAAGCAGCCTGTTAATTATACAAGATTTTTAAATCTAGTTTGCACCAAGATCCTTGTTGAAGTGTGAATTAACACATTTACATAATTTCTTCCAGCTAAGGGCTATTTAGGTGAGGAAATGGAAGGATCAATATATAATCCCAATGTGAGAGAGGATCTATATCCTGGAGAGCAGTCTATGCTTGTCCTTAAAATATCTTGAAAGCCAAGACTGAGAATCTTCGACGCTAGTGGTGTCAAGGATGCGTGATTTGTTGGAAATGTATATTTGACGTGGACTTCTTGGATTCATAAGTGATGGGAGCAGAATTAGGCCATTCATCCCATCACTTCTACTGCCATTCAATCATGGCTGATCTATCTCCCTCCTAACCCCATTCTCCTGTCTTCTCCCCATAACCTCTGACACTCGTACTAATCAAGAATCTATCTCTGGCTTAAATATATCCACTGATGGCCTCCACCGCCTTCTGTGGCAAGAATTCCACAGATTCACCACCTTCTGACTAAATAAATTCCTCCTAATCTCCTTCCAAAAAGAACGCCCTTTAATTCTGAGGCTCTGACCTCTAGTCCTAGACTCTGCCATTAGTGCAAAAATAAGTCTATAGTTCCCTGAATGCGGCAACACAAATGGATAAGGTGGAAAAGAAGGCATACAACATGTTTCCCTTTGTTGGTTGTTGCATTGAATATAAATGTTAGTAAGCCATGTTGCACTTGTACAAAGCTTTGGTGAGGTTTCATTATTGTGTGCAATTCTGGTCACCACATTGCAGGAAGGAATTGTAGAGGGTGTAGAAAAAGGTTCATCAGGATGGTGATGGGTTGGAGTGCATTTGCTAAAGGAGAGAGTGGACAGTCTTGAATTGCATTTGCTGGTGCAGCGGAGGCTGAGAGGCGATCTGTCAGAAGTATGTAAAATTATGAGGTGTAGACAGTCCTTGTCCCTGGGTGGCATTGGTTTAAAATGAATGGGGAAACATACTAGGGAGATTTACGAGGCAAGTTGTTTTTACACAGACAGTGGCTAGGTGTTTGGAACATGATGTGGATGGAGTGTTAGAAGTGGATACCATTGCAAATATTAAGAGGCATTTAGATGGACACATAAAATGGGTGGTATAGATCATGTGCAGGCAAAATTAGTTTTTATTGGCGTCATAATCAGCGTGGACATGGTGGGTGGAAGAGCCTGTTCTTATGCTGTACACTTCTTCTATGATCATCTTGATCTTGTCCAGTGACGTGCAGGCTTGGTAATCTGTACGCTATAAACCTTCTGTTTCCAGTCATCTTGTATTTATTGTTGGGAGAAATGAGTGTCAAGAAAGGTACATCTCTCTTTTCAAGAGTTAGGATATGGTATTCATACAAGAGATGGCAGTAATTGAGTTCCTTTATGATGCAGAGGGATTGTTGAACACCATGCATGGAGAATCATCAGGAGGGTCAAAAATTGCAAGCTGCTTTCAAAAACATATTATTTCATCCCAGACCTCTTGTTGAGTTACATGGCAGCAATTGAATTGAGCATTTTACCTGCAGCAAATACACTTGCCTGTGTTGTCCTGGTATTGTGCTGAACTTGCGCTGTGTTACACTCTTGAACTCCAACATTAAAAAAAATTAAATGAAATGTCATCTGTCACATTGATAACTTTCTCAGACTGAATAGAGATCATGACCAATTTGCATAGCTTGTAAATTGGAGTGCAGCAGTATTTAATCTCGTGCTGCTGTTAGTGTACGATGTTAGAGTTAAAGCTAACACTCCCACACCATTTAAATTTGCACTACACTAGCTCATAAAATTTTGCTAATAACGAACTACCTCATTATTTACAGCTGGCAAGTATAACACATTTTCTATTTCTACTAATTTGTTATTCTCAACAGCCGACGTACGATGCCTACGTGCAATGTGCTCAAAGGAGAGGCACTTTTTGTTTACCCCACTGTCACCATGCGTTCCATATCACCGTCTGCTAACCCCCCCCCCCCCCCCCTCCCCCATTACCCCGGCCACTTCCTCCTCCAAATGTTCCTAAATGAGTTCACTACTAATAATTCTCGTGTTCCGGAAGAAAAGCACTGCAAGCTTCATTAGGTGTGGGTGTGTGCTGATTGCCACTGCTACTTTATATCTAAGTTGTGTTCAAGATCGCAGGCAGAATTGTATCAAACGCTGGTCTGGTTGGATGTGCTTTTGATTGTGATCTTTTCTGAGGCAGTTTCTCAACCCCGTTGCCTTTATCTTTTTTGTTGTCACATTAGCACAGCAATAAAAAAATGTTGCTGGCAGACTGCGGCTTTTAATATTTCAGTTTGAGAACCGTATTATTTATTGAATGGTTTGGTGACCACAGTTGAGGGAAACTGGCAGAGTTTGCTTGTGGTGTTCTGTGCCCTTGCTGGATCGCACATTTGCAAAAGCCTGGGAAAGAATATCATGAAGTGTTTTAAAGATGAGACCTGTTGGAATTCGAAGAGGAAGGCTGGTTTTCACTGCCCTGGTAACCAGCCATGATGCAAATTTTACAGATTATGAAGGAGCTGGTGTCGCCATCAAAAAGAAGCAGTGATGAAAAAGGTACAAATCTACTCTATAATATCGCCAAGCGCCATCAAATTCTTGAGTATGTGAGATGTCATTCTCATTTACCTTTCAGTTGCATTTAGTTACGGGGATCTGTTTTTGAGGTTTTATTATTCTGCCGTGGTTTTTTAAAATAGTTGCTGCAGAAAAACAATCAAAAGGAATTGCTGCACATTACATTATTTTCCAGAGTATTGTGTGGCTTTGATTTAACTCTAGCCTGTTCCTGCTACATGCTTGTTTTTGTCGCCAGAGAAAAAGTATTTAATCCTTAGTATCTTTGTGCCGTTTCCAACTTTTCTGTGCAGCTGGGAGCTGATCATTGAGCAGGGAGATTTGGATAGCAAAGTAAAATCAAATAAATGGTCTTCATTTTTGCTGTCACTTCATATGCTAACTTTATTTTCATTTAAAATTTAATTTTAAACTGATGAAACTTTTAATCTATCTGGAGATTATCTCCGCAATCTGCACTTTGTTCGTCCACTGCAGGCACAGCACAAGGTTAGTGCAATGATGGAGTAAATTCTTATTGGAAAGGAAATCTAAGTAACTGTTGGTTTTGTCGCAGAATGATATGTTCAAAGCTGCTGAATAGATGTGTTCTGTCTTTGGAAGCCAACGGGGAACTTCCATGTTAATAGAATTCAAGTGAGACTCTAATCTAATATAAAATTCCTTGTTTAAATGAGGAGTTAGGATTTAATAAAGTGCAGGAATGTCGATTTGTTGTTTAAAGAGTTTTTGTTTTTAAGGGGAATTTGATTGTGTCTTCAAGTACTTTTTGCCAAGGGAATGGTGATATAGACACCATTCCAGGTGTGTTGCAGATGTTAAATTACATTAAAATGATAGTTTTTTAGGAAATTATGTAAGTACATTTATTAGTACTTGCATTTTGTAGCAAGGAAAAGCAAATTAAATTCAATTATTTATCGACTGCATCTTTTACTGTTGAAAATTATTTTTCAACTAAGTTGTGTTTGCAATATGATTAGATTAATATTGTAATTGAATTTATGGGGAGACAACTAATATTTTTCACGAATATTGATTTTGAACATGTGATGATACATGTACCAAGATACAGTGAAATGTTTGTTTCACCTGCTATCTGAGCAAATCAAACCATACAGGAGAGCAGCAAGAGAAAATAAACTGAGCGCAGTTACAGTTAAGTGTAGATTGCTTTTAAAAAGTGCATGGGCCGTAACATGGCAGTTTGGAAGATCTGGACCTCAGCATATGGGAGGTCAGTTGAAGAGTCTGATAGCATTCATTCATTCTTCCCCCGCACAATTACAGCATGGAATAATCTCCACCCTACTTTAGTTACCCAACCAGATGCAACTAAATTTCAGGCAGCTCTTTCTTCCCAAAAACCCTTTCTGGCTTAAGTCCTCCCTCCACCACCTCCAGTTTAAATTCCATTTGGAATATTTTGGAGGACCAAGAAACCAAGAACCAAGAACCAAGCAGCAGAGAGAAGCTGTTCTTGAATCTGGTTCAAGCTTTTGTATCTTGTGCCTGACAGGAGGGCGTAGAAGAGAGAATGACCAGAGCTATAAATGCATCCTTGCAGGGCAAGGATATCCTAACTGATTGTGATCTTTGAGTGAAAGTCTACAATCCAGTCACCGGGGGAGGGTGGAGTGAGAGGTACGGGGGTGGGGGCTGGTGATGGTGTTGCTGAGTCCTAGGTCCAAGAGTTGGAGATGAGTTTGGTTTAGTGTAGTTTAGAGATACAGTGCGAAATAGGCCCTTCGGCCCACCAAGTCCGCGCTGACCAGCGATCTCAGCACATTAACACTATCCTACACACTAGGGACAATATACACATACACCAAGCCAAGTAACCTCCAAACCTTTACGTCTTTGGAGTGTGGGAGGAAACCGAAGATCTCGGAGAAAACCCACGTGGTCACGGGGAGAACGTACAAACTCCGTATAGACAGCACCCGTAGTCTGGATCGAACCCCAGTCTCCGGTGCAGCAAGCGCTGTTAGGCAGCAACTCTACCGCTGCGCCACCGTGCGGTTTGGAATAATAGTGTTGAACGGCCCTCAACATATTGCCAGATGACACTTTCCTGGACACATTTGACAAATTCCACCTCGTCTAAACCTTTTGCACTATGACATTCACAGTTAATGTTGCGAAAATTAAAATCCCCTATCACGACAAGCTGTTTAGACCTGCAGTTGCCTGCAATTTCCTGGCACATTTGCTCTTCTAATTCCCATGGACTATTTGGGGGCCCGTAGTACACCTCCAATAAGGTAATCATTCCTTTCTTGTTTCTCAGTTCCACCCATATTTCCACACTAGACGAACTGTCCACAAGGTCGTCTATAACCACTGCCCTGACATCCTCCTTAACCAATAACGCCCTCCTCTTTTACCCTCACCTCTGTCTCACCTGAAGCACCTGGAACATTGAGCTACCAGTCCTGCCCCTCTCTGAACCAGGTTTCCGTAATGGCTACAACGTCCCAGTTGCAAGTGCCTATCCATGCCTTAAGTTCATCTGCCTTACCTGTCAGGCCCCCCCCCCCCCCCCATTAAAATAGATGCAATTTAAACTGATATTCCTTCCTCGCTCCTTGCTTCTCTCCTACCTATTCTGTCCTCTCATCACCCTCCAAACCAACTTCTAACCTCTTCCCTACCTCGGTCCTGTACAAGATCCCACCCCTCTACCAAACTAGTTTAAACCCACACGTGTAGCACTGGTAACTAGCGTATATAACAAACAGCAGGTCCATTCATGTTTCTTCCCTCATTTGATCTATCTACATAGGTCTCTCCTGTACACAACCTTCAATAATTCCTTCCCTCAGCTTTCTACGCCAAAGCAATCCCAGTTAATATTTGGGAATTGAAAATCTCTGCTCCTTTAACCCTATCTCAATTACATTTCTCTTTTTTATTTGCCTACATATCTGTTCCTCAGTTTCCTGTTGACTATTCAAAGCCTGTAATACATCCCCAGCAAAGTGACAATATCCATTTTGTTCTTAATCTCTGTCCATAAGGGTTTGTTTGAGGAGTCTTCTAGGATATCCTCTCTCAATACTGAAGTAATGGAATTCTTGTCTAACAGAACAATGCTTCCATCTCATTTGTACCCTGTTGGACTTTGCCTGAAAACTTGATATCTCAGCACACGGAGTTGCCAGTCCTGCTCACCATGTCTTGCAGAAAAAGAAAGGAGTAACACAGCGGGTTGGACAGCATCCCTAGTGAACATGGATAGCTGAGATTTCGGGTCTGGACCCTTCTTCAGACTTCTTACTTATGTTTTTCTATTACAATTGTATATTCATAATTGCCACTGGTAGTATCATTTTTAAACAGAGTGCTGGGGGCCTGGAACACATTGCTGCGAAGGTGGTGTAGACAGTTTTGATAGTGGCATTTAAGAGGCTATTAGATAGGCAGGGAATGGAGGGTTTTGGATCGTGTGCAGACAGAAGAGATTACTTTCACCCGGCATCATGTTCGACACTGACATTGTGGACTGCAGTGCCTGTTCTTGTGCTGCTACTGTTCACTGTTCTAAGATATGATGCAGACTAGCAGAGAAATGGGTGATTAATGAATTATCCTTGGCCAAGAATTGGGCCAGGGAATGTTTTTTTTAATTTTTTTTTTAAATTTGTATTTTATTAGAAGTACATTACATTACAACCACATACATTAGTACTTGTCATTTATATCTTCTTACAATTAATGTACTCCATTTATTTTTTACACTAGAAAAGGAAAAGATTGAAAGAAAGAAGAAAGTGAAGGAAAAAGTGAAAGTGTAGGAAATGTGACAACAAAAAAGGACGAAGACCCTATAAGAGCAAAATTAAAAACAAAAGAAAAAGAGTTAAGAAATAGACCCTAGGAAAGAAAGAAAGAGAGAAAGAGGAAAAAGAGAGAAACAAATATTTTTATGAGCATTACGTAAATGGGACATACCAGCTCTTCAACTATCATCCCCCCCTTACCTGACCTCAATTTTTTTTTTTAATGTACTTTTGCACCCTATGTTTGTAATAATTCTATAAATGCAGACCACGTCAGGTGGAAGTGATCTGGTTTACCTGCTAGGAGGAGTCTTATCTCTTCTAGGTATAATGTTTCAAACATATTTGAAATCCACATATTTATAGTTGGTATGGGAGCCTTCTTCCAAAATTTTAGAATTAGCTTTTTTCCAGTTATTAACCCATAGTCCATTAGTTTCTTTTGAAACACATTTAGATCTGGACCATCTTCCGTTATACCGAAGATAATCCATTCTGCTTTGGGTATCAGTCTTGTTTTAAATAACTTTGTAAAGATTTCAAAAATTTCATTCCAAAATTTTTGAATTTTTGTACAAGAAATGAATGAGTGCGTTATGGTAGCTTCTTGGGATTGACATTTATCACAAATAGATGATACATTTGGGAACATTTTATGAATTTTAGTTTTCGAATAATATAATCTATGTAAAATTTTAAATTGTATTAAAGTGTGTCTTACATTAATCGAGCATTTATGCACGTTTAATAAGTATTCATTCCAACTTTCCTTTGAAATTTTAATAGCTAACTCTTGTTCCCAGTCTCTTCTGATACCCTCCATAGATGGTATTTGTGCATTTAAGATAATATTATACAAATATGATATTAAGTTTGCTGATTCCGCTTTTATCTGCATTGCCTCGTCCAGTACATCTGCTGGGTTATTATGATGATCTTTTGTATATTTTTTCAAATAGTCGCATATTTGAAAGTATTTAAAATATTGATTATTTCCGAGTTTATATTTTATTTGTAATTGTTGAAATTAAAGTAATTTTCCAGTTTCATACAAGTCACCAAGCGTTTTAATTCCTAATCTATCCCATTGTGTATAAGCTTTATCTATAATAGAAGGATTAAACGAAGGGTTATTGACTATAGGTAATAAAAGTGATAAATTTCTTAATTTTAAATTTTGTTTTATTTGTTTCCAAATTCGGATTGTACTATGAATAATTGGGTTCTTATTATAATTTATGTTATTCAATTTCATTGGAGAGAGGAGGATCGCTCCAATGTTTCTAGAGGAGCAATCCTCTTTCTCCATTACAATCCAGTCCGCTTGCTGGGCGGAGTTATCCATCAGTTGAATCATATTTTTAATATTTACTGACCAATAATAATACATAAAATTAGGTAGTGCTACACCCCCTAATACTTTAGGTTTATTCAGATGAGTTTTTTGTATTCTATGTGATTTATAGTCCCATATAAAATTAGTGATATCTGAGTCGAGTTTTTTAAAAAACTTCTTTGGTAAGTATATAGGAATTGATTGAAATAGGTATAAAATTTGTGGTAAAAAGATCATTTTTATTGCGTTTATTCGGCCTATTAAAGACATCGGGAGCGTTTTCCAGAATTTAATTAGTGTGTTTAATTTATTAAGTAAGGGGTCAAAATTTGCCCTAGACATACCTTGATATGATCTGGTAATTTCGATTCCCAAATATTTAAATTTTTCTGTAGCTATTTTAAAAGGGAATTTTAAAAGATGTGTTGAATCTTTCGGTTTTATTGACATAATTTCACTTTTATTCCAATTTATTCTATATCCAGAGAAAGATCCAAAATCTTCAATTAAATTTAATATATTTTGTATAGTGATTTGAGGTTTTGTAATGTTGAAGTTAAACTGAAGTTTACAAACATGAGAATGTATAGAAGTCCCAGTCTATTTCCAGTTCACATCCAGACTGCTTTTGCACAAGATTATTTTGATGCAAATCCAAGTCTTGGAAAATAGATTATTGGCAAATCTATTGCCGATCGTGACCTTTTAATGCCATTGTAACAATTTGGTTTTACCCTGGAGCTCCGTGCTGGGATAACTATTTTAATGTGACCCAGAATTTCTTGTCCAAAGTCTTGGTAGATCAGCTATCAACTAATTTTACACAACACTTTGGATTTGCACCAGATCATCCCACAAACAAAGTCTGTACACGTCTGCCCTTCCTACGTTGTAACATTATGAAATAATTTATGAGAGTGATTTGTAGGATGCAACTCTCCATTGGACAAACTCATCCTGTAAGAACTTGGTATCCAGTAAACGTAAAACCAGTTTTTAGGTCAGAGCTTAAATGTGCCAATTGAATTTTAATCTGACCTACATGAATATACTGGTGAATCACACCCAGTGCTGTGTTCTCCTGTAACTGAGGTGGGCTGTTGGTCGCCATTTATGTTAAATGAACCATTTCTATCCAGGCCCTAGAATTTCCTTGAAGGTTTTATTCTTTGTATCTATACATTGATTTCTATATGTTGTTCAACCTAAAGTGTCTTTATTTCTGGCTGTTTCTGTATCAACACTAATTTGGATGAACATTAGCCATTCTCGACACATTTGTATAAAAATATTATAATTGACAGTGTCCTTCACCTTCTGATTTCTCTCTGTCATTCTTTAGTGTTACTGGTTCTTCAAAATTCAGAACTGTCACAGCAATGTAAAACTTACAGAATTACATTTATTTGGAAACATTGAAACATTGCTGGAAGTACAGGATTTTGGTGTGTGTGCTTTATCATCATTCCTTACAATGCCGTGTACAACAGTGATCGCAACTTCTACTGAAGTGTGGATGGCCGGTGGCTCGCTAGAAGCTCATCCGCCCCTTGACAGGTCTTGTTTTTGGTCCTGCTGGGGGTCCACAGCCCCCTCCTCACTTGGCAAACCAGGTGGGGGACACGGTTTAGTCGCTGACTATCTGACCATGGAGCAGGTAACACGGGATTACATGGTACCCGTGGCGGGGGGAACTCCCCCCGACCTGACCTGAGGATCCTATTTGGAGACAACAGTATAATATTTCATAGAGGCTATACATACCCGTCTGAAGAATTTTAATTGTTGGGTTGGTTGGAATTGTATATTTGAGGTAGATCCTTGACTAGTGGGGGAGTCTAGGACCAGAGGTCAGCCTCAGAATTAAAGGACGTTGCTTTAGGAAGAAGATGAGGTGGAATTTCTTAAGTCATTGGGTTGGGAATCCGTTGAATTCTTTCCCACAGAAGGCTGTGGAGGTCGTCAATGGATATTTGTAAGGCAGAGATAGATAGATTCTTGATTAGTACAGGTGTCGGGGGTTACGGGGGGAATGCAGGAGAATAGGGTTAGGAGGGAGCGATAGATCAGCCATGATTGAATGGCGGAGTAGACTTGATGGGCCAAATCACCTAATTCTGCTCCTATCACTTGTGACCTTATAACTCTTGTTTTAATTGTAATTAAGTCAGCTGCATTTACCAAAGCATTCAAATGTGGACGAAGACGAGGATGAAGTACTTTCTTTAAAATCTATTATGTTTTTATTTATGAGGCCCTGCTTTGACCTTCATGCAATTCTCAGCTCTCGTAGCATTTCTTTGTAAAATGCTTAATGTTTTGATTAGGACTTGCAGGTCAAGTGAGAATTTTTGAAGTGAGAGGTTTGATAGAGACTTGAAGGATTTTCCAAATCAAAACACATAATAAAATTACTTCTGAGACTTTTTGCACAATACAGAACTAATTGGTAGAATGGGTCTTGTGCCAAAAAAAGTCTGTTCAATTTAGTGTATGTAAATTAAGTGTTTTGTTCCACAAAAGTCATCAGTGTCCTTTTTCTTCATGGTTAAAAGTTAACATTTTATTTATCCAGTTTTCACTTCTTCCCTTGTGTGTCTCTTATTGATGACATATCGCCACAGGAGATTATTTTTCCCTGTGGCTATCAAACTTTATAACTCCTCCCTCATCTGTCGTGGGGTAGACTGAGACTGACCCCACCCCCCTCCCCCCTCCCCCCAAACCTTTGCACGTCACCCCAAACCTTTCAACTCACCACTTTAATTTAATGTTTCATGTATTTTGTGTTTTTACGACTGTTGGCAGATCAATTTCCCTCCTGGGAATAAATAAAGTTCTATGTATATTCTAAGCATGCAGTTGAAGTGTTTTATATAGCTGAAATGTGATATTGTTTTTGTTCTGGTTTGTGTAGTTTAAGCGCATCTTTTTGGACAGACCTTCAAGTTTAAGCACAACTTACTTCCTTGCCAGTTCTCCATCTTCAGCATTCAACCATAAACCAAATTGATCTTATTGCTATCCAACACTATCAACCAGCTTGGTGCAGGCTCTGATATCACAGTGATACTATCTCACCTCTGATATTATTTTTTGTACATTGACGTTTTGAGAAAATAAATTTTTCTGTTAATAAGTAAATTATTAATTTTAACTATTGTGTTTATAAATGTTCACTAATTAAATCAAGGTTGAGATAGAAACAATTTTGAAGTGACTCAGCGGGTCAGGCAGCATCTCTAGAGAAAAAGGAATAGGTGATGTTTTGAGTTGAGACCTTTCTTCAGACCTCCTACACATCTAATCAAAGTTGAGTTGGAGCACAACTTCCTAGGTTTCCATTTTCCCTGTATTTCTGCTTTTGGAACTCTCTGCTCTTCGAGGTAACAGTTTCTGATAGTATTTCACACAGTAACTGTGCAGAGGTGGTTCTCAATGGTCGGGGAGTCTACAAGCAGGAGCCCCAGTCTCGGGTTAAAGGATCAGTCATTTAATGAAGAAATTATTGATTCTGGCGATTCTGAATCTTTTTACCCCGGACAGTTGTGGACATGCAACCAATGTTCATAATCAAGGTTAAGACTGATAGATTCGTGGGCATGAAGAAACTAGAAACATTAGGATTATTGGGATATGCAATGGAGATCAGCTATGATTTTATGGCTGGCTGGAAGGGCTTGTGTAGGAAGGAACTGCTTGTAATATTAGGAAGGAACTGCAGATGCTGGTTTAAACTGAAGCTAGACACACAATGCTGAAGTAGCGTTTCGGGTCAAGGTCTCGAAACATCACCCATCCCTTCACTCCAGAGATGTTACCTGTCCCGCTGAGTTACTCCAGCATTTTGTCTCTATCTTTTGCTTGTAATATTACCAGGTCACGTTTCATAAATTTAGAGCAAATCCTGTCTCTGAAAAAATTCTAAGCATGCATGGAGCCTTCACTAACATTGATCTTTGTTTTGAGATGAATACGACATTTTACTTTGAAGGCTTGCAGATGGGAGTTTAACGATAATTCAAAGTAAATAAGTATATAATGTTCAGTTTGTATGAGCAAGGCTGCCAAGACTGAATCTTCCTGAAACAGCTTGAAACTTAAGCAGATTTTTAAAAAAAAATTATCAAAGGGAATGTGATATTTTTCCAGCACATAAGAACATAACAGCTCTATCTTCTTTGTGTCAGAAAAGATTTGCATCTTATTTGGTTAGCAGATGGTAAAACCAGTTTTTCTTTATAGTGTGCTGAGGGCACATGTTGCATCTCTGCACTTCTGCTCATAAATAAACCATGAACACTGTAATGAATTAGCCCATCTCAAATCAGGAGCAACGTTGTAACAAGGCTTGATATTCATTGCTTTTGCAGGGCAAAGGCAACAGATATAGCTTGATGGTCACTGGAGAGATCTGTGGAAGGTTAAATGCATGTTCATTGAAAAACTCTTGTAGTGTTAAGTCCATTTCCTTCAATAGACTGCCAATAGTCATGTCATCTGCATGCCTGACCCCAGACTCCTGAGACAGTCTATTCTGAACTCTTCCACAGAATAAATCACCAGGTGGACGGAGGAAATGATTTAAGATGTTCTTAAAGGAGAAAAAAAATGCAACATCTTAATTGACTTGGGAATTCCTGGTCCATGATTACTTTGAGACCCAGCAGTCACGATGACACTGAGATCCACACTTAGTGCATCAGTTACTCATAAAATCTCAATTTAAATCTCTGCCTCAGAGGGCGGTGGAGGCAGGTTCTCTGGATGCTTTCAAGAGATAGCTAGATAGGGCTCTTAAAAATAGCGGAGTCAGGGGATATGGTGAGAAGGCAGGAATGGGGTACTGATTGGGGATGATCACATTGAATGGCGGTGCTGGCTCGAAGGGCCGAATGGCCTCCTCCTGCACCTATTGTCTATTGTCTATTGTCCAAATGGTGGAGGGAGTGCAACAAAGCTATTCTGATGCCCCACCTGTCAGGCATCTTCTGCTCCATCTTTGGGAGAATCGCTGGGCCTTTTATTGGTCTCATTAGGAACCTCAGATCCACAGAACGGGAGAGGAAGTCATCCTTGATCCCATAGGACAGTTTAAGAAAAGGAAAAGATTGTACAAATGGTAGATGTTAAATGCATGATCAATCACCCGGGTAATAAAAAGGAACTGCAGGTGCTGGTTTATACCAAAGATAGACACAAAATGCTGGAGTAACACGGTGGATCAGGTCGCATCTCTGGAGGAATTGGGTAGGTGAGGTTTCAAGTCGAGATCCTTAGTCAGACTAAAGTAGTCTTCAGCTTGACCTGCTGAGTTACTCCAGCACCTTGTTTTCTATCAATCACCTGGGAGTGATCTTACATCTAAAATAACCCATAGTGCATCAGTAATGTATAGATGAAAGAACTATATTTATTTAGTATAATTTCAGAAAAATCGTTGTCACTGAATTCCTTGGTTAGAGTGATGCTTTGTATGTTAAGTGACACATTGGGAATTTCTTAAGAATTGTCAAATCATTTTTTTACATTGTTTATGCATTCTTTTCATTTTATTACTCAAAATTGTTTTTTTATTTGGCTGTTTGGGATGGAAGGTTTTTTGAGCATGTAGATCCCAGTTCCACTAAACTGTTTTGTTTTTTCTTTTGTGCATTGGATATAATGTCATCTCTGCTATGTTAATATATATAGTTGAGAAATATAGGTCACAGATATGAGCACATTTTTATAGCTTGCCTTGTCAACTCGGAGAATTCAGAAAGTCTAATATTGAAGAAATTGTCTTAAATGAAAGCATACTTTTTCTCTCTGTGTCCTATTGGCTAAAATATTTTGGATAAAGCAATGTAAGATAAGCTTTATGCCTTTCGAATACCTCTAACTTTGATTTAGAAATGGCTCTCTGCAAATTTGTTTGTGAACATATTTTGAATTCATTACTACCTCTTTAGAAGTTTTGAAACTAAAATATTATGAAATTCTTGTGCTTTATTCCTTTTTCTGGCACGTGGGTGAACTATCAAGGCCATAGTCTGCCGCCTGTTCCAAATTGCTCTTGAAACGTTGGTGGTGCACTATCATGAGCATTTAAGGAGAAGATAATCGCCCAGTGTGGTAGGGAGGAGGTTCTAGAATTTAGACTCTCAATATGTTCTAAGGTGCAATGTTCATAAGTTATAGGCGCAGAAGTAGGCCATTCGGCCCATCGAGTCTACTCTACCATTCATTCATGGCTGATCAATCTTTTCCTCTCAACTCCATTCTCCTGTCTTCTCTCCATAACCCCGGACACCCGTACTAATCAAAAACCTATCACCTCCGCTGTAAAAATACCCAATGTCTTGGCCTCCACAGCAATGAATTCCACAGATTCACCACAAATTGCTCCCTTCCCACCTGCAGCAGAAACGTCATTAACTCACTGCTTCCTGCTCCTTCAGAGAACAAAATATTATTTTACTCTTGTAATTTGGATGTGAATGTACAGGTGATGCTGAGTTTTTGTTGGATCTGAGGAATGCTAACTTTGTCCCTCCAAAGACATACCTCAGAAACCCGGAGCCCCAAAATTATGCTGTTGGATTGCAGGGGGGCAATTAATAAGTATGATAGAAATGGAAAACAACTTTAATTTCCTCCTGCATTTGATGTTTGCGATTCAGTGCCCAGATTGATATGAATGAGACCCGAATATAAACTCTGAATGTGCTTTTAAGCAGAATACGATATGAACTGATAGACAAGTGATAACAAAATGTGGGAGGACAGTTGTTTTGCTCAGAACCATGCTCTGGTAACTTCAACACATGCAACTGTTTACTGACCATTTTCTAAAATTTCTGTCGATTTGAGAGAGACCATCTTTCTTGAATTAACTCAGCCACTATTTTTTATTTAAGAGAGTGGTTTGCAGGCTGCACTGGGAATAAAAGAGAAACTAGATCTGCATTTGTAAAATGGGCATAAGAGGAATTATCTTCACTCACTCCCTAAGTGCTGTGCACTTATCATGAATGCACAAATGTGGAAATGATGGTCCTGTGATATAAATGTGCATTTTGTTCTGTTTTGTATTCCTTGTGCTTTTTAATCACTTGCTGTTATTTACCTCTGTACACAACCCTCAATCAACAACTCATTATATATACTTGTTAAGTCGTAATTACTTTCATTTTGCATTTCTAATAATATCATAATATGAAGCACTGAAAATGGGCGCACAAATGTAGCCGAGGCCAAGATTTGTCCTGAACCAGACAAAAAAGCACACCAACGCCTCTACTGCCTCAGGAGAGTAAGGGAACTCGGCATGTCTCCAACAGCTTTCATCAACTTCTACAGATACACCATAGAAAACATATTGTTGGGCTGCATCACAGCTTGGTTTGGGAAAAGCTCTGTCCAAGACTGCAAGAAATTGCAGAGAGTTGTGGATGCATCCCAGTCCATCACACAGACCAGACTCCCTACCATCGACTCCATCTGCACTTCACGCTGCCTGGGAATGCAGGCAACATAAGAAAGGACGATATTCACTCTGGTCATTCCAACCTCCCCCCCCTCTCTCCCATAGTTAAAAAATCTTGAAAGCACGATCCGCCAGATCAGGAACAGTTACTTCCCCTTGGTTATCAGACTACTGAACAGTCCTCCCATAAACTAGGGTGGTGTCCTGATCTCATTAACTTAACTCATTGTGAACATTGCAAATCTCTGCTTACAGTTACAGAAAAAATGCAATGATCGAAGCAGAGATTTGCAATAATCTCTGTTGCAGTGCAGTGCTTAGAAAATATTTCAACTGCATCTGAATTATATTTATAAGTAAGAACGGGAATGTAACATGGAGCTGGGACAGTAATACAGGAAATACAATTTGACTGATTCATGAATAAGAAGGAACTGCAGATGCTGGTTAAAACCGAAGATAGGCACAAAATGTTGGAGTAACTCAGCGGGATTAATATATGGGTATTTAATGTTCAGCATGGACTCGCTGAACCAAAATGGTTGTTAACAAGCTTTATGGTGCTAATCCTATGGGTCAGGTGCAACAATGCGACCAATAATTGTACCATCATTTATCAGTTATTCTAGGTATACCACTGCAAGCCAAAATAAGGAGTCTAACTTTAGTGTAAAATCCATAGTAGTTAATTGCCGAGGTAGCATTGTGGTTAGATGTGTGAAAGGTGGTTCAGGCCGCTGATAGTTGATAAGAAGAAGCTGTTCTTCATTGTGGAGGTAATGATTCCCAGGCTCCCGACGGTAGCAGTGAGATGAGAGCGTGAACAGGGCGGTGTGGGTCTGTGGCATTAACTACCTTCTTGAGGCAACATTTCCAACCGATCCCTTAGATGGTGGCGAGCTCCATGTCTCCGATGGATGGGGCAATGCCCACCACTTTCTGTAACCTCCTTCATTCCTGGGCAGCCAAATTACAGAACCAGGATGTGATGCAACTAGTCAGTATGCTCTCCACTGTACACATACAAAGGTTCAAAAGAATGTTGACACAAAATGCTCAGCAGGACAGGCAGCATCTGGAGAGAAGGAATGGGTGACGTTTTGGGCTGAGACCCTTCTTCAGACTGATGTCAGGGGGAGTAGGCGGGACAGAGATCCAAAAGAGTGTTTGCCAATATGTTGGAATTTAAATACAATACCATTCCTATGCCTACCCATATAAATATATTGGTTTGCAGAAACTCTTGGCTCTGGTGTGATGGAATCAAACTGTGCTGACAGTTTCTTGGGCTATAATTAGCTTCTGTAAATCCCACACATAGTTAGCCAAGGAAAGATTAAGTATTTAGTGATCGCGGAAGCTGCTAATAACTGATCTAAGACTATGTTGATGTGTTGGTTGTGTTGCGTGTCATATCAGTTAAGATTCCTGTGTCTCTTTGAAATTATTCCTTGCATAATTCAGCATCATGAATTAACAAAATCACCATTTTTCATTCCTATTTTATACACCATTGTTAAATGTCCTTTGTCATTGTTTGAACTATTCAATTAATTTTATTCAATCGAGTTTTCGTGATTTTGCCTTTGATTGAAGCACTTCACGAGGTGTTTCTTTTGAATGCAAATAAATTACATTGAGTTTAAGAATCTATTTTATTGACTTCAAAGTTTATGATCATTATGAGACACAATAATGGTCACAACATTAATTCTCTGGGCATTCTCTCGACAATTATTAACTTTTGGTGTTGTCCCTTAAATTACATTAAATTAATTCACAATGTTTTAGGTCAATCTTATAACATATTTCAGGATTTAGTATTAGTTCCTCAAAGATATTAACATAGAAACATAGAAACATAGAAATTAGGTGCAGGAGTAGGCCATTCGGCCCTTCGAGCCTGCACCGCCATTCAATATGATCATGGCTGATCATCCAACTCAGTATCCCGTACCTGCCTTCTCTCCATACCCTCTGATCCCTTTAGCCACAAGGGCCACATCTAACTCCCTCTTAAATATAGCCAATGAACTGGCCTCGACTCCCCTCTGTGGCAGAGAGTTCCAGAGATTCACCACTCTCTGTGTGAAAAAAGTTCTTCTCATCTCGGTTTTAAAGGATTTCCCCCTTATCCTTAAGCTGTGACCCCTTGTCCTGGACTTCCCCAACATCGGGAGCAATCTTCCTGCATCTAGCCTGTCCAACCCCTTAAGAATTTTGTAAGTTTCTATAAGATCCCCTCTCAATCTCCTAAATTCTAGAGAGTATAAACCAAGTCTATCCAGTCTTTCTTCATAAGACAGTCCTGACATCCCAGGAATCAGTCTGGTGAACCTTCTCTGCACTCCCTCTATGGCAATAATGTCCTTCCTCAGATTTGGAGACCAAAACTGTACGCAATACTCCAGGTGTGGTCTCACCAAGACCCTGTACAACTGCAGTAGAACCTCCCTGCTCCTATACTCAAATCCTTTTGCTATGAAAGCTAACATACCATTCGTTTCTTCACTGCCTGCTGCACCTGCATGCCTACTTTCAATGACTGGTGTACCATGACACCCAGGTCTCGCTGCATCTCCCCTTTTCCTAGTCGGCCACCATTTAGATAATAGTCTGCTTTCCTGTTTTTGCCACCAAAATGGATAACCTCACATTTATCCACATTATACTGCATCTGCCAAACATTTGCCCACTCACCCAGCCTTTCCAAGTCAGCTTGCAGTCTCCTAGCATTGAGGAAGTTGAGGTTCTGCCTCAACTTCCTCAAGGACGTTGAGGCAGAACCTACTCTTTGTGAAGCTGAGTTAGTTTCTTTATTAAACTGGACATGGGTAACCCTGTCACGCTCTACCCACTTTACATGTCTGAAGAAGGGTCTCGACCCGAAATGTCACTCATTCCTTCTCTCCAGAGATGTTGCCTGTCTCGCTGATTTACGCCTGTATTTTGTGTGTTGTAAACCAGCATCTGCAGGTCAGACATTACACGCTAATTCAATGGTTTTCCATTGAATTAAAGTGGGGAAAGGGTCTGCTGTTTTCTGTAAATTTCGTACATGAGTAGGAAAGAACTGCAGATGCTGGTTTAAATCGAAGGTAGACACAAAATGCTGGAGTAACTCAGCAGGACAGACAGCATCTCTGGAGAGAAGGAATGGCTGACGTTTTGGTTCTTCAGACTGATGTCAGGGGTGGGCAGTATAGAGATAGAAAGCAGTCGGAGACAGTAAGACTGGTGGGAGAAGGGGAAAGGGATGCAGAGAGAGGGAAAGCAAGGGCTACTTGAAGTTAGAGAAGTCAATGTTCATACCGCTGGGGTGTAAGCTACCTAAGCGAAATATGAGGTGCTGTTCCTCCAAAATATGAACCAATTCATACATGTGCTCAGTGGCGGACTGGCCAGGGTGTCAGCTTGCCCGATGGCAAGTGGGCCCCTGATGAAGTGGGCCCCCTATATCGTGGGCCCCTGATGAAGTGGGCCCCCTATGTCTCCTGGCAACCAATATTTTTAGACCCAGTCCGCCACTGCATGTGCTGCCTTCTGCTCCGCACCAGCCCACAAACCCATTGGTTTCATCATAATGGCTGCCTCAAATAGTTCCTAGTTTTTTATCAGTAGCCTGTCTCATTGAACTCCCGGGATATATTTTTGATCCTTTTCAGAATAGTTCAGTATATTAGTTTTATACCTTGTTTCTCTGGGTTTGATATGTTATGCCTTTGTGAATAATTTGGGGGAAGTAATCATTTAGCATGGCTAGGAAGGAACTGAAGATGCTGGTTCAAACCGAAGACAGACACAAAAAGCTGGAGTAACTCAGCAGTCAGCCAGCATAGCATCTCTGGAGAAAAGAAGGGTCTCGGCCCAAAATGTCACCTATTCGTTTTCTCCAGAGATGTTCCCTGACCCGCTGAGTTACTCCAGCTTTTTGTGTCCGTAATCATTTAGCATGTTACTCTTGTTGTCAATTCCATATCCTGTTCTCTCCATCTTGTTTAGTACCATTGGGTTTATAAATGAAGATATTGATTTAGCCAATGCAAGAAATATGAGGTGCTGTTCTCAGCGCAGAGGGAGAACAAGGAGGGAAGAGACGGAGACTAAGACTTTGCCTCCATCACAGTGAGGATGTGCTTGGTGAACTCACTGTGGTGGATGTTTAATTTGTGTTTATTGTATGTTTTGTTATTATTGGTTCTGTGTATGACTGCAGGCAACATAATTTCGTTCAGACCGAAAGGTCTGAATGACAATAAAGGAATCTATCTATCTATCTATCTATCTAAGAAGTGTGAGAGATGAAGAATATGAGAGACTTGCTGTCACCACACCTATCTGAAGTAAAACGCAAAGTGCTGGAGTAAATTGAAGTAGATACACCAAGTATGACGTTGGAGGAAAATGTAACAGATTATACTTTGTTGCAAATAAATCTGCAGGGAATGTCAGTGATGGATCATTTTCATAACCTTACATGCACATCACCAGTAAATGACCAGCTGCACTTTGAGAATGTTGTTCACACCAATTTATTCTGAAGTGAAACTTCTGCTTACCTGAAGTGAAAATCTTCAGTATTGAAAGACAAACCAGATGGGAAGTAGTGGTTAGAAACAGGAGAACTACACGTTATCGATGAATCAGACAGAATTGTATGATTGGAATACTTTCAGTTCTTGCTTTCTGAGATCTACCCACACGAGTTGCAGCAGTTGTCATTTCTCTGTAAGGCCCAATGCACGATCTAATGTATTTTTCAATGACAATTGCAGATTTTCACTCTGGATTTTTTTTGTATGCCAGCCCTGTGATTGTCCAAAAAGAAATGCGCTTTGTGGGGCTGGCTCCATTACTGTGAAGAAAACGGAGAGATTTGGATGTTATTAAACATACGCATTTAATTTTTCATTGGCACAATTTTTGTTTATGTCAGAGATTTCAATTATTCCATCGTTGAATTTGAGGGAAGGTGTTAATCTCCTGAATTGGAGGGGCTTGATTTAGTAGTGGAAGTGCATGATTAGACTTGCTATCAACCGTATAGTTTCAACTTTTAAAATGGGCGAAGGTTGTTTCCTCAAATTACAAATCCAGAATTTTTCTTTATTTAAAAGCTAATGAAGTAATTGGTCTGGTTATTCCCATTGCCCACTGCTGCTATTTTCATGTGAATAGTGGTTTGTGTCATTCATAGTTCCAAACATTGAAGAGCTATTTAGCAAGGGAAGGTCTGTGTTTGGGGAATCAAGTGATTTAAAAATCAAAGATCATAGAAACATAGAAACATAGAAAATAGGTGCAGGAGTAGGCCATTCGGCCCTTCGAGCCTGCACCGCCATTTGATATGATCATGGCTGATCATCCAACTCAGTATCCCATCCCTGCCTTCTCTCCATACCGCCTGATCCCTTTAGCCAGAAGGGCCACGTCAAACTCCCTCTTAAATATAGCCAATGAACTGGCCTCAACTACCTTCTGTGGCAGAGAATTCCACAGATTCACCACTCTCTGTGTAAAAAATGATTTCCTCATCTCGGTCCTAAAAGTCTTCCCTCTTATCCTTAAACTGTGACCCCTAGTTCTGGACTTCCCCAACATCGGGAATAATCTTCCTGCATCTAGCCTGTCCAACCCCTTAAGAATTTTGTAAGTTTCTATAAGATCCCCCCTCAGTCTTCTGAATTCCAACGTGTACAAGCCAAGTCTATCCAGTCTTTCCTCATATGAAAGTCCTGCCATCCCAGGAATCAGTCTGGTGAACCTTCTCTGTACTCCCTCTATCGCAAGAGTGTCTTTCCTCAGATTAGGAGACCAAAACTGTACGCAATACTCCAGGTGTGGTCTCACCAAGACCCTGTACAACTGCAGTAGAACATCCCTGCTCTTATACTCAAATCCTTTTGCTATGAATGCTAACATACCATTTGCTTTCTTCACTGCCTGCTGCACCTGCATTCCTACTTTCAATGACTGGTGTACCATGACACCCAGGTCTCGTTGCATCTCCCCTTTTCCTAATCGGCCACCATTCAGATAATAGTCTACTTTCCTGTTTTTGCCACCAAAGTGGATAACCTCACATTTATCCACATTATACTGCATCTGCCATGCCTTTGCCCACTCACCCAACCTATCCAAGTCACCTTGCAGACTCCTAGCATCCTCCTCACAGCTAACACTGCCCCCCAGCTTCGTGTCATCCGCAAACTTGGAGATGTTGCATTCAATTCCCTCATCCAGATCATTAATATATATTGTATATAGCTGGGGTCCCAGCACTGAGCCTTGCGGTACCCCACTAGTCACTGCCTGCCATTCTGAAAAGGACCCGTTTACTCCTACTCTTTGCATCCTGTCTGCCAGCCAGTTCTCTATCCACATCAATACTGAACCCCCAATACCATGTGCTTTAAGTTTGTATGCTAATCTCTTATGTGGGACCTTGTCGAAAGCCTTCTGAAAGTCCAGATATAACACATCCACTGGTTCTCCCTTATCCACTCTACTAGTTACATCCTCGAAAAATTCTATAAGATTCGTCAGACATGATTTACCTTTCATAAATCCATGCTGACTTTGTCCAATGAACTCACCACTTTCCAAATGTGCTGCTATCCCATCTTTAATAACTGACTCCAGAATTTTCCCCACCACCGATGTTAGACTAACTGGTCTGTAATTCCCCGTTTTCTCTCTCCCTCCCTTTTTAAAAAGTGGGGTTACCTTAGCTACCCTCCAGTCCTCAGGAACTACTCCAGAATCTAAAGAGTTTTGAAAAATTATCACTAATGCATCCACTATTTCTGCGGCTACTTCCTTAAGTACTCTGGGATGCAACTTATCCGGCCCTGGGGATTTATTGGCCTTTAATCCATTCAATTTACCTAACACCACTTCCAGGCTAACCTGGATTTCACTCAGTTCCTCCATCTCATTTAACCCCCGGTCCCTTGCTATTTCCAGCAGATTATTTATGTCTTCCTTAGTGAAGACAGAACCAAAGTAATTATTCAATTGGTCTGCCATGTCCTTGTTCCCCATGATCAATTCGCCTGTTTCTGACTGCAAGGGACCTACATTTGTTTTAACTAATCTTTTCCTCTTGACATATCTATAAAAACGTTTGCAGTCTGTTTTTATGTTCCCTGCCAGTTTTCTTTCATAATCTATTTTCCCTTTCCTAATTAAGCCTTTTGTCCTCCTCTGCTGGACTCTGAATTTTTCCCAGTCCTCTGGTAGGCTGCTTGTTCTGGCTAATTTGTAGGCGTCCTCTTTTGTTTTGATACTATCCCTGATTTCCCTTGTTATCCACGGATGCACTACCTTCCCTGATTTATTCTTTTGCCAAACTGGGATGAACACTTGTTGTAGTTCATCCATGCAGTTTTTAAATGCCTTCCATTGCATATCCACTGTCAACCCTTTAAGAATCATTGGCCAGTCTATCTTGGCCAATTCACGTCTCATACTCTCAAAGTCACCTTTCTTTAAGTTCAGGACCTTTGTTTCTGAATTAACAATGTCACTCTCCATCCTAATGAAGAACTCAACCATATTATGGTCACTCTTGCCCAAGGGGCCACGCACAACAAGACTGCTAACTAACCCTTCCTCATTACTCAATACCCAGTCTAGAATAGCCTGCTCTCTCGTTGGTTCTTCTACATGTTGATTTAGAAAACTATCCCGCATACATTCCAAGAAATCCTCTTCCTCAGCACCCCTGCCAATTTGATTCACCCAATCTATATGTAGATTGAAGTCACCCATTATAATGGTTTTACCTTTGTTGCACGTGTTTCTAATTTCCTGTTTGATGCCATCCCCAACTCCACTACTACTGTTAGGTGGCTGGTACACCACTCCCACTAGCGTTTTCTGCCCCTTAGTGTTTCGCAGCTCTACCCATATCGATTCCACATCCTCCAAGCTAATGTCCTTCCTTTCTATTGCGTTAATCTCCTCTCTAACCAGCAACGCTACCCCGCCTCCTTTTCCTTTCTATCTATCCCTCCTGAATATTGAATATCCCTGAATGTTCAGCTCCCAGCCTTGGTCACCCTGGAGCCATGTCTCCGTGATCCCAACTATATCATATTCATTAATAACTATCTGCACATTCAACTCATCCACCTTATTACGAATGCTCCTTGCATTAAGATACAAAGCCTTCAGGCTTGTCTTTACAACACTCTTACCCCTTATACAATTATGTTGAAAAGTGGCCCTTTTTGATTTTTGCCCTGGTTTTGTCTGCCTGCCACTTTTACTTTTCACCTTGCTACCTATTGCTTCTACCCTCATTTTACACCCCCCTCCCCCCCCGCCTCTCTGCTCTTGCACCCATCCCCCTGCCACATTAGTTTAAATCCTCCCCGACAGCACTAGCAAACACTCCCCCAAGGACATTGGTTCCATTCCAGCCCAGGTGCAGACCGTCCTGTTTGTACTGGTCCCATCTCCCCCAGAACTGGTTCCAATGCCCTAAAAATTGGAATCCCTCCCCCTTGCACCATTTTTCAAGCCACGTATTCATCTGCAATATCCTCCTATTTCTACTCTGACTGGCCCGTGGTACTGGTAGTAATCCAGAGATTATTACCTTTGAGGTCCTACTTTTAAGTTTATCTCCTAGCTCCCTAAATTCACCTTGTAGGACCTCATCCCTTTTTTTTACCTATATCATTGGTGCCAATATGCACCACGACAACTGGCTGTTCACCCTCCCCCTCCAGAATGTTCTGCAGTCGTTCAGTGACATCCCTGACCCTTGCACCAGGGAGGCAACATACCATCCTGGAGTCTCGTTTGCGGCCGCAGAAACGCCTATCTATTCCCCTTACAATTGAATCCCCTACTACTATTGCCCTTCCACTCTTTTTTCCCCCTTCCTGTGCCGCAGAGCCACCCATGGTGCCATGAACTTGGCTGCTGCTGCCTTCCCCTGATGAGCCATCTCCCCCAACGGTATCCAAAATGGTATACCTGTTTAGGAGGGAGATGACCGCAGGGGACTCCTGCACTACCTGCCTACTGCTTTGCTGGCTATTGGCCACCCGTTCCCTTTCTGTCCTCTTACCTTTTACCTGCGGTGTGACCAACTCGCTGTACGTGCTATTCACGACTTTCTCAGCATCGTGGATGCTCCAGTATGAATCCAGCCGCAGCTCCAATCGTTCAATGCGGTCTGCCAGGAGCTGCAGCTGGACACACTTCCTGCAAACGTAGTCACCAGGGACACCGACCATATCCCTGATCTCCCACATGTTGCAGGCTGAGCAAACCACGGGGTCAATCTCCACTGACATAGCTTACTCCCAAATTAACTCTATATTAAATATTTAAAAAAACTTTATCCTTTAAACTGTACCTTTACTAATAAATACTGTACCCTTAACTCCCAGAGACAAGAGACAAGAATCTGGGAGTGTGACGATAGAGGATAGTATAGAACACAGAACATAGATAACGGCACAGCAACAGGCTCTTCAGTGCACAATGTCTTCGCCGAACATGATGCCAAGCCCAACTCTCATCGACTGTACATAATCCATATCCCTCCATTCTCTGAATATCGATATGCCTGTCTAAATGTCATCAAACGCCATTATTGTATCAGCCTCCACCACCACACTCAGCAGTGCATTCCAGGCCTTTTCCACCCTCGGAGAAAAAACTTGCCCTTTGAAGTTTGCCCCCCTTTCATCTTAAAGCTATGCCCTCTTGCATTTGATATTTCCACCCTGAGGGAAAAAGATTCTGACTGTCTACCCTATTGATTCCTCTCGATGTTAAACTTCTGTCATGTGTCCCTGCAACCTCTGGCGTTCCAGAGAAAACAATCCAAATATTCCGCAAGAAAATGTTTTAATTTATTTGAAGATGGCTTTGGAAAAATATAATTCTGTTGTTCCATAAATAGATGTCAAACATGTAACTTGATAATATTGTGGAGGATTTTGAAGAAGTGGTTAGGTGGAATTAGGAGCAATGTCTTGTTATGTTTCCTTGCTCGTTTGAATGCTTAGAATGATATGACCTTCAGATGATGGGGAAAAGATTTAAAAGGGACATCTTTTTCACAGAGCATGGTGGGTATATGGAACGAGAAGCTGAAGAGGTGGGTACAAGTACAATGTCTGTACAGAGTTTGTACATTCTTCCATATGGGTTTTCTTTGAGTGCTCCGGTTTCTTCCCGCACCCAAAAGATGTACAGGTTTGTAGGTTAATTGGCTTTTGTAAATTGTCCCTAGTATGTAGGATAGAATTAGTGAACAGGTGATTGTTGCGGACTCTGTGGGCTGCAGGGCCTGTTTCCGCGCTGTATATCTCTAAACTAAATGAAAAAGACCATTAGACAAGTACATGGATAGGGATGGGTTCAGAAGAACGGGCCAAACGCAGGCACATGGGATTAGCCGAGATAAACAGTTTTATCGATATGGGTAAAATGGGCCAAAGGGCTTGTTTCTGTGCTGTATAACTCTGACACCAAAATAATCATTCGGGGTTCAGTTGATGAAGGGGAAAGTTTGGTATATGGGTATCACACTTCTTTTCATGTGTATAATGTGTATAATTTATGTTTTGTATGTTGAATCTATGTATCTGTAATGTTACTGCAAGCAAGATTTTGATTGTCCCTGTTCCTCACTGTACTTGTGTGTAGGGCAATAAGTTTGACTTGACTTGATATTTCCAAAGGGAACAATTATAATGGTTTTTATCTTTTGCTCTAAAGTTTAAAGATGGGTATTTCTCTTCACAAAATAAAATTAACTTATTTGCTCTTTGATGCATTTCCTTTGTTCTGATGAGGAATATCGTGATCTGCATCTGTAGATTATGTTAGATTATACTCCTGAAATTTGTCTATGGTAGTAATTGATATTTCTGCTCAGTTTGGCTGTTTGAGTTGAAATGAAAATAGTTTTTGATCAATTTCATCATGTGGTTTGAAAATGAGAAAAAAGTAAGAATGTTTTGAGGGTTCAAATCTGCTCCATATGAAGATGCCTGAAGTTTGTTCTTGTGCAGGAAGGAACTGCAGATGCTGGTTTAAAACTAAGATAGACACAAAAAGCTGGAATAACTCAGTGGGACAGGCAGCATCTCTGGAAAGACGGAATGGGTGACATTTTGGACCAAAATATCACCCATTCCTTCTCTCCAGAGATGTTGCCTGTCCCGCTGAGTTTCTCCAGCTTTTTATGTCTATCTGAAGTCTGTTCTTTGTCTATAGAAATAAATAGAGACCAGACAACATTTGACAGGATTTTAATCTTAGCGTTTGTATGCTAAATGCAGAACGTTTGCAACATAGGTGCAGGCTCTTCTGCCCACCATATGTATGCCAACCATAATGTCAAACTAAACTAATCCCATCTGCCTGCACATCATCCATATCCTTCCATTCCCTGTCTGTTCATATACTTATCTAAATGCCTCTTAAATGCGCTCATCATATTTGATTGCATCGCACTTTCTGACAGTGTGTTCCTGGTATCTGTGTGTATATGTTTAAAGAAAAAAAAGACCTGTCACCTTTCTGCCTTCATCCTCTCATCTTAAAGCTTTGCCCATTTGTATTATGAAATTTCCACACCTGGAAAAAGACTCTTGCATTCTATCCTACCTGCATCTCTCATAATTTTATAAAGTTCTATTAGGTCTATCCTCAGCCTCCGATGAGAAAATAAATCCAAGCCTGCCCAATCTTTCCTTGGTGTTAACACTCTAATCCAGGCAACATCCTGGTGAACATCTTCTGCACCCTCTCCAAATCCTCCACATCCTTTGTGCAATCTGGCAAACAGAACTGAACACAATGCTGCAGATGTGGCTAAACGAAAGTTTTATAAAGCTACAACATGACTTCCTGACTCTTATACTCCATGTCTTGGTTTATGAAAGCAAGCATACTATATATCTTCTTTACCACCTTTTGTTGAGCTATGGACTTTCAGCCCAAGATTCCTCTGTACATTAATGCACCTACAGACTGCACTGTCGTGTACGTGTCCCTTACATTTGATTTCTCAGAGTAACATCTCACAATCTACATCTTGACCATTTTTTTTTAATTGTCTGCAAATTTGATGATCAGTCTATCCACATTTTTGTCCAAATCGTGTATGTATCACAATCAAAACGGTGTCCAGCACCTACAGAACCCAGCTGGTCACAGACCTTCAGTCATCATAACACCTCTCCATGACTACCCTCTTGCCTTCTATAGCCATTCAATCCACCAAGTCACCATGGATCTACCATGGATCAACCTATCATAAGGGGGTGGGAGATTGCAACCTTCCCTGTTTCGACGAATGCAATCAACCTGGTGTGCACAATCAAATAAGATCAAATAGAACAAGTTGTCGTACAACTTTAGGCTGTGCACGCCATACGCAAGAAGAAGAGAACCTACCATGATGGAACTTGTCGAATGCCATACTCGAGACCCTCAAGAGAATAATCTTTGTTGCATTATTGTAAGCAAATGTCAGAACATAGGAAAAATGATTAGTTTATTCAGAACATAGTTGTATTTAATTTGTTTAACTTTAATATATGGATTAACTAGCCATTATTGAAGTATGACATCCGGTATTATTGAAAATCCATGGTGAATAATCTGATACTTTAAGATTTTTTTCTGTATTCATTACATATTGGTTGTATCCTACTCCCAGGTCATGTACAATCAGCAGTCATCCTAAAGTTGATACACTGAGGTCCATTGACAATATTTTTTGTTCGTGATCGTGCTCCCGCCATCTGTTGGGTTGCCCAAAAGGAATCCAAGAAAATTATGTGGAAATTGCGGTAAAGCCATGGTGTAACCATGGATAACTTGAGCTAGGCTGCGGCAGTTAAGACTCGTGTTCTTCTCTGCCCGTTTCCATTCTGTAAAGCTACTTGAGAGAAAACAGCTGATTCAAAATTGTATTTTGTAATTTTCATTAAATACCAGGAATATTTGAAAAGCTGGCTCATTTCTTTTCTGGTTTGTTTGCAGATCCAGATGCAGAACATGATATAACTGGAAATGTTGCCCATGAACGTGCTGAAATAGTATCAAAGTATGACAAGGTCAAGTATTTTCAACGTGTACCATATTTTAGATTTTTTATTTTATATTGCTCCTTGTTGGAATACTCTGCCAATTCAATGCAAAAATAGATTTTCTCCCCTTTCTTAGTTTAACATCTTAATTTTTTTTTCTTTGGAATCTATTATCAAAACTAATTAACTATGTCTGTAATTAGTATAAATCATGAAGAATTTACCCAACATTATGTAAGTTTTTCTGTCTTTTATCTTCTATTAAATAATTTTTAATCTTCTATTTAATAATCTTTGCAATTTATTCCTGGCAATGTTTTTAAAGGCTAAGTATTTTATGCAACTATGTTCATGTATGCCACTTTGTGTGGTATTCTACCATTTACTCCTGGATATATGTAGAACCATCAAGAGAAACTAATTATGTGCACAATCTTTTTATAGAGGTGGTGAACAGACTGAGCAGTTCTATTAGGCCAATGGATATGCGTAATACATCACACTAGTATCTTTCTTTGTAGGACATCCTTTTTGACAACTATTTGGCAGTTACAGTATTACGCCAGTTAATTATCTTTGTTTCAAATCCTGAACTAATTTATAATTTTTTAACTATGTGCACGCATTTACAATTCCCGGTTAAAAGAGTTGAGTTTGAGTTTATTGTCACGTGTACCAAGTTACAGTGAAAAGCTTTTGTTGCGTGCTAACCAGTCAGCGGAAAGACATTACATGATTACAGTCGAGCCATCCATAGTGTACAGCTACATAATAAAGGGAATAACGTGAATAATGTTTAGTGCAAGTCCAGTAAAGTCCGATCAAAGCTAGTCCAAGAGTACCCAATGAGGTAGATAGCAGTTCAGGACTGCACTCTGGTTGTTGGTAGGATGGTTCAGTTGCCTGATAACAGCTGGGAGGAAATTGTCCCTGAATCTGGAGGTGTGCGTTTTCATATTTCTGTATCTTTTGCCCGAGGGGAGAAGAGGGAGTGGCCAGTGTGCGACTCATCCTTGATTGGTGGTCTTGCTGAGCGTGAAGTATAAACTGAGTCGATGGAAGGGAGGTTGGATTGTATGATGGTCTGGGCTGCGTCCACAATCCTCTGCAGTTTCTTGCAGTCTTGGATGGATCTGTTCCCAAACCAGTTGACCAATAAGGAAAGTTTGAATAGATTGAGCTCATTGGAGTTTAGAAGCCGAGTGAAGAAGACTTGATGAGACGTTTATGAGGAAGCTTGACAGGGTCGATGCAAAGAAGATGCTTCCCATCGTGAAGGAATCACAAAATCATTGCCGAGTTTCAAAATAAAGAATCGCTCATTTAAGACTGATGTGAGAAAGTATTTCTTCTCTGAGGACCGCAGAGAGCCATAGAGACAATCTATATTAGTATTCAAAGGCTCAGGTAGACAGGTTGTGGTCTGTATGTGAGTTGAGGCAGGAAAGCGATACTGACAATAAATCCAACATTTTTATGATGGCTAAAGTGATGGTGACAGGTCTATAGGCCATTTAAAAATAAAATGTCTTTCCTCCTTGCTTAGATGTTTTGGATTTTATATTTTCTGAATAATGGATCTGGCAAACCTGTGGGAAGGGAAATGGGTTATGCCGAGTTGAACGCGCAGATAGATATAGATATATGTGTGTGTAAGAAAGAACTGGAGATGCTGGTTTAAATCGTAGCTGGACTGAAAATGCTGGAGTAACTCAGCGGGTGAGGCAGCATCTCAGGAGAGAAGGAATGGGTGACATTTCGGGCCGAGACCCTTCTATATATATATCAAGTTCAAGTGACATTTATTGTCACATGCAACAATTGGTACAGTGAGATTTGAGTTACCATACAGCCATACGAATAAAAAAGAACACAATACACGATAGAGTTTGACATAAACATCCCCCCACAGCAGAATCAACGTTTCCCACTGTGAGGGGAGGCAATAAAGTTCAGTCAACTTCCTCATTGTTCACCCGTGGTTGTGGCCTTTGAGCCCTCCGCAGTTGCTGCTACGGACAGCCCGATGTACAGGCTCTCTCGCTGGGATGATGGAACTCTGATGTCGTAACGGGAGAACACACTCAGCGGCTTGGAGTTTCCGAATCGGCCACTTCCTACTGGGGACCGCGGCTCCCGAAGTCCACAGGCCGAGCTAGGCGGAGATTCAAAGGATCCCAGATATATATACATACACCCAGTGTTTTTTGGGGTGAATAGTTGTCCTGGCCAGTTGGAAATATAGAGTTCTTTACCGTCAGATCAACCATGATTTTATTAATTGGCATTGTCAGTGATGGACGCTCAGTGGCCTTTTGCTCCTAAGTTCTACACTCTGCTAATAAAATGCTCTGCTCTTGTGGCGCACAGCTGATTTGTCTTTCTTTAATCATTAGTGCTGATGTGCAGTGTGGCTGTCCCTGCTGATGACTTAAATAGTTCAACATCCTGTTACAGGGCTCTTCAATCATTTCTTTATTTGATTTGGTTTGAGATTAGATGTTTTTGGAATTTCCTGTTGATGGTCTTTATGGTAACAGACATGTTATTTGTCGTATTCATCTAATTCTAAAAAGACAAGAGTTGCTGTAGTTCAGTTTAAGTTTTTGTTTAATTTTCCAGCCTTGCACACCAAACCTGCCCTCTCTCCCTCCCCCACCATCTCTGCTCAGCTTCAATATGTGTAAATGCAGCCATGCATTTGTGTTTTGTTCTAGGTTTGTTCTCTGGCCGAGGCTGGACCAACAAGTTCAGGTTATTTATGGTTCCATCTCGCATTTTCTTTTCTGTTTATAGTTTTTCTGGTTTGCACCTTCATATTGAAAACGCCAATGAAAGGGCATTGATACAAAGGAATTATTTCTTTCTTTCATCATTGATGGAGTCTGATATGGAGTATTTAGAGCATTTTTTGCTTATGAGTTTAAATTAAAGGAACCATGTAAGGATCCTTTTTATTGACTATAGTTCAGCTTTTAATACAATCATCCCTGAAATACTAGTCAACGAGTTGTCGGACTTAGACTTCCCCCCCTCTCACCTGCGCCTGGATAAAGGACTTCCTCACTAACCACCCACAGACAGTCAAAATTGTCCCCCACTGCTCCTCCACCCTCACACTCAGCACTGGTTCTCCACTGAGTCCACTCCTCTACGCTCTGGACACTTACGACTGCACTCCCATCCACTCCACAAACTCCATTATTAAATTCGCGGATGACACCACGGTGGTCGGACTCCTATCAGGAGGAGACGAGGCAGCGTACAGAGATGAGGTCCTGAAGCTGTCAGAGTGGTGTTCTGCGAACAACCTGACACTTAATATCTGCAAAACAAAGGAAATGGTCATCGACTACAGAAGGCCCTGCCCTGCTCTACATCCACGGGGACTGTGTCGAGAGGGTTTCCACCTTCAAATTTCTGGGAACGCACATTGCGGAGGACCTCTCCTGGTCTGCCAACACTTCAGTGGTGGTAAAAAAGACTCAGCAGCGATTGCACTTCCTGAGAGTGCTAAGGAAGAACAGTCTAGAGGAGAAGCTGCTGGTTGCCTTCTACCGCTCCACCATCGAGAGTGTGCTAGCATATTGTATCACGGCATGGTATGCCGGCTGCTGAGCAGCAGACAGGAGAGCACTGCAGATAGTGATCAAAACTGCCCAGAAAATCATCGGCTGCCCTTTGCCTTCCCTGGATGACATCTCCAGCTCTCGGTGCCTCTGTAGAGCCAGGAAAATAATCAAAGACCCCTCCCATCCTAGACAGTTCCTGTTCAACCTCCTGCCCTCTGGTAGGTGGTACAGGTGCATCAAAAGCCAGACAAACAGACTCAAGAACAGTTTCTTTCCTGGGGCCATTAGAACTCTAAACTCCTCAACTATCCACACGACATGAGAATGCTGTCATCCATTCCACTATAACACAGACCACTCAGCTAATATTTCTTCTTTTGTTTAAAATTCTTTTAAAGTATTTATTAAATTTTAAGTGTAATATTCTCCCAGTGCAATGTTCTACCTAGGTGTGATAATTATAATTTATCTACTATTTCAAGCAGTTAAATAACGTATTGAATGTATTGGATATGTTTTCGTCTTGTTTGGACTTGTTTTGGTTGCACTGATCAGGAATAGCTCTCCTAATTTTGTTGTATTTCTAAGTACAATGACAATAAAGGCATTATTATTATTATTATTATTATTACATCGTGTCTTGTCAAAATCAGCATTAACTTGGGGTGGTTGGAGGAAGGCTGCATTAGATTTTCAACATCCATGTTGTTATTTGGAATGTGTACCAAAGGAACTGCAGATGCTGGTTTACACCGAAGATAGACACAAAATGTTGGAGTAACTCAGCGGGTCAGACGGCATCTCTGGAGAGAAGAAAGTAATAGGTGACTTTTTTTGCTCTTTGCTCCATATTTGGATGATAGGTTACCATAATGTCTATGGCAACTGATCTGCTGAAACCCAAGCAGAACATTATTGAACAGGTTGCTGGTGAGTAAGTGCTGCTTGTTATCTTGAACGACAAAACCTCCTGTCACATTACTGATTGAGAGTGGAATGTCGGGTGAGTCATTGACCAGATTGGATTTGTCCTGATCTTGAGAGCATGACATACTTGGGCAGTTTTCCAGGTTGTTAGATATATGTCATTGTTGCCACCCTGTTGAAACGGCTTGTTGGGAGCTGTACTTTGCCCTGGCACACTCATCTCATCACTCTAGCCAGACTCTTTCAAGGTCTGCAGCTTTTGTTATATTCTTGATAATGAATTGGATGTAGAAACTAAGAGACAACTCATTAACCCACAGCCAGCAATGGACCGTGGTGGGCTCCACCTTTTTCTTGAACATTGTTGCTTTTTGCATAACTTCCAATCATTTATTCTATGTAGCTTCTACATCTTTCGTTTTCCCTTTCCCCTGACCCGCTGAGTTACTTCAGCTTTTTGTGTCTACCTTTGGTGTAAACCAGTATCTGCAGTTCCTTCCTATGCACGCTTTTTGGTGAACCCGGCTAGAGATAGTTGCAAACATTTACATGATGTGGGCTGCCAGCATTCAACATTAGGTTCCTCATGGAGACCTCCACCCCCACCTGTAACGTCAACCTCTGAATATAGGAACAGTTCAAAGCTTTGATATCATATTTTTGGATGTGAGATTGCTTCGGGGTCTGTTCATTGCATTCTACTTTTGCTGTTCAGTAGACATGGGTTGCCCTAAGCAGTTGAGTGAAGCTTCGACTGACTCTGCTATTCTTTTAAGCCTTGGTCACATTCTACTGCATAAAGACCAGGATAGTGCTTTCCACCGGGAAGTTTCTGTCAAGGTTAAGTTTCTTGCTGGTGAGATTAACTGTTTGATTTGTGATCTCATGTTAAAATATTGTTGTACTTGCTGGGAGAAACTAAACCTGATGAGTGTGATTTCACTTCAAAGGAATGTTGCAAATTACTGTGACCTCATTGATCCATAAAAGGCCATGAACAGCAGTCCTAAGTAGAACTAATTCAGGAAATATCTTTGTTTACAGTCTAAACAGACACAAATATAAAAGTCTCCTGCTAAACTGTGGTGGGGGGTGAGAAAGTGGTGCAACAGTTGAGTTACTACTATCTTACAGCGCCAGAGACCGGTGTTTGATCCTAACTGAGTGCTATCTGTATGGAGTTTGTACGTTCTCCCTGTGGGTTTGCTTAGGGTGCTCCAGTTTCCTCCCACATTCCAAAGATGTTCAGATTTGTAGATGTGTAGGAAGGAACTTAGATGCTGGTTTACACTCAATATAGACACAAAATGCTGTAACTCAGCAGGACAGGCAGCCTTTCTGGAGAAAAGGAATGGGTGACGTTGAGGTTTGTAGGTGAATTGGCCTCTAAATTGCCCCTGATGTGCAGGCGAAACTGGGATAAACATAGAACAAGTGAACGGGTGATCGTTGGTTGGCGCAGACTCTGTGGTCTGAAGAACCTGTTTCCATGCTTCATATCTAAACTAAACTAAATTAAAAGGGTTTGATTTCTTTCTTTTCAAGGTAAGATTTGAAAAAGTATGTTTCATTTGCATCAATAACTGAGATAACTGAGAAAAGAGACTTCAGTTGAGAAGTATATTAATTGCCCATCTTTACTTTGACAAAGCATTTGATTGGAGAATGAAGAGTTCTAAGTCTGAAAGTAATTCATTGCTAAGTCTGAAGGAAGTTTTAGGTTATATGGGTAAAATGTCAGAATACCTTTCTCGAATGCGTTAGCAGACGAAATGGGTTTTTGCACCAAATGCTGATTTCATTTCAAAGTTTACTAAAATGATCTTATTCTGTAGGTTAATTATCTCGCCTGCTTTGTGATATTTTGGACGTGCTTCCTAGTCATTGGTTTCTGTGACACTCGCACAGTCACCACGATACCTGCCTACTCTGTTCATGGGACTTTGCAGGTTCATCAGAAATACTCCTGGCTCTCCATTATAATCGATGGCGTGCTGGGCTAGGAGGAAGCTGACTGAACAAAAACAAAGGCTCAAACTATTAGTCATTTTAAATTGGGCAGTCAGATATTAAATGCTGAGCAGTAAGACTGGGTAGAGCCAAGATCCCCCATCCATTTGCAGAGATAAATATAGTTTCTTGATTAGTACAGGTGTCAGAGGTTATGGGGAGAAGGCAGGAGAATGGGGTTAGGAGGGAGAGATAGATCAGCCATGATTGAATGGCGGCATAGACTTGATGGGCCGAATGGCATAGTTCTTCTATCCCTTATGATCCTTATGATTAATCACTATCCTGTATGATGTGAGACTCATTTTGTGATATAATACTGAAAAAATGCACATCAACATTTATTTTCATGCCGCTGCACTCCACAACATTTCTCATTAACTTTCTATTCCTTAATTTTGTTTTCATCGTGTACTTGTGGTGGGAACAAGTTTCGAAGCTTTTTTCAGGTTTTATCACAATTGGATAATTGCAGAATTGCTGGAGGAGGGAAAAGTTCATATCCCCTGGGCATTGTAGGTCTTATTTTGCAGCTTTATGCAACCATCACCTGAATCAAAATAGCACCATTGATACACACAAAATGCTGGAGTATCTCAGCGGGACAGGCATCTCTGGAGAGAAATGGGTGACGTTTCGGGGTGAGACTCTTCCCGATTGATCTTGTGGATTATGTCAATAAGGCTATTTGTATCATTCTGACAACAGGCTCTGATGAAAAATAAAGTTTGACAGGGCATATTGATGCCAGGATTAACATAACTATTTCAATATGAAACGCAGCGCTAGAATAACTCAGCGGGTCAGGCAGCAGCTCTGCTGGTCGTGGATAGGTGACATTTCAGGTTGGGACCCTTCTTGGTGAATCTGTGGAATTCTCTGCCACAGAAGGTAGTTGAGGCCAGTTCATTGGCTGTATTTAAGAGGGAGTTAGATGTGGCCCTTGTGGCTAAAGGGATCAGGGGGTATGGAGAGAAGGCAGGGATGGGATGCTGAGTTGGATGATCAGCCATGATCATATCGAATGGCGGAGCAGGCTCGAAGGGCCGAATGGCCTACTCCTGCACCTATTTTCTATGTTTCTATGTTTCTTCGTGAGTTAAGATAAGAGAGGAAATTATTTCCCTGACAAGTGACCCATTGCTATCTATTCAAAATCTTTTCAAAGGATTAGACTGAGGCAGAAATAGTTGGAAAGAATGGATGAAATATTTAAAACTGGGGAAGAGTTAGGCTCTTTGGACGAGTCAAGTAAAAAAAAAAAAAATCTAGTGGAGATGGAGAGTCTGGGAATTATTCTTGCTTTGCATCAGTGTTCTTGTACAGCAATTGAACCCTTCACATTTCTAGTGATTCATTAATCTGTAAGGAAGCCTGAAATCTGAAAAGACATTCACGCCTATGCCATACCCTTTCCCCTAACCATATTCCTAAGTGCCTGATAACCTTATTGAAGACCATGTTTGTTGTTTATTTCAGGGACGGGAAGGTGCAAAGATCGATCCCTGGGAAGATGCAGACTTCCATATTTATAAAATCACTGATCGATTTGGTTTTCTACAGTAAGGCACAGCATTTCTTTTCAAAGCTCTGTTTTTCATTTGGTGATTAATGTGGAACGATTATTTTTGCACAGAGAAGTAGGTTGACAAAAAAAGATTTGATTCTTCAGGAACTTATTATGTAGTTCAGTAAATCATGTCAGAGCGCACTGGTTTATTTAGAGCTGAGATCATCACTAATGCAATACAAATTATTAGTCAAATCATTGATCTATTCTAAAGGGAACATTGTGAAAAGCGCTGTGTTTGCAATTCAGCAGATTTTCTATTGTGTTTAACTATTGTAAAAACTCATAGATATATGTACATTGATTTGCTTCATTCATTTCATTTGACTTCTGCGTTCAATGCATTTTAAAGGATAAACATATCTAACTATTAAAATTATAATTTCACATGTTCCATCTGAAAACCAATGACATGAAAACAAAAATTGAAAAGACCCGAGACCTGAATTTGTTGACCTTGATTTTAAAGTATATTTTGACTTTTTTCCCCCACATGATATCTATGCTGTAGCTAATTGATTTTTCTCTTCAGTTCCAGCAGTAATATTAAATTGATTTGATTAAGTAAATAGAAATGTGAATTGTGAGGACCTTGGTCTGCTCTATATATTCATTATCAAGATCCGTGACTTTTTACTGCATTGAAATTCATGGAATGTGATTAGATATGGTGGTAAATTAAGAACAGGCATTCCTTGACTTATGATTTATTAACACAATTATACCAGTATTCATAAATGGATACGGCATTCCTCATTAGTTTCAATATAAAAAATACTATTTGTGCTCCAGAAAACAGGCATCTCAGTTTAGGAAAAGATAAACATTAAAAAATATGTCAACACAAGTATCTGGAATAATAAAACATTATTTTCATAACTATTAAATCTTAAATTAAGAAAACTTACCAAGTAAAATGAACAAGAATACAAGGACTATTGCCATGTGGACGCATCTTCTTGTGGGGGTCACTGTCTCAAATACCTATTTTTAGTTTAGTTTTGAGCCACAGTGTGGAAGCAGCTCTTCAGCCCACCGAGTCCACGTCGACCAGCGATCCCCGTGCACTGGCATTATTCTACACACTAGGGGCAATTTGCAATCTTTTTTTTTAACAAAGCCAATTAACCTACAAACCTGCACATCTTTGGAGTGTGGGAGGAAACTGGATCACCAGGGGGGGATCCCACACGGTCACGGGGCGAATGCACAAACTCCGTACAGGCAACACCCATAGTCAGGATCGAACCTGGGTCTCTGGCGCTGTAAGGCCGCAACTCTACTGCTGCACCATCGTTAAAAACAGATAAGATATAATTCTTTCCTTGAAAGTCTTCAGAGCACTTTCTTGAAAATCAGAAAATTAATGGAAGGTAAGGCAGTTATTTGATGTGCATGGTGATGAAATATTATTGGAGTTGAGATGCAGTCAGATCATTTGTGAACCTATTGAGTAATATTGGTGATGGTTTATTATTGTCATATATTTATTAATGTTGTGCGCCATCAACTCAAATCAGCTCATATAAATACATAAGTACAATCAAGCCATACGCGTACAACAGGTAGTACAAAGAGAAACATTCAGTGGTGTAGCGGTAGAGTTGCTGCCTTACATCGCCAGAAACCCGGGTTCGATCCTGACTACGGGTGCTGTCTCGACAGAATTTGTACGTTCTCTCTGTGGCCGCGTGGGTTTTCTCCGGGTGCTCCGGTTTCCTCCCACACTCCAAAGATGTACAGGTTTGTAGGTTAATTGGCTTAGGTAAAATTATAAATTGTCCCTAGTGTGTCGGATAGTGCTAGTGTATGGGGTGATCGCTGGTCCACGCAGACTCAGTGGGCCAAAGGGCTTGTTTCTGCACTGTATCTCTAAAGTAAATAAAATATAGTATTACAGCATTAGAGTGTTACAGTTACAGAGGAAGAAGTCCAAGGTCTGCAATGAAGTAGTTTGGAGGATTGAGATTGCACCTTAGCTTATTGGAGGATGGTTCGGAAGTTTGTTAGCAGATAGAAGGTGTTCCTGAATAAAGCCTTTTGCATCTTGGTTTCTTGGTCCTCCAAAGTATTCCAAATGGAATTTAAACTGGAGGTGCCAGACGGGAGACTGGAGAGGGGAGAAGTGCGAATGACAAGTGTGGAAAAACTAGGCACACGGGGCCAATGTACCATAGGTGCAGCTTACTTGTGTTGGTTCTGCATGTTGAGATAGAGGTGGTAGTGGTGAGAGCAGAGTAGTCACCAATATTGGGATGATGGTGGTGCTGCTTAATCCGGAGCTTGATGGAGCTTGCAGAGATGATGACAAGAGTTCTTCCCACAACTCTTCCCAGGAGACTGGAGAGGTAGTCTACGGATATTTGGGTAGTCCTCTGTTCATCTACTGCTAGGGCACTTTGAAGTTAATCTTGAAAAATGCACAACATTTAAAATGGCATATGAGGAAGCATTATAAATTACATTATGGGTGGACCTTGGAATGCATGTTGTTGTGGTGAAAAATCTCCAAACTGGTAATCCAAAGAATCAACTGCAATAGAACAAAAATCCATGTAGAACATCTGTAAATCATTGAATCCCTGTGCTCCCCTTGTCCCCTTGTAAGAAAATAAAACAGTTTTGTGTGGAATGCTTGGTGCATTTGAGTGGGTCAAACCTTTACCTTTTTAATAATTGAGCATGACATAAAAGATCTGATTATTTTTGTGTTGGTACAATTAAATTTTTTACAGTTGATGTTCATACCCGTGAATTGTGTGCCTTGGATGTGATTGTTATTTTGTTTTATATAACAGTGCGAAGGAGCTACCAATGCCTGATGCCATAGAAGAAAGGGTAAGTGAAAGCTATATTTCTCCCCAGCAATCGCAAGTAAATAGGGGAGTCAAGGCAATTTTGCTGTAGTTGAATTCTCCAAGTAGCAGAAGTGAAGAATTATGAGCGCATTCAGCAGTGGTTGCACATAATTTTAAGTCGTATTTCAATGTTCATTATTATTGCTGACAGAATAGTCAGGTGGTAAATTATATTTTGATGGCAGGCCCTTGTGATTCTGTCTATGTCCCATGTTAAGTAATGTGAGGAGTCGAGTTACTTTGCTATTAAATGTGGCAAATGGGAGTAGACGTTACTTATTTAATTATGTCATTTTGTTTCACTGAAGTCTTCAAATTATTTTAAAGGGAATTCTTACAAAGAGTACATTCCTTTTGCTATTAGAAGTTTCTTACAGTTGGGCAGATTTGGCTGCATGTAGAAAATTAACGTTATTAACTTAACAGACTTTTTGCAATGTAAGTTTAAGTTACAGTTACTTATTAAGTTAAGTTACTTTAAGTTACATTTTTTGGAAACCAGATGATATGTAACTTTCAAAGCGGAATAATTTAAACTATTTTAGAAAATGATCAATGGCTAACTGTCACGTGCACCAATGAATCATTGATATGCATTAACCAGGAGGGTCCTAGGCTCTCTCTTGATCTCATTAAAAGTTTCATGTTGTTAATCATTCTCGATTTATAAAATGTAAAATATATTTTACACAGTTACACAGTTATGTTATGCTGCATTGGAGAGGGTGATACAAGGAAAGCTGACCAAAACCAAATGGATGCTCTTTGTCAAAGGGGTGTTTTTTAGAGAAATACTTTCAGGAAGAACGGAATTTGAGGTGAAACAGTTTCGGGAAAAATTCTAAAATGTGAGGCTTCAAAAACAGCTGCCAGTAATAGGACACAGTGGGGAAGAAGTATGTTGCCAGGACCTGAGTGTCTGAGCTACAAGGAGAGGTTGGACAGACTAAGACTTTATTCCTAGGAGCGCAGGAGGTGAGGAGTGATCTTATTGATGTATATAATGTTATGGGGGGAATAGAAACGATGAATGCACAGAGTCTTACCTAAAGTGCGGGAAATCAAGAACCAGAGGACATTGGTTTAATGTGAGAGGGGAAAGATTTAATAGGAACCTGAAGGCAACTTTGTATAATGTATAATTTGGAATTGTTTTTCTGCATCTTGACTACATTTATTGCATAATAATGAATTGTTCACTTGTTTTTACAGCTAAAACAGATTGAAATAGAAAGAACAGGAAAATGGTTAAAAATGTTGAAAAGCTGGGACAAATACAAGAATAGTGAAAAGGTAAGTGTGCCATAAGGTAGCAAAAGTATAATGTGGGAAAATGTGTATTTGTTCAGGTTGGAAGGAAGAATAGTAAAACTTATTTAATTTAAAATGTTAATGTAAACTGATTATTACTTCAATGAAGAAAGCTGCAGCACAAAAGGGTTTGGGGTCCTCATACTGCATATGCTAAAAGCTAGCTTCTCATACAAAAGGTAGACACAAAATGCTGGAGTAACTCAGCGGGACAGGCAGCATCTCTGGTGAGAAGGAATGGGTGACGTTTCGGGTCGAGACCCTTCTCTAGAGATGTTGCCTGGCCAGCTGAGTTACTCCAGCATTTTGTGTCTATCTTCAACCAGCTCATACACTACACACGATGACATGGGTTATCATGCAACCTCACAGTTTGAATGCTTGTTCATGTCTAATTTAAACCAGCATCTGTAGTTTCTTCAGACACGTCTCATACAAAAGGCTAGCTTAATGGTGCAGCTGTTACTTGGGAAGAGAAATTAATGCTGTCTTTGATTTCATGGGTAGGAATATGAAAGTGGTGAAGTCTTATTGTAGGTATTAAGGAATTAGTAAGATCACATCTAGTGTACTGTAGGTAGACAAAAATGCTGGAGAAACGCAGCGGGTGAGGCAGCATCTATGGAGCGAAGGAAATAGGCAACGTTTCGGGCCTGATGTGGACTGGAGTGTAGTACAACTCTAGTGTACTGTACATAGTTTTGATCTCCTTTGAGCTAGCCACAGAGCTTTGCAGTGTGGAAACAGGCTCTTTGACCCACCTTGTCTCTGGTGACCAAGTTGGCATTCTGGAAGAGCCCCATTTGGCCCATTGTTCATTAAACCCTTCCTATCCAAAACCTGCCCTTGTTTAAAGAAAGAGCTATTTATTCCAACAATGGCAGAATATATATTTGCAGCTTGACTACAAAAGTGACCTTGATCAATTGATAAAAGTTGCAACATTTTCTATCTATGTGCCAATATGCTGCTGTACGTTAATCTGTCCTGCCATAGAGCCTTCGTCAGAGGGAAGGTATCGCAGAGAAGGATCAGCTCATACACTACACACGATGACATGGGTTATCATGCAACCTCACAGTTTGAATGCTTTTTCATGTCTAATCATGAAATTTTGGCATTGATCTGAAGCACAAACAATTTTAATTTTGAGATACAGCGCAGAAACACGCCCTTCGGCCCACCGTGTCTGCGCAGACCAGCAATCCCCGCACACTAACACGATCCTAAGGGACACGAGGAACAACTTACAGTTGTACTAAGCCTATTAAGCTACAAACGTGTATGTCTTTGGAGTATGGGAGGAAACCGGGTCACCCGGGGAATATCCACACAGTCACGGGGAGAACGTACAAACTCCGTACAGACAACACCCTTGGTCAGGATTGAACCTAGGACTCCAGTGCTGTAAGGCAGCAACTCTATCGCTGCGCCACCGTGCCGGCCTAAGAATCTTATGCTGTTGTAAATATGTTAGTGAAGAATGGGGTTGAGGTTAAATTAAATAAGTGGTCTTGAATAATTTTGCTTTGTGTTGTTGAAGATTTCCAGTATATTGCTTTGCGAAAAGGATTTATGTTCAGGAAGAAGAAGTACTCCATAACAGGAAAAAAATGTACAATGTTTTTACCAATTCCTTTCTCTGTGATTAATATTTGCACTGGGCATTAGTTTGTTCTGTGGCTTGATTTCCATGCTCTATGATCTGAGCTCAAAGGCAAATTTATTCTGGTCGATGATTGTTTTTCTTCACAATGAGAATTCTGCAGAAGTTAATGGTGCAATACTCTTCTGTAAATATTTTCCTTACTTAATTCGTAATAGTCATGGAAATTGATTTTTATCCAACCTGGAGAGCTGCAACTTTGCTACCTGTAGGATTGGCTGAGGTGATGTAAGCCAGCACGACTGAATTTTGTTTACCCATGAATAACAATGTACTTTTCTAAAGGTAAACCCCTTTGGATATAATTATTTCCACATAAATGGTTCCAGTTAAAAATGTAGTCCATTTATCCCTCATTAGTCTGCTCCAATTGGTAAATTATCAGTTTAACAAGCTCAAGGCGTGGATTAAACAGAACAGTGGATTCTTCGTAATTATCAGAAATGAATGTCACATTTATAGTTGTGCTTGTTCAAAATTGCTTGACTAGCAGTCATTCCTCGGCAGTTCACTTGCATTTTATTGAGTTTTTCCCTCCTTTCTTTTTTATTCTTAAATTTACCCCCCTTCACACCTTTCATTCATGAATGTTGCAATTCTGAAAATCCTTCCAATGCAAAAGATTGCTTATGCCTTGTTCGACTGTCTAATGATTTGTGGGCCAGCTTACTTGGCATAATTGGTGTGGCATATGTTTCTGCTTGCCCAAGTCAAACGTAGTTTGCTTGTGTACAGAGACGTGATATTTGGCAGTGTTGAGACCTTTTGAGGGAAGAGCTGGTCTTGCAGAGCCAGCTTGCACTTGCGGTTTGACTGTTGGAACTCGTGTGTTTTGGTTGTAATGCTTTGAAACAAGTGTAACATGAGGGTTAGGATTACCAATGCTAACCAATGGTGGACAATTTTTATTCTCTCTTTTGCACCCTGGATTAAATTCTATTGTCGATGGAAGAACGACCCCCATCCTCTATTCTGTATTCAGTCTATAAATGTTTTGTGTGATTTAATCTCGGCAGTTTCATTTCAATTCCAAGAAATTGCAAAACAGATTTTTCCTCAACACTAATCTTGGAAACATTACTTAAATATATATGCACATGAAGTAGTGCAATAAACTAAGTAAGGTGGCATCCCAGTGGGTTTCAATGAGACATGGTGAAGCTTTGTGATCAGAAGTAGTACTCTTTCCTGGCAAAATAATTATTATATAGATTTATTATTGTCCTGTGCAGGTACAGTGAAAAGCTTACGTTTGCATGCTATCCAACCAAATCAGATAATACTATACTTAAATATAATTGAGCCAAACACAAGTAGAAGAGGTAGAGTTAAGGGAGAGATACATGGAGCAGAATGTAGTTCTCTGCATTATAGCACAATAGAACTACATTTGAAAATTACTTTAGTGATTGAATTGCTGCAACAATAATGGATAATAAGTTGACAGTAGTCCACAGACTACTCTGGATATTCACTAGATTAGAGCTTAATGAAACCTGGCAAATTTAGTGAGGTTCAGTCTCCATATATTGTACACGAGTGCAAATGTTATAGCCAAATTGAAATCGCTAGGACCTAATTTGTTTAAATAATCCAGTTTGCCACACGGTGGAGTTGAGCACATTGCATCATATAATAGATTCCTTAATTATACATTATGGATCTGTCACTATTCTGATGGATGCAGTCTCACTAGTCATTGGCAATCGGAGCGAAGAATTACAGCTTATTTGAAGTGGGGGCTGGTAGAGGAGAAGGTGAGGACAAAGGTGAGACCAGAAGTGTAGGAAATGTAGCATGCACTTGAGAGTGATTACTGTAATGGACAGGAAGCCAGAGTGTGGATCAATAATGTTCCTGTGCTGTATCATCCTGACTCTATGACATTTCTGTGGACTGAGATTGTTCATATCCATTACATAAAGCCGTTTCAGGCTGCAAAGTTGAGTTTTTTTAGTTTTAGGGATGCAGCATGGAAACAGGCCCTTCAGCCCACTGAGTTCGCACCAACCAGAGATCCCCGCACATTAATACAAGCCTACAGACACTCGGGGCAATTTACACTTATATCAAGTATACAAACCCAAGCCAATTAACCTACAAACCTGCACATCTTTGGAGTGTGGGAGGAAACCGAAGATCTCAGAGAAAATCCACACGGTCAATAGACAATAGGTGCAGGAGTAGGCCATTCGGCCCTTCGAGCCAGCACTGCCATTCACTGTGATCATGGCTGATCATTCACAATCAGTACCCTTTTCCTGCCTTTTCCTCCATATCCCTTGACTCTGCTAACTTTAAGAGCTCCATCTAACTCTCTCGAAAGCATCCAGGGAATTGGCCTCCACTGCCTTCTGAGGCAGAAAATTCCACAGATTCACAACTCTCTGGGTGAAAAAGTTTTTCCTCATCTCCGTTCTAAATGGCTTACCCCTTATTCACGGGAAGAACGTGCAAACTCCGTACAGACAGCACCTGTCGTCAGGATCGAAGCCGGGTCTCTGGCGCTGCAAGCGCTGTAAGGCAGCAACTCTACTGCTGCGTCATCATGCTGCCCCTTTAAGCACCCCACTAAGCATTGGCTTTCCAAGGCCTTGCTGACCAGGCCAGTGCTGGCCCTATGGGCAAAGCTGCCACTTGCAGAGAAGGAATGGCATGTTTTGGTGACTCAGATGAAAGTCCAAGCCAATTGATTTTGATCAATATACCTAGGCAAATTAATTTTGGAGATCTTTATTGGAATAATAAGCTGGTTCTCAATTCTGAATCTGAATTGAAAATTAACTGTTAAAAATTAAATTCTTCCAAACAATTTAGAGGGTTTTTACATTTTGCAATGCCAATGAACAGCAATTTCGAGCATGGCTATGAGAGGGCAATTAGTTATGAAATATGTTTGAGCAGTTCTTGGATTCTTTTCATTTTGGAGTCATACAGTGTGGAAACAGGCCCTTCAGCACAACTTGCCCACAACGACTAACATGTCCCAATCTATACTATACCAAATCCTGGCACCACATCACCCCAGTTCTCAAAGAACTTCACTGGCTTCCCATTTCCCACCGGATCACCTACAAAATCCTGGTCCTCACCTACAAAGCCCTCAACAACCTGGCCTCCCCTTATCTCATTGGCTTCCTCTCCCCCTACCAACCCTCACGGTCCCTCAGATCCACATCAGCTGGTCTCCTCTCCACTCCGAAATCAAACCTCTGCACTTGTGGAGGCAGAGCCTTCTCCAGGGCAGCTCCCAGGCTCTGGAATTCCCTCCCACAACCGGTCCGAAATTCTGAGTCCCTCACCATCTTCCAGTCCTGCCTCAAGACCCATCTCTTCACCTCTGCATACCCTTAGTCCCATGTTCCCCTCCCCTCTGTCTTACTGCTCTATTTTGTTTTGTTTATTCCTGACTCAATTGTAAAGCGACTGTGAGTCCTGAAAAGCGCTATATAAATAAAATCTATTATTATTATTATTATTATTATTATACTAGTCCCACCTGCCTGCATTTGGCCCATATCCCTCCAAACCTGTCCTATCCATATACCTGTCTAATTGTATCTTCAACGTTGTAATAGACCCTGCCTCAACTACTTCCTCTGGCAGCTTGTTCCATACCCTCAGATTCCTAATAAATCTTTCCCCCTTCACCTTAAATCTGTATCCTTTGGTTCTCGTTTCCCCTACTCTGGGCAAGAAACTCTGTGTGTCTACCCGATTCATTCCTCTAATGATTTTATAGTTTTCTTCTTTCATTTTACATTGTTTTTGGCTCCTCTGCACAAATGTTAAATGCGATGACTTTAAAAAAAAATGTTTATGAATTGGTCTAAAATCTATGAGAAGTTTTTATTCATTTCAAATATAATTTATAAAAAACCCTGGCATGTTTAAATTTGCTGACATCTGGTTGTTTTAATAGCCAAGTGTTCTCAGCGAGAGGTTGATTCTCCTAGAAACTGTCAGCTGCGTTAGCTGTGCTAGAATGCCACTGACCAATGCCATGTGCTAATTACTGCCAGATCACATTGGTAGTAAACACTGCAATATTGATACAGTCCTACGTTAATCTTTGACATTTCTGAAAGAAGTTTTTTAAAAAATGTACTTCTCCTAATTCAGTGCAAATCGAATTTATAGTTTTAAAGTCAGAGAGTCGTATACACATTCAGTCCAACTCATCCATGCCGACCAAGATGCCCCATCTAGATCAGTCCCATTTGCCTGCGTTTGGCCCATATCCCTCTAAACCTTTCCTATCCACGTACCTGTCCAAGTTCAAATGTCTTTTAAATTTTGTTATTGCACCCGGCTCAATTACTTCCTCTGGCAGCTCGTTCCAAAAATCCACCACCCTCTGAGTGAAAATATTGCCCCACAGATTCATATTAAATCTTGCTCCTCTCACCTTTAACACATGTCCTTTTGTTTTCGATTCCCCACTGGGTAAAAGACACTGTGCATTCGCCCGATCTATTCCCCTCGTGATTTTATAGGCCGCTAATGGCAGTAATAATTGTCCTGAATAAAATAAAATCCAGTTGCCTTTGTTATGACGTACAGATGGTTCAGGTTATTGATGATGTTTGTCTCAATAATTCTGCCTTGGAATCATAAACCATAGTTATACATTAGACCTTAACTTTTGCTCATCGATCATAGACCTCATTATAATTTGTAATCACTTGCAGCTAAATTCAAACGTGTTGCCTTAGAATATCCCACGTTCCATGTAGAAAGGAAAGGTTGACTGCTTCCAGATGCTAACAACTTCAGACTGCCAAAAGTAAACGAAAAGATAAATTGCTCTGTTTTTCCAATATTCCCAATTAATTTGTGCTTCTTATTTTTTGAGGCAGTTTAGCTTTAGTTTAAAAAAAACATGCCTGTCATCTTATTTATTGTAATTTACTTTTAGAAATCTAATTTCCATTTCCTCAATATTAAATCCTGATATTTGTTTAGTCTCGCTTAGAAATAACAATTTACAAAAATAATAATGCTACCATCTTAACGGCATTTGTCACAGTTATTTCTCTTCTGTATAGTTCATTTGTGGTTGGTTGTACAAAGAGGTTATTAGTTAAATGTTTTCTTAACAGGAAGCATTTAGGGACACTTCATGATTTAATATCCCAATAATTCATGATTTAATATTCCCATGTTTTAAAGAGAGGCTTTTCTGTATTAGGGTCCTTTATAAAACTTTGATTATTGAGCTTCTGCCATATGAGCATAACAGGTTTGAATGGGCTTAATATTTAACTTCTATACCTATGTTCCTTCCCCACTTGTTTATTAAATATGCACACAAAACAGTGCATAACAGAACCTGCAAACCATGTTGGTCCCAGTTTCAAGTTGGATGATCTTATTGTGACCATATGTTCCATTGGCGTCTGGGTCACTGGTCTATGTGGGAATAAAGGTCACAAATGTTTCTGGTCTCTGGCAGTGAGAAATGTATATTTTGATCTGCACTTTGCCCAAGTCAATAAGGATAACTGCATAATAGACACTGAACTAGATTTACACATTTATTCACGTAATATAAATTTACACACAATTATTCTGCAGGCTGTTACCTTGCTTGTTAAAGCACTTCATGTAATTTTTGAGTTTTCTTTATATTTTTTGCTAAAAATAGAAATTTAAGGAAATTAGTTTATTAACAGAGATTTTAGAGAGGAACCAAAGTTTTATGAAAAGGAAATAATGAGATGTTTATTGGTGTTCTTTTTATGAGGTCATGAGTAGAGTGGATAAAAGAGTATTAGATCTAGTGCCTTTAGATTTTCAAAACTGATTTGATCAAGAGTTGAATTTTTATTTGTCATATGTATTGGCTACAGATAGGTCCCTTCAATAGTGGGGAGGTCGATACATGTGGTGGACTGGGCAGTGTCTAATACTATGTAGTCTCCTTTGATTCTGGGCAATTGAATTGCTGAACCAGACTGTGATACAACCAGTCTGCTCTCTAATCTGTCGAAATTCAATAGAATATTTGGCGAGATATGCACACCTAGGAACCCGAAGGATTTTACAAGAATGATCCCAGTAATGAGTAGGTTAACCTATGATGAGCATTTGTTGGCACTGGGTGCTGGAGTTTAGATGAATAATGGGGGACCTCATTGAAACATACAGAATAGTGAAAGGCTTGGATAGAGTGGATGTGGAGAGGATATTTCCGCTTGTAGGAGAGTCTAGGATTAGAGGTCATAGCCTCAGAATTAAGGGATGCTCTTTTGGGAAGGAGATGAGAAATTTCTTTGGTCAGAGGGTGGTGAATCTGTGGAATTCTTTGCCACAGATGGATGTGGAGGCCAAGTCAGTGGATATTTTTATGGCAGAGGTAGATAGATTCTTGATTAGTACAGGTGTCAGAGGTTACTATCTAAATGGCATCAAGTTGGGAAAAGGGGAAGTACAACGGGATCTGGGGGTCCTTGTACATCAGTCTATGAAAGTAAGCATGCAGGTACAGCAGGCAGTGAATAAGCGAATGGCATGTTGGCCTTTATAACAAGAGGAATCGAATATAGGAGCAAAGAGGTCCTTCTGCAGTTGTACAGAGCCCTAGTGAGACCACACCTGGAGTATTGTGTGCAGGTTTGGTCCCCTAATTTGAGGAAGGACATTCTTGCTATTGAGGGAGTGCAGCTTAGGTTTACAAGGTTAATTCCCGGGATGGCGGGACTGTCATATGCTGAGAGAATGGAGCAGCTGGGCTTGTACACTCTGGAGTTTAGAAGGATGAGAGGGAATCTCATTGAAACATATAACATTGTTAAGGGCTTGGACACACTAGAGGCAGGAAACATGTTCCCAATGTTGGGGGAGTCCAGAACCAGGGGCCACAGTTTAAGAATAAGGAGTAAGCCATTTAGAACGGAGACGAGGAAACACTTTTTCTCACAGAGAGTGGTGAGTCTGTGGAATTCTCTGCCTCAGAGGGCGGTGGAGGCAGGTTCTCTGGATACTTTCAAGAGAGAGCTAGATAGGGCTCTTAAAAATAGCGGAGTCAGGGGATATGGGGAAAAGGCAGGAACGGGGTACTGATTGGGGATGATCAGCCATGATCACATTGAATGGCGGTGCTGGCTCGAAGGGCCAAATGGCCTACTCCTGCACCTATTGTCTATTGTCTATTGTTATGGGGAGAAGGCAGGAGAATGGGGTTAGGAGGGAGAGATAGATCAGCTATGATTGAATGGCGGAGTAGACTTGATGGGCCGAATGGCCTAATTCTACTCCTGTCACTTACAACCTTATGAAGCTGTTGACTATCTCCACCACAGTCCCTTCAATGAAGACCGGTTCATTGTTAGCTGAGAGGAAGGTGACAAGGAGGCATACAATCAGTAAATTAATCAGAAGGACATTGAAAATAGTCAGAGAATAAAGCGACTCGCTACCACAGCCACGTGTGTTTTCTCGGTGATCCTGCTCTCCTACTCAAACTAGGAGGGCATTGTTTCAGAATAGGAGGTAAACATTTAAAATGGAGAGGAGTAGGAATTTCTTCTCTGTTCTGCAGAGCACCAGAGGATGATTTATTGAATATGTTCGGGTCCAAGATATGTACTGAGAATTGTGGTTGTTGGGGAAGTTGGAGGTTGTGGTGAACAGGTAGGGAAGTGGAGCCAAGACCAAAGTCAGAATATTTAATTGGATGACGGAACAACTTTCATTAGCCTTTTGGCCATTCCTGTTTCTTGCTCTTATATTCTTGTGTGTCGTCTAACCAAGGCCTTTTGCAACCTGTACCATTTTTTTTCAATAAGTGAATTAGGGAATTGAGAATCATTTAATGGTGAGTGGGGAGACTAATTCATGCAGGAAGGACTAATTCAGCACAATGCTACTGAAAATCTGGTGCAGTCATACAACGACCAAGACCTGGATTCACTATGTTATCCTTGGAGAAGTTAAATAGATAACTAACTCTAAGTCATAAGCATTTACTAAATGTAGAAACGAGGAACTCCATTTGCTGGTTTACAAAAAAGACAAACTGCGTTCAAACAGGAAACTCAAGTTAAAAATGTCAATTTTGCCAAATATCAGTAGAACCGTTCCAGAAAACAAAAGATATAGAACATATAATGGAAGTATAAATGCCTTGTGTCATTCTGTGTTGTGTGGCTGCATTGATCAGAACATTTGAGGTTGCATACACTTTTTTTTCCAACCCAGTTGAATTAGTTATCACTGAGTACACTGAGAGCTTAATCTGCATTTCATACCCACACTACTGTTTGATTGCTTAACTCCTCTCTCCCTTCCCCTCTCTCTTTCCACTCACCACACCCTGCCCTGTCCCTGCCTCTGCCTCTTCCAGACTGGGAAATGCAAACGCTACTCATGCTGAACTGTTTGTACATGCAAAGATAAACACAAAGTACTGTATTAACTCAGCGGGTTAAGCAGCATCTCTGGAGAAAAAAGGATGGGTGACGTTTTGCATCGGGACCCTTCTTTGTGTCTGTCTTTGGCATAAACCAGCATCTGCAGTTCTTTGTTTCTCTTTTCCTGTAAGCATCTTTGGCTATGAAGAGGTAGAAACCTAATATAAACTCTGTGGTTGGAAAAGTTGCCATTTTTCAATTTCACAATTAGAAAAAATATCGAGAGTACTCAAGTTATTTCATAGATTGTTAATTTGCAGCATTCCAATATAGGAAATGGAATAATGTTCTTTGAGACCAATTGCCTGAATATTGTCAGATTGAGTTTCATATTTTGCAGATATTGGTCTATTGATCAATTTAGTTAATGCCCAAAATAGCATATGGATATTTTGCATTTTAAGTATTTTGGCCTGGATTTGTAATTTTACAGTACAAAATGTCGCAACGGGAGACATTATTTTTGTTTTGATTCTCAGGTGGTGCGGAGAATTTATAAGGGAGTCCCATTGCAACTGAGGGGAGAGGCCTGGTCGTTGCTTCTGGAAATACAAAAAATAAAACTGGAGAAAAAAGACTTGTATGAAGTAAGTTTTCAACAATTTTTGATACCTAACCAAATAGAAGCAAAATAGCAATTTTTAAATTTTCGTACATTTTTGAAATCCTGGAGAAAAATAAAATTGTTATGGATTTCTTTGTTTTTCTGCAGGCATCTTGATAATGAGTCTTTAATTGTTAAATGGATAATTTCACATTTTCCTCCACACCCTTTCACTTCATTTTCTAGTTTGTAAGTTTCCCCCATCACTCGGCTAGGGATTTAGTTGAAACTATGTCAGTATATGTCTGTCCGTCAGTATATGTTAATGTTAAAGGAAAAACAGTTTTGGTTTACAGTACCCTTTCTTTCCCACTACCAACCAGGCAGCCCTGGTCTCAAGAATACATTCCATCAATAATTACGGACTAGTGAAAGATATGTGAAGGGTGACTGAGGCGCATGGACATTTAACAGCGTGCAACACTGACTTAACACTTTACTTCAGACTTTAGAGATACAGTGCGGAAACAGGCCCTTCAGCTCACTGAGTCTGCACCAACCAGTGATTATCCTACTCACTAGCTCTACTCTGCACACTAGGAACAATTTGCAATTTTTTTTACTGAAGAAAATTAACCCTCAAACCGGTCGGTACGACTTTGGAGCGTGGGAGGAAACCAGAGCACCTGGAGAAAACCCACGTGGTCACAGGAAGAATGTGCAAACTTCGAACAGACAGCACCCATTGCCAGGATCAAACCCGGGTCTCTGGTGCTGTATGTAAGGCAGCAGCTCTACCACAGAGCCACTGTGCTGCCCACTGCTGGGAGATAATTGGCAAAGAACACCAAATGGTTTATATTATAACTACATTTTAGTTGCACTGAAGCTTTTCATAAAATGTGAATGCTAAATCGATTAAGCAGACATTTACTTATTGGTGCAGAGTCTGTCAAAAATAAAATGTTTGCAGGTACCAGTAGTTTGTGCAGTTGTGTCACTGTAACTATATTAGCTTTGCTTTATCTCTTCAAAAATATTGTGGTTAACTTATAAATTTCTTTCTCTTCTCTCTAACTTTCTTTGAAAAACGAAGAAACTCAAGAACAGAGCACGGGCAATATCTCCTGATATCAGGCAAATCGACCTTGACGTGAACCGTACTTACAGGGACCATATCATGTTCAGGGAAAGATATGGAGTCAAGTAAGGAATTTTATCTTATCTGTTCAGAATTGCTGTTCACTTAATTACAATATGCTTGTCACAATCAGTATAATATTTTCCACGTTGACTTTTCCCATTCACATAACTGCTTCCGGCCTTTACATGGTTCATAAGTGGTAGAAGCAGAATCAGGCCATTCGGCCCATCAAGTCTACTCCACCATTCAATCCTGGCTGATCTATCTTTCTCTCTTAACCCCAATCTCCTGCCTTCTCGCCATAACCCCTGACACCCATACCAATCAAGAATCTATCTATCTCTGCCTTAAAAATATCCATTGACTTGGCCTCCACAACCATCCATGGCATTAAATTCCACAGATTCACCACCCTCCTCCTCTCCATTCTAAAGATACGTCCTTTTATTCTGAGGCTATGGCCTCTGGTCCGAGACTCTCCCACCAATGGAAACACCCTCCCCAGTCTATCCAGGCCTTTCACTCTATCCAGGCATTTCACTATTCGGTACGCTTCAATGAGTCCCCCCTCACCCTTCTAAGCAGCGAGTAAAGTCAAATGCTCATCATATGTTAACCCACTCATTCCGAGGATCATTCTCGTAAACTTCTTCTGGACCCTCTCCAGCGCCAGCACATCCTTCCTCAGATATGGGGCCCAACATTGCTCACAATGGTGAATGGGAAAAAATCTCATCCTTCAGTCACATAGACACCTCTCGATGGTCTTTCCACTGCAGTATCCACTTTGTTTGGATGAATGCACCTCCAATAACAAGACATTTAGGAAAGAACTGCAGATGCTGTTTTAAATCGAAGGTAGACACAAAATGCTGGAGTAACTCTGCGGGTCAGGCAGCACCCATTCCTTCTCTTCAGAGATGCTGCCTGACCCGCTGAGTTACTCCAGCATTTTGTGTTCAATAACAAGACATTTGACATAGCCAGGACAGAACAAACTATGTGATCTTCATCATAAGCATTTTTTTTCCCTTCCATCCACGAAAGGTGTTGCACCACCTTAAGGTCTCTCCGGCAGCACCTTCCCATGTTTGTGTCTACTGCAATACAGAGCAACTAACTTATGGGAATGCTAATCCTTCCAGCTACATGGATAGGGAAGGTTTTGGGGGATTAGGACATAACATGGGTAAATGGGACAAGCTGAGATGGTCATCATAGTCGGCATGGACGAGTTGGGCTGATGGGCCTGTTTTTGTGTAATAATTAGAGATACTGCGAGGAAACAGGCCCTTCAGCCCACCGAGTCCGCACCGACCAGCGATCCCCACACATTAACACTGTCCTACACGCACTAGGGACAATTTTTGCATTCATACTGAAACCAATTAACCCACATACCTGTACATCATTGGAGTGTGGAGGAAACCGAAGATCTCGAAAACCCACGGGGAGAAGGTCCAAACTCTGTACAGACAGCACCCGTAGTCAGGATCGAATCTGGGTCTCTAGCACTCTATAGCAGTAGCTTTACCGCCATATTTCTCTGACTCCGTCCACGTTTCCCTCACAAGTCTCACTTCCAGTATTAGATATGTAGAGCCATTCCTTCTAACTGCTTGGATCTATATTTTGGAATTCAACTTAACACCGTGAGAGCATCATCAGCACAAACTTTGCAGAAGTAGAAGAAGGCAGACTGCCATCAAATTCTTGAGCATTTAAGGATGGGCGTAAACTTTATCAGCAGTTCCTTCATCAAGTTTATGAGTTTTTCAACTACTTCATGAAATAGCTACATACGGTGTGTAAGATTGGGTCACAGTTTATGGTCTAAGTGTTCATATTTTACCCCTTTGTGTGCATCTGACTGGATATGCAGTTCCCCATAGCAGTGGCTGGAGCCTGATCCTTCTGTGAGTTGTTGATGTAATTTGGTGTGCTGCTGCTCTAGAATATTTATAGAGGTTAGAGATACAGTAAGGAAACAGCCCCCTCAGCTCACGGAGTCTAATTCAATATTGATCACCCATTCACACTAGCTGCAAGCTAGGGGCAATTTTACAGCGTGCCAATTAGCCTACAAACCCGCTCGTTTTCAGAATGTGGGAGGACACCGGACCACCTGGAAGAAACCCACGCAATGACATGAGAACGTGCAAACTCCGCACAGACAGTGCCCAAGGTCAGGATCGAACCCAGATCTCTGGCGCTTTGAGGGGCGCCTCTACTAGCTGCGCCACTGTGTGTTATTCTGTAATTTCTCTCGGAAGAATTTTGAAGCCACAGTTGTCCTTTTAATTATTTTTAATATTGTAGTTTCATCTTATTACCATTGGTTTCTAAGTTTAATTTTTTTAATTCCTTTCTGTGCTTGCTGTATTTTGTGTTTGGAGTGTTTTTGAACAGTGAATATTGGTGACCTCAATGTTGGGACAAGGATACTGGTGGGTGGCATTCAGTCTGCCAGGATGCTAATTAACATTAATCTTTGCCCCTTCTAATCCTCAGTCTGTTGCCTCTGTTTAGTTTTACTTCCATCTCTGTGTAATGAAAAACCATAGTGTTGTCAGTAGCAATATATCGACAATTATTTCAAGTTAGCAGAAATAAATTGTTTTTATGATAACTCTTCATAAGACTGATTCTTGGAACAAAGATATAAAAGAGAATGCAGTAAGGAAACAGACCCCTCAGCTCGCTGAATCTAATTCAATATTGATCACCCATTCACACTAATTCTATGTTATCCCACTTTCTCATCCACTCCCTGCATGCTAGGGGCAAATTAACCTACAAACACGCTCGTATTCAGAATATGGGAGGACACTGGACCACCTGGGGGAAACCCACGTGGTTACAGGTAGAATGTGCAAATGTGGCGCAGCGGTAGAGACCCGGGTTCCATCCTGACTACAGGTGCTTGTCTGTACGGAGTTTGTACATTCTCCCTGTGATTGCGTGGGTTTTCTCCGGGATCTCCGGTTTCCTCCCACACTCCAAAGATGTCCAGGTTTGTAGGTTAATTGGCTTTTGCAAATTGTCCCTAGTGTGTGGGATAGTGCCAGTGTACAGGGATCGCTGGTTGACGTGGACTTGGTGGGCCGAAGGGTCTGTTTCCACGCTGTATCTCTAAACTAAACTAAGAATCAGTCTTCGGTTATCTTGGATGTGCATCTCGGTTGGGAATGTGTGTGGAATTAAATGTAGGTATTGGTATTACAATCTAACTCTTTGAACATGTATTTTTCTGCGACTGCACTGTAATAGGATATTTAACCCATTTCAATACTTTTATATTTGTAATGTTTTGGAGGTCTCCATTGCCTTTTCAATAGGCCCTTCGAGCCAGCATCGCCATTCAATATGTTCATGGCTGATCATCCACAATCAGTATCCCGTTCCTGCCTTCTCCCCATATCTCCTGACTCCGCTATCTTTAAGAGCTCTTTCTTGAAAGCATCCAGAGAATTGGCCTCCACTGCCTTCTGAGGCAGAGAATTCCACAGATTCACAACACTCTGGGTGAAAAGGTTTTTCCTTATCTCTGTTCTAAATGGCCTACCCCTTATTCTAAAATTGTGGCCCCTTGTTCTGCACTCCCCCAACATCGGGAACATGTTTCCTGCCTCTAGCGTGTCCAATCCCTTAATAATCTTATGTTTCACTAAGTTCCCCTCTCATCCTACTAAATTCCAGTGTATACAAGCCCAGCTGCTCCATTCTATCAACATATGATAGGCCCGCCATCCCGGGAATTAACCTTGTGAACCTACGCTGCACTCCCTCAATATTAAGAATGTCCTTCCTCAAATTTGGAGACCAAAACTGCACACAATACTCCAGGTGTGGTCGCACTAGGGCCCTGCACAACTGAGGTTTATCAACAATATTGCAAAGATTGTAGGTTAAAGGAAATCAATATTTGCTTCATTTACTCAAGGACACAAAGAGCTGGAGTAGTCAGCAGGTCAGACAGGTTCTCTAGCGAATGTGGATCGATGATCTTTCAGATGTCGAGAAACTGGAAACATCACCTATCCACGTTCTCCTGAGATGCTGCCTGACCTGCCCAGTTACTCCAGCACTTTCAACTTTTGTGTATTAACCAACAGCTGCAGTTTCTCGTTTCCAGCTTCTTTTGAAAAGGGAAGTGCAAATAGGGACAAAAAGGTTGATGCTAAAAAGTATTAATTTAAATTTGAAACTCTATCATGGTTGCCATGTTGGAGAGCAAATGTGTACTTTTAATCGAATGATTCTCAATTGCAAAGAAGATATCTGCAAAATGTATTTCTAAATGATGTAATTTTTTTTTAACACTCAGGCGTAAATGGAATACAGTTTGCTCTATAATATATTGTCTCCTGGTTTTTCCCACACATGGTGGTATTTACACTTAGGAACTTGAAGCTCTCAACCGTCTCCACTTCATTATCTTGTCAGACTGGGGTGTGTACACCACCCTGAGGTTGATGACTAGCTCCATCGGTCTGCTGACAGAGGGAGAGGTCATTATCTTGACATCACATTACTCATCTCTCCATCTCCTTCCTGTATTTTGTCTCGTCATTGTTTAAAATCCTGCCCACTACGGTGGTGTCATCGGCAAACATGTAAATGCAGTTAGAACAGAATTTGGTCAGTCCTGGTTGCATAGGGAGTCTGGCAAGAGTGCAGAGAACTCATTCTAGTGGGGCAACAGTGTTTAGAATGATCATGGAGGATGCTTTGTCCCCTGTCCTTGCTGCTATGGCTCAGGAAGTGAGGATCCAGCTGCAGAGGTTGGGTGGTAATTAATATGTGAACCAGTAACGTGAATATAAAAAAGGACCATGTTTCCATATAAATTCATAAGTTTTGAGAACAGAATTAGGCCATTGATAATGGCTGATCTATCTTTCCCTCTCAACCCCATTCTCTTGCCTTCTCCCCATAACCCCGGACATTCATGTATTTATCGTTTGCTTATCACCATAGTTGCACAAATGTCAATATTTTTCTTAAACTTGTGCATTGTAAGTACTAAATCTTAAAGTTGTCAAGATGAAGTTTGCATAGATGCTGTTTTATTTGTAAAATGGTCAGCAACGAGGACAAACTGTAAAGGACGGCAGGAGCTGAGTGCAGTAGTGAAATGTTGATGACTTCCTGAATGAGAAATCTAATCTCCTGAAATGGGCAGGCTTTATTTTGTGGCATCATGGGTCAATCAATGTGTGTAATTTTCTCATTGGTAGATTGGAGCTCCAGTTTGAGACATCACTGCATCTTTGCTCGATGATACAGGCCCATCACTGATATTCCAGCAACTGGACTGGCCCCTCCCTTAATCTGGACAAAATTACAAGAGTGCACTTTAAAGTCCTCCGGCAGTGACCCCCCCAACCCCCGAAAATGTTGCCGGGTGTGGCAGCCGATCGCAACCTCATCGGGACTTCCATGCTGATCGGCAAGTCAAAATTGCCCCGTGCGACCAGGACTTTGGGGCTCTGGCCCAGCTGGAGTCGACGTCTGGATTCTCAGCCTCCCAAGGCCGTGATCTCTGTTCGGCAAAATGAATAATGCACTAAAGCTCTGGAACCACGGGTGCCGGAAAATCGGTGGTGGACCCGTATTGCAATGCAGAAATTAAACATATTTGAACTGTCAACTTTAAGATGACATGTTCAAATAAGGTAGACACAAAATGCTGGGGTGACTCAGCTGGACAGGCAGCATCTCTGGAGAGAAGGAATGGGTGACTTTTCGGGTCGAGACCCTTCAGACTGATCAAATAAGTTATCGGAAAGTATAGAAGTTGGGAGGTAATGTTGCAGTTGTATAAGACGTTGGTGAGACTGCATTTAGAATATTGTGTTCAGTTCTGGGCACCATGTTATAGGAAAGATATTGTCATGCTTGAAAGGGGTCAGAAAATATTTATAAGGATGTTGGCAGGACTAGTGGATGTCAGCTATAGAGAGGTTGAGTAGGCTGGGTCTCTATTCCTTGGAGCGCAGGAGGATGAGGGGGAGAGAGGTATACAAAACCATGAGAGGAATAGATTGGGTAGATGCATAGTCTTATGCCCAGAGTTGGGGAATCCAGGACCAGAGGACATAGGTTCAAGGTGAAGGAGAAATGATTTAATACAACTTTTTCACACAAAGGGTGGTGGGTGTGTGGGACAAGGTGCCAGAGGAGGTAGTTGAGGCTGGGATGATCCCATCGTTTGAGAAACAGTTAGACAGGTACATGGATAGGACAGGTTTGGAGGGATATGGACCAAGCGCAGGCAAGTGGGACTAGTGTAGCTGGGACATTGTTGGCCGTTGTGGGCGAGTTGGGCCGAAGGGCCTGTTTCCACACTATCATTTTACAGATGCTGGTTTAGAATCAAAGGTAGACACAAAATGCTGGAGTAACTCAGTGGGACAAGCAGCATCTCTGGAGAGAAGGAATGGGTGACATTTCCAGTTGAGACCCTTCTTCAATCTGCCTTTTAACAAAAACCTTAACTGACAGTGCTATTTGAGTCAGTGGAGGAAGTTCTTTGATTGTTTTTCTTATTGTTGTGTCCAAATTGCAGGCTCTACCCTGATTTCACTCATTAGGATTTGGAATTTCAAAACTGTTTGGTTTAAAAAGAAAATCAAAGTTAATTCTCATTCCAATACCTTGCTTGCAGGTGTTTGTTAAGTTACAACTGACATTAAATATTTTCATTGGTTCCATTTGCTCTTTTCATTAAGGGATGCAGAGCCAAAAAGTACTCATAAATAATAAACAATATTTAATATTTAAATTTCCAATAAAATTGGAAATGTCATGGTTATAAAGAGACTTTCCCGTGAACCTTTACAATGTTGTATATTGCACCTAATTACTGGGAGCTGGAAGGAATGCATCGGCTGCTGAGCCAAATGGTCTACCATTATTTTGCAAACAGTTGATGCCAACTATTCTTTTTATGTAAGGTGCCTCAAGGCTACACCAACATTTTGATTCGGTTTATATTATTGGAAGCAGGTAAGAGAAATTAGAGGGCACTTGGAGAACAGGGATCACAATATCGTGGAAGTCGTTCAGTAATGGAAAAGTCCCATGAGCAATCTAAAATGGCCTTTCTTGTAGAAAGGCCACCTTAGTGCAATGAGAAGAGATCTGGTTCCGAGTAAGTGGAATGAAAAATTGCCAGGTAAAGCACTAATGGGAAGAGGGGCCACCAATAAAGCAGCAAGGATGTTTATATAGCCTTGGTACATTCTCATGAGAGGCAAGTTAAGGTGACCAAACCTGGAGCTCTGAGCATGATAGAAGAGATAAAAGTAGTATCAAATGGAGAAGAGGAGCAAGTGACGTATGTCAGTTGTACAGGGTCTTGGTGAGACCACACCTGGAGTATTGCGTACAGTTTTGGTCTTCTAATCTGAGGAAAGACATTCTTGCCATAGAGGGAGTACAGAGAAGGTTCACCAGACTGATTCCTGGGATGGCAGGACTTTCATATGAAGAAAGACTCGGCTTGTACTCGCTAGAATTTAGAAGATTGAGGGGGGATCTTATAGACACTTACAACATTCTTAAGGGGTTGGACAGGCTAGATGCAGGAAGATTGTGCCCGATGTTGGGGAAGTCCAGAACAAGGGGTCACAGTTTAAGGATAAGGGGGAAGTCTTTTTGGACCGAGATGAGAAAAACATTTTTCACACAGAGTGTGGTGAATCTCTGGAATTCTCTGCCACAGAAGGTAGTTGAGGCCAGTTCATTGGCTATATTTAAGAGGGAGTTAGATGTGGCCATTGTGGCTAAAGGGATCAGGGGGTATGGAGAGAAGGCAGGCACGGGATACTGAGTTGGATGATCAGCCATGATCATATTGAATGGCGGTGCAGGCTCGAAGGGCCGAATGGCCTACTCCTGTACCTATTTTCTATGTTTCTATGCCAGGATAATCATGCCCGTGGGAATCTGGCTGAATATGGAAACCTCATAGAATGTGGAGAGACAGACTGAGAATCTAGACATTGTGGGCACTCTATGATTCTTGTTGTCTATGGGGATGTCAGATTGTCTGTGAGGCTGTGTCTCAGGAGAGCTATCTTTGGGGCTAGCATAATGAACATAGGAGTGGGTTCAGTTGAAGTCATTAGTATCATTCTGAAAGCAAAACTCCAGGGCATTTAGAAAACCTGCAGAAGAGTTGGGATTTTGTACCAAAAATATGCTTCTTGTTCATTTCTTCTTCCGTTTTGTGAGCAATCATCTCCCACTCCTCTCATTTAAAAAACTAGACAATTTTTTTCCCATCCACCTTCAAAATTAGTTCTCCTTCCACTGCTCTGCTCTCTGATGGCTCTTAAATTACAACTTAAACAAAATGTTATTTATTGGTAGTTCTATGTGGTATTATTAAGGGCTTCAAAGCCAAATAGTCTTTGCACTGTTAGCTTTATCTTGGTGATGTACCTCAGTGGCATAGAGTAACAGATGTGCATCTACCAGTATGGTTAGTTGTATTACTAGCAATGTTACAAAATTTTGAGATTTTAAAAATAAAGTCTGCAATTTATCCCATCAGATAAAGCATAAAAAGAAGTTTAATTTGACACTTAATTCACTTTCATATCTTCAGTATTAAAAAAGTTATGGCCATTATCATACTCAGAAATTAGCATCTAGTTCCCTATTGCTTTTCCATTGACTTAACACAAAAGCTGTGATCGAGGACAGTTAAAAGCCCATAACTTTCTTAAAAATTATGGTAACTGAAAGAAATTTTCAGGTATTATAGATTGAAGCATTCTGAAACAAATATGAAACAATCTTACTTCGAAGACATGAAAGTAAAGCATATAATTAGTTAGTTACCTAATTGTAGCTAATTACAAAATTCAATTACTAGATCTAAACATCTATCAATTTCTTAAGAATAGATTAACATTTTTAAATAGCCTAAGTGTCCAAATAACATTCACACAATAATTCACAATATAACATAATTTTTAAATCTAATTTTCATGAATTTACAGGCCAAATGGAAGAAATTGAATGTTTAATACCTGTAAATTAATGGGGATTTAATTCATCTTGCGAGTGAGAATTTCTGGAACGCGATCTTTTGGAACGTTCATTTGCGGTGAATTTAACCCCGTATTGGCATGAAAAATACTGCCGTTAATTCGGGGAATAAAATCACCGTGTCGCATGACAAAATGTGAATTAAAGGCTTCTTAAGAAGCACTTTTATACATTTAAAGAAAGCACTTTCGTTTACCTGTCCATTGTGTGAAATCCGTCCCCGTTATTGGCGTTGACGCTTCAGGAGCTGCTTTTAAAATGACTGTAGCGCTGACATTGACGATTTAATAAAAATAAAAAATTCACAAAACGCAGGTAGGAACGATTTTGTCAGCGAAGTTTTGTACTCCAACAAAATATTTCCAGGACAAGGGAGGAGAAACCGCGTTTTAACCCCGCCCCCCCCTTAAAGGCGCCAAAATCGCGCACACGGCCAGTGGCAGAATTACAGCGCGACTGAAGGTAAGTTTTGTAACATACCTAGTATTACATTAACCTGCAACTACCAAGGCGTTATGTCGGGTCAGCAGAGCGATTGGGAGTCTGAGATAGACACAAAATGCTGGAGTAATTCAGCGGGACAGACAACATCTCTGGAGAGAAGGAATGGGTGACGTTTCGGGTCGAGGCCTTCAGACTGTCTGAAAGTCAGATTGGGAGTCTTTGGTGCAGAAAATCTTACCAGTTCTGATGGTTACTTGGCCAACGTCACTTTCTCTTGCCAGATCTAGGGTAGGCTCCAAGGGCCTTGGCAATAGAGGGGTGCGATACATTTACCCAAATGTGGTAGCCTACCTCCACAAACTTCACATTGCTCTGCCTTGTCACTGCACTTCTAACTGTATGGCAATGTTACCTCCTGCTTGGTCCTTTCCAAGAGTTGGGTTGGATTGGAGATTCCCAACTCCTTCCCTTCAATCTCCATTTGTTGTATGGGAAAGTCTATGTCATGGACCATGAAGGACTTTTGACCACCCTTGCCCCAGGTAAGAAGTCAGACATTCAGTAGTTCCTAGTCTAGATTTTGCTGCGTGCAATCTCAATTATCTGAGGAGCTGAACTTTTTGACAAACATCCTCACGTGTTTCTGGAAGGAAAGCCCTCAATGTATGTTAAAGATGTACAGTTGGGCCACTTAGCCTTGTTCCAATAATACAGATAGAGGTCAGAGAAGGTAAATGAGTTTAGTTTCATTCAGTTTAGAGATACAACGCTGATACAGGCCCACCAAGTCCGCACCGACCAGTGATCCCTGCACATTAATACTATTCTACAAACACTGGGGACAATTTATAATGGCACCAAGCCAATTCATCTACAAACCTGTACGTCTTTGGACTGTGGGAGGAAATCGAAGATCTCTGAGAAAACCCACGCGGAGAACGTACAAACTCCGTACAGGCAGCACCCGTAGTCAGGGTTGAACTCGGGTCTCTGGCGCTGTGAGGCAGCAACTCTACTGCTGCATCACCATGCCGCCCATTGAATTAAACTGAATTAAAATGGGAGTCTCGGGGTCACTCCTATAAACTTAGCAGGTGGCTCTCTGCTGCATAGACTAACTTGTTAAGAGTGATAACTGTCCAGTGGAACCATCAATGAAAGGAGGTACACAGGAGGCCGTCTGAAGAAGGGTTTCGGCCCGAAACGTTGCCTATTTCCTTCGCTCCATGGATGCTGCTGCACCCGCTGAGTTCCTTCTTAACACATCTATGAAAGGATCTTGACCAAGAACATCGTTTGTCCATTTCCCTCCATAGATGCTGCCTGACCTACTGAATTTCTCCAGCAGTTTATTTCCAATATCTGTAGTTTTGCCGATTTAGGTTTGAAATGTTATTTACCACTGGAACTTAGGTGCCTTCCCTGGGTCTGGCCCAAGACTCATCAGGTTTAGAGCCAATATGACCTGGCAAAACTCAAATGATATGGACCTTTTGTAAATGTTGCTTAACAATAGTGAACCCTACGTATTTTTATCACAGTGCTACAATTTGTGAAATGCACATCACTGGCAGCATTTCATCCATTGCTATTTAATTAACTGAATTTAAAACTACCCGATAGCCATGCTAAGATTTGTACATCGGTCTCTCAATTATTAATCCAGTCATCTAGATTACTAATCCAGTACAAACATGTTCTAGTGTACCCACAGTGGTTATACTGAATATAATGAAGTGCATGTGATTATGTTGTTTAATTAACCTACTTAGATTTTCTGTGCAATGCCCTGCCCACTCACCATGCAGTGTTAGACATGTGATATTACCTTTCCATACTCCCTTGTGCAATGTCTTCTAGTCCGGGTATGGCACTGCTAATATTTAACTATGAAGTAATTCCTTCAAGTGTCTTATCACCAGTCACTTGGGCTCACTGTTTAATGTCTCAGCAGATGTGTTGCAATTCATACATAATTTATATTTTGGGAACATTAATAATTTACATTTCTGGTAGGATATTTTTATTTAAAAAAAAAAATTTTTCAAGGTACAAATTTTCAAGTGTAAAAATGTACTCAAAATTATTGAGACATCCCTTTTAACGACTAAGAATGACACGGTTTATGTTTAATGTCCAAAGGGTATATCCCTAGCTCCTTCCAGCCTAGGTTCCCCACCTGGTCTTATCTACTTGTGGAACGATCTGCTTCCAACTATCACGTACCAGACTCTATCCCTTAACCAACTCCAATTATGGAGGCACGGTGGCACTGCGGTAGAGTTGCTGCCTTACAGCGCCAGTGACCCGGGTTAGATCCTAACTATGGGTGCCGTGTGTATGGCGTTTGTACGTTCTCCCCGTAACCTACGTGGGTTTTCTCCGGGAGCTTCGGTTTCCTCCCACTCTCCGAAGACGTACAGGTTTGTAGGCTAATTGTCTTGGAAAAATTGTAAATTGTCCCTAGTGTGCAGGGATCACTGGTGGGCGCGGACTCGCAAACTCCACCCCCCAAGCTCCATACTATTATACTGGTAAGCTTTGCTCTTCCCTCTCGGTACCAATGCAGGATCTTGACCTGAAACATAGACCTTTTGCTTCCACGGATGCTGCTTGTGTTTTTCCAGCTTTTTCTCTTGACAGAAATTAAGTAGTGTGTTTTGCATATATTCAGAAATGAGCTTGCTAATACAATCCGTAGCTCGAGTATTCTCCTGTGAAGCTTGTGGTTTTATAAAGCGGTTTTGATTGTTGTTACTCAAGAATGTGATGCAGCTTTGTGACTCACTTAAATTTAATTGTTTTGCTTGCAAATGCACCGGAGCGAGGTGACTTTGCATGCTAATTTATAACGTGGATTCACTCACACCCATTACAGCTATATTTTAAATACCTCAAACTTTTTTTCATTCCATAACTAACGGAGCACAATTTTCTTCTCTGTGATATTTGATATTCTCACAAAACCCAATAATGTAATTGTAATTTGTGTTGAGTATATTTTTTATTTGTTGGTAAATATATGGAGTCCCATTTTGCTTCACTGCAACTTCTGTGCAATGGAATATTTGCATACCAATTGACACTCCAAATTCTGGCCTTCATATTGTACGTCAGCGTACCGAGAATCAAAATGTATATGCGTATTCAATATGTCATTGACAGATGACCTTAGGGAGACACAGTGGTGCAGCAGTTGAGTTGCCTCCTTACAGTGCCACCGACCCAGGTTCAATCGCGACTATGGGTGCTGTCTGTGCAGAGTTTGTACGTTCTCCCTGTGACCGTGTGGGTTTCTTCTGGGTTCTCCGGTTTCCTCCCACGTTTCAAGGATGTGCAGGTTTGTAGATTAATTGGCTTCGGTAAATTGTCCCTCGTGTGTAGGATGGGAAAGTGGGATAACGTAGAACTTGTGTACAGGTGATTGATGCGAACTTGGTGGGCTGACCAGCCTGTTTCCATGCTGTATCTCTGTAAACTAAACGGAAGTCTTCATTAAGTTTAAGTTAACAAAAACGACACGGGAAGAAATTGTTACATAATTTCTTTGCATTCATCTCTTCAACAGGCAGCAAGCTTTATTCCATGTTTTAGCAGCTTATTCCATGTACAACACGGTATGTTTTTTACTTCATATTATTGCCCTAAAGTATTAAAAATTAGTTTTCAAAATGAATGTTATTATTTAGTTTTTCAAAATGCATTTACACATTTTCTATAAATTAATTGTTGAGCTCCCTGAGTTTGAAAGAAATTCTGCCTGAAACGTGATAATTCATTGTGGGAAGATATTTTGATGAGGAAATTATTGGATTTTATTTTTGCTCACTGTTTCACTATTCTTTGCAGGCATATTTGTAGCAGGAGAAACTCATTGTGAGCCAAAAATTCATGTTAGTTAGAGTGCAGAAATTGTGAATTCAAGCATATCGGTGATAATAATTAGATCTTTGTTTAGTGGATTAAGGGAGACTTCACATCTTAGATCAATTTCACCAAATAACAAATGTTCTCATATAGGTTACAAAGTATTTTCTGTGTTGGAGTACGAAAACTTAATCGTAACTGTTGAATGACCTTCATGACCACAACATTTTATTTGGGAACCTTCTGACACGACCTTGTCCCCACAATTTGTTTGGAAATATGTGGAGTCCCAGGCATACCTGGTTTTACCTGGATCAGGGGCAATCCAGTACTTCCAACATGTGGACTTTGGATTTTTAATTTGTAAACTGCACCAAAATATGGCGACTTGTGTGCATTGTGGGGTGCGCGAAAGAATTTTACGTTGATGTGCATACATGACAAACAAAGAACCATTGAACCCATTTTGCTCTACACTGAACAGTAGATTGTTCTATTATTATGGGTTTATCTAGGTTATCCTGAAATTGATTTGTGATTTTTACCGCTGCTTAACGTGGGGAGTTCTAACTGCTCCATTGGGTGACCGAATGTCTCTTCACTTCCCTGCTGGGTTTATGACTGTAACAATGTCTTGTTAGATTTCCTTATTTCTTCCTGTAGCTCAGGAACAAGGACAAATCACACACAATAACACCAGCAGCTTCTGTTCCTCATCGTTTTACAATCTCTTGGCATTAAAGTGATAGTCTTTTTTCTTTTTCGCATAAAATGGAACAATTTCATAGAAGGGAAGTTCATTTAATTTAATTTCCTCCCTCCCCCTCCCCTGTGCCCCACCTGCATGTGCACCTTTTTCTCGCACTGCCTTGCCCCCCCCCCCCCCCCACAATTCCTTGTACCCTACATCCCTTCCTCTGGCTTTACATTTCATGTCTCTTATCTCCTTGTCTTGCAGCTTTTTTCTCTCCTTTTTATCTCTATCTTGTGTCCACAGGCAGACACAAAGCACAGACAAATGTGAGGGTGCCTCAGTCGGTCTATATTGATACTTATTTTATCAATTGTCTCTCCCCTCTTCTTTCTATTCTTCTGGATCACCCAATATCATATCTACTGTCCTTTTTCTCCCAGGTAGAGAGAAGGCAAATTAATTGGCCTGAACTTTTGTGAGTAAAGATGACAGTTTTATGTGGAACTGCTGAGTTCTTCCATTTCCTGCCCCTCACCCAAATTGGGTATCAGCAGGTTTGGGATTTTGTACCTGGAAGAATGGAATCCCTGGGATTCTCCAGGGTTTATTCTGGGGAACCTTCTTGGTGAACCTGTACCTTGTTGGATTCAGCACCGTCATAGTGCACCAGCACTGGCACCATAGGGTGGCAGAAGTTACTGGGAGAAGGCAGGAGAATGGGGTAGGAGGGAGAGATAGATCAGCCATGATTGAATGGCGGAGTAGACTTGATGGGCCGAATGGCCTAACTCTACTCCTATTCCTTATGACCTTTTGGTTTGTCCATTGATTTCAGGCAGGTGGAACTAGTATAGATGGGGCATCTTGGTTGGCATGGGCAAGTTGGGCCGAAGAGCCGGTTTCCGTGCTGTACGACTCGAACTATAAAGGACTAAGCTAAATAATTGGTATTTGTGTTTTAGTTAAATGATATAATTTATCTTAAGTATTCTAAAGTAACGTCAAGTGCTCAACTAATTTTATTTTTAACTTTTCGTTTTTGAAAACATCTAATTAATTTTTAATTTGAGAGTCAGCACTCGAAACCATGTTCATTGTTTTCACAGCTGGCTAAACTGGTGGCATAGCTCGGCCAGCTTCGAAATTTCTTTGCACAGCTTTTTGTTTTGGGTGGGGTTGGTAGTTATTCATGAAAGGATGCAAGGACCCTGCTGATGAGATTGGACTCTGCTTCATTGAGGAAGTTGCTGCTGGTATCTGGGGACTTGGCGGACCCACCAGCAGCGAGTGCTACTGGTTAGCTGCAGGCAGGATACACAATCATTAATACTTTTACCATTTCAATGTTAACATCAGCCCTTTTGTTATAGGAATCTCCAAGTGATTATATTACCCTCTTCTTTTGTTATTTTGCAAGTATTCCACAGATTTCATTTTGTGCTTTCTCTTTGCCATTTAAATTATTTTTAATTTTTTTATTTTAATTTTTTTTAATCTGCACAGCACCAATTTGGTGTCCTTCCATTAGTTGCCTTTTCACGGTAACTGTACATGAGTGTTTTATGTTGAGGGGAAAAGTGCATTAATTTTATTTCACAGTGTATGCTGGCTGTGCTGTTCCTTTTGCAACAAATTTCACTGCTATCTGTGCATCCTCCGGTTTTGATGGCAGCAACACTTCTGCAACATTTGTTACCTCGACTACAGAAACTAGATCTGTAAATTAAATTAGATATGCAAAGAAATTTTGGCAATGAGTGACCTTTCATGACTGTCCCTTCTCCCTCATTTTTACCCATTTAACATGAATATTAAATTTTATTACTCGTATACCCAACTTTATTTCCCTAAAAGGAATGATTTGTATCTTAATAACGTTGCAACTTCATTGTTGAATTTATTTTGTTGAATTGCAGGAAGTGGGTTATTGCCAGGGAATGAGTCAGATCACTGCACTGCTTCTTATGTATCTGAATGAGGAGGATGCCTTCTGGGCACTTGTTAGACTACTATCTGGGCCAAAACACAGCATGCATGGTAAGATTTTCCCAGACATTTTCCAGGGCGGCACTTTGGCGTTGCTGCCTTACAGCGCCAGAGACCCGGGTTCGATCCCGACTACGAGTGCTGCCTGTACAGAATTTGTACGTTCTCCTCGTGACCTGCATGAGTTTTCTCCGTGATCTCCGGTTTCCTCCCACACTCCAAACACGTACAGGTTTGTAGGTTAATTGGCTTGGCATAATTGTAGATTGTCCCTAGTACAGTGGCTTGCAAAAGTTTTCATACCCCTTGAACTTTTCCACATTTTGTCACGTTACAACCACAAACGGAAATGTATTTTATTGGGATTTTATGTGATAGACCAACACAAAGTGGTGCATAATTGTGAAGTGGAAGGAAAATGATACATGGTTTTCAATTTTTTTTACAAATAAAAAACTGAAAAGTGTCGCGTGCAAAAGTATTCAGCCCCCCTGAGTCAATACTTTGTAGAACCACCTTTCGCTGCAATTACAGCTGCAAGTCTTTTGGGGGTATGTCTCTACCAGGTTTGCACATCTAGAAACTGAAATTTTTGCCCATTCTTCTTTGCAAAATAGCTCAAGCTCAGTCAGATTGGATGGAGAGTGTCTGTGAACAGCAATTTTCAAGTCTTGCCAGAGATTCTCAATTGGATTTAGGTCTGGACTTTGACTGGGCCATTCTAACACATGAATATGCTTTGATCTAAACCATTCCATTGTAGCTCTGGCTGTATGTTTAGGGTCGTTGTCCTGCTGGAAGGTGAACCTCCGCCCCAGTCTCGTCTTTTGCAGACTCTAACAGGTTTTCTTCCAAGATTGCCCTGTATTTGGCTCCATCCATCTTCCCATCAACTCTGACCAGCTTCCCTGTCCCTGCTGAAGAAAAGCATCCCCACAGCATGATGCTGCCACCACCATGTTTCACAGTGGGGATGGTGTGTTCAGGCGGATGTGCAGTGTTAGGTTTCCACCACACATAGCGTTTTGCATTTAGGCCAAAAACTTCAATTTTGGTCTCATCTGACCAGAGCACCTTCCTCCACATGTTTGCTGTGTCCCCCACATGGCTTGTGGCAAACTGCAAACTGGACTTCTTATGGCTTTTTTTCAACAATGGCTTTCTTCTTGCCACTCTTCCATAAAAGTCCGATTTGTGGAGTGCACGACTAATAGTTGTCCTGTGGACAGATTCTCCCACCTGAGCTGTGGATTTCTGCAGCTCCTCCAGAGTTACCATGGGCCTCTTGGCTGCTTCTCTGATCAATGTTCTCCTTGCCCGGCCTGTCAGTTTAGGTGGACGGCCATGTCTTGGTAGGTTTACAGTTGTGCCATACTCTTTCCATTTTCGGATGATGGATGAACAGTGCTCCGTGAGATGTTCAAAGCTTGGGATATTTTTTTATAACCTAACCCTGCTTTAAACTTCTCCACAACTTTATCCCTGACCTGTCTGGTGTGTTCCTTGGGCTTCATGATGCTGTTTGTTCACTAATGTTCTCTAACAAACCTCTGAGGCCTTCAGAGAACAGCTGTATTTATACTGAGATTAGATTACACACCAGTGGACTCTATTTACTAATTAGGTGACTTCTGAAGGCAATTGGTTGCACTGGATTTTATTTAGGGGTATCAGAGTAAAGGGGGCTGAATACTTTTGCATGCGACACTTTTCAGTTTTTTATTTGTAAAAAAATTTGAAAACCATGTATCATTTTCCTTCCACTTCACAATTATGCGCCACTTTGTGTTGGTCTATCACATAAAATCCCAATAAAATACATTTACGTTTGTGGTTGTAACGTGACAAAATGTGGAAAAGTTCAAGGGGTATGAATACTTTTGCAAGCCACTGTATGTGTAGGATAATGTAAGTGTGTGGGGGATCACTGGTCGGCACAGACTTGATGGGCCAAAGGGCCTGTTTCCGCTCTGTATCTCTAAACTAAACATATCCTAGTGGTGTGGCGGCACCTATCGGCAGCGGGTGGGTCTTGGGTTTTTTGTAATGTAAGACTGTAGAAAAATCAATTTCGTTCAAACCAAGCTGTTTGAATGACAATAAAAGGCATTCTATTCTATCCATGGATCGAAAACTACAACTTGTTGACCACCAGTGGAAATAAAATCAAATTGCTTAATTAATTGATTTTAATATCAGTTGAAGTCCATGACAGTAGAGAAATAGTTGACTACAACATCATGCCCACAGCTTTCTGCAGACACAAGTTTCACAACCAGAAAGTATGAATAACAATGGCAAATAATACGATTGCATGGAGAATTAAAAGTGCCACAAAAAAGCGACTTTTTAAAACAAAATATCTGATCTACAGTCAATATTTAATGTTAAACACTTGGCAGAAAAGGCCAATGGTATTAAAAATTGGCTTCATTATTGTCGTGCTGCAGTATTTCAAATTTCATTGCTTTAAAAATATACTTGTATGGTTTACAGCAAGATTTACTAGATTTCAGAATTCATTCCGACAAATCAGAAAATGTTCTGTGGGGCACAAGTAGCAACTTGTTTTCAAACGAACATTGAAACCGATGCGTGTAGGAAAGAACTGCAGATGCTGGTTTAAATCGAAGATAGACACAAAATGCTGGAGAGAAGGAATGGGTGACGTTTCGGGTTGAGACCATTCTTCAGTCCGATTAAAACCGATGCGACAGGAATCCCCATTAAAAACAAACTAAAACAATTAACCTTCACTTCACGAAACTGCCATGTAACAGATATATTTTATGATATGTGTTTTTTGGGACCATGTTATTCTGTCATAAATAGGGAAAATTTCTGTTATTTGTCCTTCAGGAAAAATGTTGCCAAAATGGTCAGTCTGAGGTGCCCTAACAATTAATGGCTGCAGTAATACTTGCGGCCAGCAAAACAGTGCCATGCTCGGCAAACAAGATCAAATCCAGATCTTTAGGTGATGGATAATGCATTACCCCTGGTTCATTACAGTCACATAAAACATAATCTGAATCCTTGTATAAACTGGTAGAGTTTAAAATCAATGTGTGCATCACTTATTCATCATAGATTTACAAATCCCAAGTATTTATTTTGCCATTGTTGTAATTGAAGCTATATTCCATATCGTGGAATTCAAAATTGTTGACTAAGTTAATAAGAAGTTTGACTATACCGTAGTAGTATGTAATGTCTCTTGATATTATTTATGCTTGGACTAGTGCACATTTTTGTGGTAGCCCTTAGTGATGAATGCAGGCATACCGTACACCTTCTTTATCACCCTATTATCTTTTAGGATTCTTTGTCCCTGGCTTCCCAAAGCTTCTACGGTTTCAAGAACACCATGACCGGATTTTGAAGAAGTTCATGCCGAAGCTTAAACAGCATTTTGTGAGTATCTTCAGTCACTGATAGATTGATTCAGTATTAAATATTTTGAGGGATCAATGTTTCTATATTGTCATGTGTACTGAGGTACAGTGGAATGCTTTTTTTTTGCATACAGTTCAACAATGTATAATTATACATAAATAAATACAATCTTAGATTAAGTACAAAGTGTATAGAAATAGTCTACTGAGTCAATATTCAAGAATCAACAGGTTTTGGGGTGCCATTTTCAAGCTGATCACTTTGGTGGGATTGTGCTATAGTGCCCCCATTAGTTAGCGAAGTTAGAGGAGGAAGTATGTCGGGAGGTCACAGGCACTTGGAAGAATAATAGAGTTGTAATAGCGGGGGATTTAAACTTACCAACACATCGATTGGGACTATCATAGTGCGAAGAGCTTGGATGGGAATTTAACCAATTTGGAAGATTCCATTTTACCTCCAGTGGGATCTCAAAACTTATGCTCGAATTATAAGGAAATTAGATGATGAATGACAAATGGGAAAGACCCTGCTATATCCTACAGCAGTAGTTATCAAACGCTCCTTAACTTTGAAACGTTTTCTCAAGCTTTTACAACGATATTGACTTCCACCCAAATGGTTTCAGCATTTGGGTGGAAGTATGTCTGGGGATCCCCGCACCTTCACTCAGTAGCCCACTGAGTTGAATCTTTGCAAAGTTCCCAGTCTCTCACTGTGACTTGGATCCTGGGTCAAGCTGTATCTTGGGCATGTTTAGGAAGGAACGGCAGATGCTGGTTTATACCGAAGATGAACACAAAGTGCTAGAGTAACTCAGCGGGACAGGCAGCATCATTGGAGAGAAGGAATGGGTAACGTTTTGGGTCAAGCCGAAACGTCACCCATTCATTTTCTCCGGAGATGCTGCTTGTCCCGCTGAGTTACTTATACTTTACTGCGCATTTTTTGTGTGTCTTGGGTATCTTGGGCATGATATGAAATTCCTTTGATATCCATGTGGGCTGTAACCCAATGGGGAAGGCAAGTTTTTATAAAAGCGAACTCACAATTTTTAAAGAATATTTATTATTTACTCCAATACTAAGATTTATAAACTTCTCTGAATATCAGTGACTTTTAAAGATTAAAAGCTTTTCTTTTTTTTAATGTGCAGGATTCTCAGGATGTCTTTACAACTTTGTACACAATGAAGTGGTTCTTTCAGTGTTTCCTGGACCGAGTAAGTTTTAACATATATTTAAACTATTATACATGTTTTATTCATGATTAAGAGGGGCATGGTGGGGAATCGGTAGAGTTGCAGCCTTACAACGCCAGAGACCCGGGTTTAAGCCTGACTGCGGGTGCTTGTCTGTACGGAGTTTGTACATTCTCCCGTGACCTACGTGGGTTTTCCCCGGGTCATCCAATTCTCTCACACTCCAAAAACGTACGGGTTTGTAGGTTAATTGGCTTGGTAAAATTGTGTGAATTGTGTCTAGTGTGTGTAGGATAGTGTTAATGTGTGGGGATCGCTGGTCGGTAGGGACTTGGTGGGCCGAAGGGACTGTTCCGTGCTGTATCTCTAAACTAAACTAAATTACATTCCATCTTCGTGCATAGGTTACAGGATTTTTGATCAGGATATCTCGTCTAAGACCAATACTGACTGGAAAACTGGTTATTCTACAGGTCTCTGTCTCCTTGAATAATGTTCAATTCAATTAATTAGTTTAGTTTAATGTATTGTCACGCGTATCGAGGTACAGTTGAAATACGTTTTTATTGCAAGCTATTTAGTCAGCGGAAAGACTACACGTGAATACAATCAAGCCGTCCACAGTGTATAAGATACAGGATAAAGGGAATAATGCTTAGTACAATACTTTGTAGTTTTATAAATACAGTCACCCTCGTTTTACTCTGCAAAATGCATACCTAAAATGGATTTTTGATAGATGATCCCGTAATGCAATATTATATGACATAATATTTTCATTATTTATAGAAATTTGTGAATGGGAAAACATTCTAAATGCTTTAAGCAACAAACAAAATATAAGTCTCTGATGTTAGTGGAGCACCATGAAACATTGCTCCTCTTCGTTCTAGGTGCTAAGTTTGAATCCACGTGGAGTATTTTTTGGTTAGAGAATGGGGTAATTGGCCAGGATTGCAGCTCTTACACAGAATATTGAACGGTACAGCATAAGAACAGGCCCTTCAGCCCCCAAAGGTCCGTGCCAAACATGATGCCAAGAACATTAATTACGTCCAGTAAGTCCGATTAAAGATAGTTCGGAAGATCAAAGCAATTGTACATATGATGTAAAAACAAAGGGAACAAGGTCATCTTAAAAAATAGCTGTGAAAATAGAAAATATAATCTACATTCGAATAAGAGCAGAGAAAATATCCTACAAAAGCTGCTATTAGTATCTTGATATTTTCAGAGTATCACTAAATTAGTGATCGTGAACCCTGGTTAAATTTTAAATATTCTAAGATGTTTCAGCACAAATATGTTGTTGTACCAGGATAGCAACTTGCATTTGAACCTAATTCCACAGATAATGGACCTTTCACTAAATGTCAAAGCTGTTAGGCCGAAATACATTTTAATATGATTTTCTAGTTGCTGCATAGAATCATTCTTTTGCATTTAGAGGAACTTTTGCATTTAGAGGAACTTGTCCAACTACTGCCCACTGCTTTTTGCATGTTGACCAGGGTTTCAAATAAAGCTCTTGTGTATTGTTTAAGCAGCAGGAGTTGTGCCTGAATGAGTTTATTATACTTTTATCTCTGGGCTTGTTGTCATGTTGAGACGCATTGACTTTCCTACCCACCACTTCCCCCTCTTTCAACTTCCAAGTATGCTGTTATATAAAACCACTCTGCAGAGTTTATTGATATGCTGGCACTGATGTCATGACATTCTCTTAGGATTACCAAACAGAAACGCATTCACCCTTAAATTATCTACCTTTTTAAATGCTTACTATGAATGTGCTAGCATTCTCCTTTGGAGGGAGTGTGCAGCAATGGGATCCAAAATGCAGAAGAGATTCATTGATCTCAACACTTATCCTTGATTATCTCATCAATGCTCTGTCACAGGAAACAAAATCAGGATAAGATTTGGCTTGCTAACTTCCCTAGTAAATTCGCGTTGCTATTGGTGAAGTGCAGGCAATGAGTTGTTTGAGATGCTGAATGGCACTTTGCAGACAACGGATCAGCTCTGAAATTCAATTTTTTTTTTTTAAATTGGGATTTTGGACATAGCTGGCAAATCCAGTGTTTGTTGCCCATCTCTAACTGAGAATGTGCTGGTGAGTCACTTTCTTGAGCTGCTAGAGTCCTCGAACTCCCTAATCAACAGCAATGTGGTTAGCTGGTGCATTGAAGTCACTATGTCCCGGTGATGGAATGTACGTTTATGGTGGTTAATAAGCCAACAAAGTGGGCTGTTTTATTCTCAATTGTATAAATTTGCGCTCAACAAAGTGGAGAGTATTCTATCATCTTCCTGACATACATCATTCGATCTTCATGTGCGAAGGCCTTTTCTCCAATTAGTTTAGTTTAGAGATACAGCACGGAAACAGGTCCTTTAGCCCACTGAGTCTGCACCGACCAGCGATCCCCACACATTAACACTATCCTGCACTCACTGGAGACTATTTTACATTTATACCAAGCCAATTAACCTACAAACCTGTACATATTTTGGAGTGTGGGAGGAAATCGAAGATCTCGGAGAATGCCCACGTGGCTCACAGGGAGAATGTTTCAACTCTGTACAGACAGGACCCGTAGACAGGATTATAGAAAATAGGTGCAGGAGGAGCCCATTTGGCCGCCAGCACCGCCATTCATTGTGATCATGGCTGATCATCCACAATCAGTATCCCCATGCCTGCCTAATCCCTTGATTCCGCTAGCACCTAGAGTTCTATCCAACTCTCTTTTAAATTCATCCAGTGAATTGGCCTCTACTGCCTTCTGTGGCAGAGAATGCCACAAATTCACAACTCTCTGGGTGAAAATATTTTTGCTCATCTCAGTTTTAAATGGCCTTCCCTTTATTCTTAGACTGTGGCCCGTGGTTCTGGACTCCCCCAACATTGGGAACATTTTTCCTGCATCTAGCGTGTTCCGTCCTTTTATAATTTTATATGTTTGATTGAACCTGGGTCTTTGGAAATGGTGCTAAAATATGTCGACACCTGCATGTGTAATATAGGCAAATATAATTTCAATTTTATGTTGCATAGGTGGCAAATAAAGCACCATTGAAACAGTGATGAATCACCTTCAAGCAGAAAATCATTAAAAAATTCTTATTTAGTGAGAACATGGGGACATCAGTAGATACAAGTGCGGGCTATTTGGCCCTTCTTGTCTGTCTTGCTGTTCAATAAAATTGTGCCTGGGCCTTTATCTCGGCAAGGAAGTGCCACTAAGTACTAAATTGATATCCCTTGATGTCCCATAGATTGAAAAAAAATCAGTCACTGAACAGGATAGTGTTCTCTGATATTTGAAGGTATTTCTAAGTGGTGCAATTATTTTTCTTCTAACTTGTAATTTGAATGCAATTTCTATTGCTTAATTCACTTCCATTTTATGGAATGTTTCTAAATGTCAGTGATTCCTGAACTAACCGTTGTTAATGTTAGAATCGTGATTAGCAGCACTCTGTACATGGGGTTAAATGCTAAAATAAATGAGGTGGTGATGACAGTTATGACAGTAATTCTGCATTAACTAATTGCTGACTATAAAACGTCGAGTTCGGCGCAACTAGATTTCATCTATGATCTGGTATTGTGTGAGATCCCATATTAATAGTCATTCATTTAGGATTGGTGGCCTTTGTTCTTTGATAGCTTGCCAGCATTGATAGAACTGAATCTATTCACTAGGTGTAATTAGCATTGTTTAAGTTCTTCAAACGATCTTGTGCATATGGGATGGAACATATGTTGTCTTCCTCTGAGAGGTTTGTGTTGGGCTTCTCATATGGCAGTGATGAACTTCCATCTATAGATATTTTAATCATTCCGCTTGCATCCTCAGCCTCTTTATAAATTCACCTTCTGTCTTGATATCTAAACTCGTTGCTAAATCCCATCTTGGTTTAGGAAAGAACTGCAAATGCTGGTATAAATCGAAGGTAGACAAAATGCTGGAGTTACTCTGCGGGACAGGCAGCATCTCTGGAACGAAGGAATGGGTGACGTTTCGGGTCGAAACCCATCGGTTTAGTTTAGAGGTACGGCGCGGAAACAGGCCCTTTGGCCCACCGAGTCCGCGCCGACCAACGATCTCCGCACATTTACGCAAGCCTACACACAAGAGGGACAATTTACACATACCACGTATAAAACTCGAGCCAATTAACCTACCAACATGTACGTCTTTGGAGTGTGGGAGGAAACCGAAGATCTCAGCGAAAACCCACGCGGTCACAAGGAGAATGTACAAACTCCATACAGACAGCACTCGTAGGCAGCATCGAACCTGGGTCTCCGGCGCTGCAAGTGCTGTAAGGCAGTAACTTTGGGGCCATGCCGCCCCACGGTCTCGGATCTTGCTCTCAGGGAAGCTAGTGCAACAGCCGTGCTTTTGGAAAGATACAAAAAACTGGAGTAACTTAGAGGGTCAGGCAGCATCCCTGGAGAACATGGATAGAGAACATGTGACGTTTCGGGTTGGGACCCTTCTTCAGACAGCTGGTCTGAAACGTTACCTATCAATGTTCCTTGTTTCTATGATTTTATAAATGGCTGCTTGAGTAATTGAATCTTAACTTTTATCGTCTTTATCTCTGTTCACCAATAATCACAGCAGTGCACCACAAAGGTTGTTGAGGTCTGAATCACAGTGGATAACTACTTTTGCATCTGACCCTTCTTCAGACTTGGATGGTTTAGAGGGTTTCGGCTGCAGGGAGAGGTTGGATAGACTTGGATTGCTTTCTCTGGAACGTCAGAGGTTGAGGGGAGACAGGTATATAAAATTGAGTGGGGTCAAAGAAGTGACTCAACCGGAAACGTCACTCATTCCTTCTCTCCAGAGATGCTGCCTGACCCGCTGAGTTACTCCAGCATTTTGTGTCTATCTTTTGCAATTGACCTTTTTGCTATGTGAGCAGCCTTGTGTTCCATCTTTTGATCTAGAAATCCCATCCGAGCTGCTTGATTTTATTGATTAAATTTTTTCATGGGATGGTGGCTTCTCTCGCAATATACATCATGTATCCTTCAGCAGACATGTGCAACACTGATTTTGATGCATGTTAACTTGCCTCAAATGCTCATCTGGTTCACTTAAGTTCTTCAGTGAAGAAAATGTGTTGCCCTTACAAGGTCTGGCCAATAGATGGCCACAGTTCCATAAATGAGGTGGACTCTAACCTGTTTCTTCAGAAATTGGGGTTGCACTATTAACGTTAGCTTGCCCGCCACCAACGTTCACATGCGTGAATGATTTTAAAAAAAAAGTTCTTTAAATAAAAGTTCAGATTTAAATTGGGTTTGGATTTCCACGCTAATTTTTTATTTGAAAGCTCGACAAAGAATACTGTTGCCGCATCTTTGTCGTGGCTCCTCTGCCTCTGAACCTCTTTCACTTGAATGATCTTGTTCTCTGCATGACTTGTTGATCCTCAGTCATTGAGCAATCGTTGAATTGTGGATAATTTCAGGTTCATTGACTGAGACTACATTGATCTTAGTCTTGACGGCAGCAACAGGCAATGTTGTTTTGAAATCAATCTAAACTTGTATTGATTGTTACCTTTTTGCAGTCTGCAGTTGATAAATGCTAGGTAATGTGTTATTCTGCCTCATACAACTGCCACAAACAAAAATAAAAGAAGGGATAGAAATTTGTCTGCAGACTCCCAAAAAAAGGTCTGCCTTTTCACGTTGTGAGAATATTGCGGAAAGACAATCAAAAATTAGGTTGCTGCCTGTCCTGCTGAGTTTAGGGCCTGTCCCACTGTACGAGGTAATTCAAGAGTTCTCCCGAGTTCTCCCCTGATTCGAACTCGTGTAATAATAATAATAATAGATTTTATTTATATAGCGCGTACGTTGCGGGTACGTAGGAGCTCGTGGATGTCTCGTAGCGGCTCGTACGAGTAACGGTAGGTACTCGGGAAATCCGGTAAACTCGTGACGTTTTTTCAAAACTCTGAAAAATGTCCACGAGTAACAAAATACTTTTGATGAAAAAAATGGTTACTTTTTACTCGTACAAGCCCCTACGAGACATCCACGAGCTCCTACGTACCCGCTACGTACATTACACGAGTTTGAATCGGGGGAGAACTCGGGAGAACTCTTGAATTACCTCGTACAGTGGGACAGGCCCTTTACCCCATCACTGTGACTTATTTTGCAAACCAGCATCTTCAGTTGCTTATATTCACAAAATTAGATCTTCATCAGCATTTTTTTTTCATTTTGAGGTAGCCTGGTGTAATGTACGTAGTAATGAGGGCCTATTTGACCACCCACCACCCCCCTACCAGACATCACCTCGGCCTCCGTCCACTCACCTACCTTCCTCCGGCCCCAACCCCCCATCCTTGCCTTGTGTTCACCATCCCACCCCCCCGACCTCCCCCTCCCTGATACCGAACGGTCTGTCCTCCTTTGTTCCCCTCCGTCCCCACCTCAATGAGTTCCGTGTCCGCCGCGGTATGGAGCTCTTCTTCCGTCGCCTCCGCATCCCAGCGTTTTTCCATGGGAAGAAGTCCTCACCCCCTGGTGATACTTCTGAAGAAGGGTTTCGGCCCGAAACGTTGCCTATCTCCTTCGCTCCATAGATGCTGCTGCACCCGCTGAGTTTCTCCAGCATTTCTTTGTACCTTCTGGTGATACTTCCTCCTGCCCACCACCCCCCCCCCCCCCCAAAAAATCAGTTTGAAGAAGGGTCTCGACCTGAAATGTCACCTATTCCTTCGCTCCATAGATACTGCCTCACCCGCTGAGTTTCTCCAGCATTTTTGTCTCCTCATAATACGTATTTAGGCTTTAGGTTTTATTAGTCATCAGTTTATACTAGATTTCTATCAAAACTATATTCCTTGCACTTCCCCACAGAGGCAGTAAAGTAAAATTGCTGCTAATGGTATCACAAACATTGTGCATTCTAATAATAAAACAACACTTTTTTGCAGTTGTTCGACATCATTTAACTGCAATGATGTAAAGAATGCTGCGAGCGCGATTTGTGATTTTTGTCGAGATCAGCGTGACGTGTACTTAAATTCTGTAAAAAGAAAAATCTATTAACATGCCTGTGAAAGAAAGAAGGCATAATTTGAACATAGGACATTTAATCTGCAGATGCAGGTTTCCAAAAAAGGACGCAAAGTGCTGGAGTTACTTTTGTGCTGAAGGTCACGCAGCCTTTCCTGAGAACATGGATAGGTGATTTTTCGGGTCAGGACCCTTCTTTAGACTGGCTGAAATTTTAACTGGCTGGAGGAAGTATTGTTTACCTCAATTTTTACAAAGAAGTAGATGAGAAACTGTATTGGTTTGAAACATAAATTCAGCAGTTTCCAGAGGTATATATTATTTCCATCTTTAGTGGATGCTGAATAGCTTGTGCTTGGATGAATTGCATTCAAGAATCTTTTGGAATCAAGGTAGGAAACTCCAAGAATTCTGGCAGAAATCATTGAAACTTGTTAATATGGAAAAGTTTAAAGACCCTGCATTCTATGGATTGGTGGGTAAATTATGAAGAGCTTTTTAGTTTAGTTTAGAGATATACCGTGGAAACAGGCCCACCGAGTCCGTACCAACCAACGATCCCCCATACATTAGTTCTATCCTAAACATTAGGGACAATTTACAGAAACCAATTAACCTACAAACCTGCATGTCTTTGGAATGTGGAAGGGAACCGGAGTACTCGGAGAAAAACCCACGCGGTCACAGGGAGAACGTACAAACTCCGTACAGACAGAACCCTTAGGATCGAACCCGGGTCTCTGGCGCCGTAAGGCGGCAACTCTACTGCTGTGCAATCTTAAAGATGAAGAATCAGAAAAATCAAAACTGAAGCGAAATTGTAAAAGGGAACAAGTATGAGTTCATGATTACCACAAATTGTGCAAGTTGCAAATCATAAAGAAATCGTAAAGATTACGTGACCAATTTTGGTTGGATGTCCAAAGCATAAGTACCTTAATGACCAAGTGCCGTACAGTGTGCTACCATTTGCTGACGGCAAGCAACTTTACTCAAATCATCTATATACAAGGTAATAATAATAATAATACATTTTATTTATATAGCGCTTTTCAGGACTCAAAGTAGACAAAAGTGTTGGAGAAACTCAGCGGGTGAGGCAGCATCTATGGAGCGAAGGAAATAGGCAACGTTTCGGGCCAAAACCCTTCATCTATATACATGATGCTTCATGACCTAATCTATAGAAAATCTTTCTTCATTAACTTGTTCAATTGTGTTTGTAATTCGTATCTAATTGATATGGGAGGTTTCATGGAAAGTGTAATTAAATTTGGTTGTGATCTTGTATCATTGGTCATATTCAGATGTGATATGGTCCAGTGATGCTTTCATGAAATTTAAATCGTACATAAAATCATGGTATCTACGTCCGATATATTACTTGGTCTTATTTAAAAAGGTAGGATGCTGAGGCAAGGCAGTGAATTATCTTTGATTAATTAACTGCTAAATAAATTGTCCCCAAAGGTGACTATGTTTACATATTCTGTTGTGCTGCTGCAAGTAAGAATTTCATTGCTCTTTCTGAGACATATGACAAAAAAGCACTCTTGAATTTTACTTCCACCAATATAATCCAGAATTTCACAAGATTGCTCTTCACTTCAGTTTATTGTCTCGTGAACCGAGGTCCAGTGAAAAGCTTTTGTTGCGTGCAAACCGGTCAGCAGAAAGACATTGAGAAACATAGCAGATGACTGGAGGGTCTGTTATTTTGTACATAGCATTTTTTCGGTCTCCTCTGCAGATTGATAACATAAGTCAAGTGTTGAACATTGGATAGAAATCTGTCTTTAAATTTTGCAATACATGGAATTAATTTAGCGGAAGGATATTTAAAGAATTTGCCGTGATAACACAGTGCCCGCCATAATGTTTGGGACAAAGATCCATCATTTATTTATTTGTCTCTGTACTCCACAATTTGAGATTTGTAATAGAAAAAAAATCACATGTGGTTAAAGTGCACATTGTCAGATTTTATTAAAGGGTATTTTTATACATTTTGATTTCGCCATGTAGAAATTGCAGCTGTGTTTATACATGACCCCCCCCCCCCCCCCCCAATTTCAGGGCACCATAATGTTTGGGACACATGGCTTCACAGGTGTTTGTAATTGCTCAGGTGTGTTTAATTGTCTCCTTAATGCAGGTATAAAAGAGCTCGCAGCACCCAGTCTTTCCTCCAGTTTTTCCATCACATTTGAAAACTTTTATTGCTGTTTATCAACATGAGAACCAAAGTTGTGCCAATGAAAGTTAAAGATGCCATTATGAGACTGAGAAACAAGAATAAAACTGTTAGAGACATCAAGTCAAGTCAAGTGAGTTTATTGTCATGTGTCCCTGATAGGACAATGAAATTCTTGCTTTGCTTCAGCACAACAGAACATAGTAGGCATTGACTACAAAACAGATCAGTGTGTCCATATACCATTCTATAAATATATACACACATGAATCAATATACTGATAAAGTGCAAATAACAGTTAATTGGCTAATAAAGTTCAGTGTTTTGTCCGAGCCAGGTTTAATAGCCTGATGGCTGTGGGGAAGTAGCTATTCCTGAACATCAGTCAAACCTTAGGCATACCAAAACCAACTGTTTGGAACATCATTTGCAAAGGGACTGGCAGGCCAAGGAAGACCATCACAGCAGATGACAGAAGAATTCTCTCTATAATAAAGAAAAATCCCCAAACACCTGTCCGACAGATCAGAAACACTCTTCAGGAGTCAGGTGTGGATTTGTCAATGACCACTGTCCGCAGAATACTTCATGAACAGAAATACAGAGGCTACAGTGCAAGATGCAAACCACAGGTTAGCTGCAAAAATAGGATGGCCAGGTTACAGTTTGCCAAGAAGTACTTAAAAGAGCAACCACAGTTCTGGAAAAAGGTCTTGTGGACAGATGAGACGAAGATTAACTTATATCATGGTGATGGCAAAAGCAAAGTATGGAGGAGAGAAGGAACTGCCGAAGATCCAAAGCATACCACCTCATCCGTGAAAGCATGGCCTGGGCATGTATTGCTGCTGAAGATACTGGCTCACTTATCTTCATTGATGATACAACTGCTGATGGTGGTAGCATAGTGAATTCTGAAGTATATAGATACATCCTATCTGCTCAACTTCAAACAAATGCTTCAAAATTCATTGGCCGACGGTTCATTCTACAGCAAGACAATGATCCCAAACATACTGCTAAAGCAACAAAGGAGTTTTTCAAAGCTAAAAAATGGTCAATTCTTGAGTGGCGAAGTCAATTACCCTATCGGAACCCAAATGAGCATGCCTTTTATTTTCTGAAGAGAAAACTGAAGTGGACTAGCCCCAAAAACAAGCATAAGCTAAAGATGGCTGTAATACAGGCCTTGCAGACCATCACCAGAGAAGACACCCAGCAACTGGTGATGTCCATGAATCGCAGACTTCAAGCAGTCATTGCATGCAAATAATGCAACAAAATACTAAACATAACTACTTTCATTTACATAACATTGCTGTGTCCCAAACATTATGGTGCCCTGAAATTTGGGGAGGGGGGGGGGGGGGGGGGGGGGACTATGTATAAACACTCCTGTAATTTCTGCATGGTGAAACTAAAATGTATAAAAATACCCGTTATTAAAATCTGACAATGTGCACTTTAACCACATGTGATTTTTTTCTATTACAACTCTCAAATTGTGGAGTACAGAGGCAAATAAATAACGGGTCTTTGTCCCAAACATTATGGAGGGCACTGTATGCTTGCTACTAATGTCCTTACTTAGTATCACAAAGCAGTTAAAATATGAACGGGAGTTATCCTTGCCTTGAAGGTTTATTAACGTTTTACATTATCACAATTATATGCCGCTTTTATTCCTGTGTTCCATTTTGCGAGCCACACCAGTGTTGTGTGTAGAAATTAGAGTAAATGCAAAAACAATAAACGCTCATCTGAAGTTTAATGGGAATCAATGTGATGTTAAAATGCCAGCTGTTCTGACAAGAAGCTATGAGTTAAAGGCAGGAACACTTCCAAGTATTTAAAACTGCTGAATTTTATTCCCATCAGATAACTTCGAAGCAAGGCAGTAAAACAGGATCAGAGAGTCTTTGTACTGGAAAAAAAAATCAATGAAGCTTTTCTCAAGCTTAATGTTATGAAAAATTCTGTCCCAAAGGATAGCAGAAATGAAAAATTCCCAATACAGCAGTATTCTATCATGAAAATAAAGTTGCAGGAAGGGTGAATTTCATAATGTAATATATCCATAAATTTTCTTTAGTACGTCTTTACCTTTCATCGCCAGTTAATAATTGTGCTACAAGTGAATATATGCTGCTGTCCTGCTTTCTCTGATGGCACCTGGGCAGTATCTGTTCTAGTGGGATCATTATACTAAATGGAAAATAGCCTTGGCATCCAGGAAGACTACATGCCTTTTGTTGGTGTGAATGAGCAAATGGTCTTCCTACCATGCAGTTTCCCAATGTCTTACTGTTTAGTTGAGATAAAGCGTGGAAACAGGCCCTTCAGTCCGCCAAGTCCAAGCCGATCAGCGATAGCCGCACATTACCATTATCGTACACACAGACTAGGGACAATTTACAATTTTTTTAAATGTTTACGAACCTGGAAGTTTTTGGAGTGTGGGAGGAAACTGGAGATCCAGGAGAAAATCCGCACAGGTAACGGGAAAAATGTACAAACTCCGTACAGACAGCACCCGCAGTCAGGATTGAACCCGGGTCTCTGGCGCTGTGAGGCAGCAACTCTGCTGCATCACCATGCTGCCTACACTGGATGAGTTAATACTTGTGTGGGGGAGAAAGGTGGTCAGTAGTCGCAAGGAGCTGCGTTGTTTATTATTCCTTCTCGGTTATTATGGATATTTCTTCAGAAGTTCCTTCACTCGTATTTATTTACTTAGTAAATAGAATCGTGTTTAATTTTCTGGATTGTTGCAGGGGATAAGTGATGCGGATTCTTGAAAGTAAAGGAAATGTTTTTTTAAGTCAAATGGATTTATAGAAATATTGTTTAAGACTTAAACCATGTTTTTTAATTTACCTTGTCACAGACTCCTTTCACTCTAACTTTGAGGTTGTGGGATATCTACATACTGGAAGGAGACCGGATTCTTACAGCAATGTCATACACAATTCTTAAACTGCACAAAAGTAAGATCACTTCATTATTTATATTTTATTGTGCTTTTCCTCTTTGTAGCTTTGGAATGATCTAATTCACTCTTTGTGCTTTGGCGGCACAGTGGCGCAGCTTGTTGAGCAGCTACCTCACTGCACCAGGGACCCCGGTTCAATCCTGACCTTGGGTGTTGTCTGTGTGGAGTTTGCATGTTCCCCCTGTGCCCGCATAGGTTTCCTCGGCGTGCTCCAGTTTCCTCCCACATCCCAAAGACGTGCGGGTTTGCCAATTAAGCAGCCTAGTGTGCAGAGAGTCGATGAGAAAGTGGGGTAACAGAACTATTGCAAACGGGTGAACGATGACTTTGGACTTTAGAGATACAGCACGGAAACAGGCCCTTCAGCCCACTGGGTCCATGCTGACCAGCGATCACACGTAAACTAGTACTATCCTTCACACTAGGGGCACTTTCCAAATGTCTACCAAAGCCAATTAACCTACAAACCTGTACATCTTTGGAGTGTGGGAGGAAATCAGAACACCCGGAGAAAACCTATGCGGTCACAGTCGGGATCGAACCCAGGTCGCTAGCGCTTAAGGCAGCAACTCTACCACTGTGTCGCTCTTTAGATGACAATAGACAATAGGTGCAGGAGTAGGCCATTTGGCCCTTCGAGCCAGCACCGCCATTCAATGTGATCATGGCTGATCATCCCCAATCAGTTGGTAGGCATGCTGTCTCTTTCATGCCTTGTTTCAATCGTACGTCAACCACACTGTTTTATAAAAACAAGATTTGGGGACCTACAGAAGAAGTTTCTTATTAGAGAAGAGAAAGGTAAAACTATCTAGTCCCATCCCCCACAAACTATAATTGTAAAATATCACATCTCTTTCTCAATTGTGATTTGTAATTGCTGACAAATAGCTGACAGTTATTTTGGCTAAAGGAAAACTTGCTAAAGCTCACACCATTTCACTTTAATTGGGATGCTTGCATCAAACAGTGTGGCGATCTTTCATCTCGGCTGGACTGAACTCAAAGGGAATCTGCAGAAATGAAAGTCTAGTATTCTTCAAATGCTTCATGTTCTAATTGTCCCCTTTATCTCTGCTCCTCATCCACGAACCACGGGCCCCTTTTCCCTCATTGAGGCAGTCGCTCTTTATGTTTGAATGTCCCTTGATGGAGGAATGGGAGCATCTCAACAGAGATATTTATGTTTGCCGGTATGTAGCAGCTGGAAACAAGATTCTTCGGCTGTGTTGAGTAAATCCCCGTCTTTGTCAGGGCCTGATGAAGCCAATTACAGTGCCCCATGTGAACAGAGAATGAACAAGCTCAGCAATGACCCGGGTTTTAATGTTGATGCTTTATTAATGCAATATATATATTATCCAGCAACACCATGAAAGAGCTTTTCTTCTTCTGTCATTAATACTTTTTTTTTCTCCACTATCTTAATTGGACCGAACCAGTAAACTAACTCCCTCAGTTTCCCGACATTTTTACCACTCAGTTGGAGGTAAGGTGAAGCGCTCAGACTCTTTTGTCGTTTTTGCCACATATGCTATACCTGTGGTGGTTTTCAGTAAACTGCAATCATGTCCATCAACGGTGGCGCAGTGGTAGAGTTGCTGCCTCACAGCACCAAAGATCCGGGTTCGATCCTGACTACTGGTGCTGTCTGTACGGAGCTAAGACGTTTTCCCCGTGACCTGCGTGGGTTTTCTCCGGGCGCTCTGGTGTTCTCCCACACTCTAAAGACGCACAGGTTTGTAGGTTAATTGGCTTCTGGAAATTGTCGTTACTGTGTTGGATAGTGCTAGTTTACTGGGGTGAACGTTGGCCGGCGCAGACTCGGTGGGCCGAAGGGCCTGTTTCCACGCTGTATCTCTAAAGTAAAAGTAAAGATGCTGGAATCAAGCTAACAAAACTCAAAAGTAAATAGCGGCCTTTGATAAAAATCTTTGAAAGATATGTCTAGATTAATGAGCTAGTCTGGGCAGTAACATCATTAAATATATAAATAACGGCTGCGATTTTGGCTCAGGCCTTCAAGGATGTTACCATTTATTTTCATTATTTTATTTTTCACTCCACAGTTTTTTGGTCAGATGGATTGTTCAATTATGAGTTTGTACTTCCGTTTTGAAAGTTGTTTCTTATTCAATATTTTCATTTTTTCAATCATTATTTTCTTTGGAAATCCCCCATTCCTGCAGAATACTCAGAAGACACAAACAACACCTCCTCTATGAGAGCATGGAATTGGGACTTTGGGACCTCTCTGTTTAAAAGTACATTTCCTCCATAAGATTTACTACCTTTACCCCATCTAACAGTCTCTGGCCTATATCTCTCCTTTAAGGTGCCTCTTAAATTCCACCTCTTTGTCCTAGTCTTTAGATGGCACAGTGGTGCAGTGGTAGAGTTGCTGCCTCACAGCTCCAGAGACTCGGGTTTGATCCTGATTATGGGTGCTGTCTGTACGAAGTTTGCACATTCTCCCCATGACTTGCGTGGGTTTCCTCTGAGTGTTTCCTGCCTCATTCCAAAGGCGTGTAGGTTAATTGGCTTCTGTAAATTGCTGCTAATGTGTGGATTGCATGGCAATACTAGGATAGAACAAAAAACGCATCCTCTATGGTCGGTGCGGATTCAGTGGGCTGAAGGGCCTGTTTCCATGCCATTCTAAACTAATCTTTATCTTTCCCAATATTTCTTTGTGACCCAGTGGCCTTTATTTAATAATTAATAATCATTTTAAGTGGTTTGAGACATTTCATTATGTTGGGAACACTATAAAAATGCAAATCATTATTGTTTTTCAAGGGGATTTCAAGGGAGGCCAAACCTCAATAGCTGCTAAGCAAAGAATGTTTCTACTGTTTGACATGATTGGATAAGTACAGCCAAGTTGTGTAATTTGTGAGCTTTTAAAACAATCTAGTTTTGAGAGCAGAAATTAATCAAGCCTCCTTAAATGAGTTCAACAGCTGAGAAACAAAACCATGTAAATTATTAATCTTGCTCTTGCGACTTGCATCACTTTTGTTCAGTGTACTAATGACTGCAATGAGTTTGTATTCAATGGTGTTGTGTTGAAACAAGCCTATTCAAGTGAACTGGTCTTACATTTCTGTTGCGCCATTGAAACCTGTAGCTGCGTGCGTATTTCAGCTAATGGCAAAGATATTGATTTTTTTACCCCCTCCCAATACGTTTCTCCGAATTGCATTGCAGAGTTGAATAGGCTGTTTTGGGCTCTATTTTACCAAAGGGAGACACAAAGTGCTGGAGTAACTCAACAGGTCAGGCAGCATCTCTGGAGAACATGGACAGGTGACATTTCGGGTCGGAACCCGTCTTCAGACCTTTTTTTATAAGCCAACATCTGCAGTTCCTTGTGTCTCCATTTTACCAAAGTGACTTGTTCTTCATTCGAAGGTCAAAATAATGACTCCCAGGAGAGTATTCCACTTTTGGAGGGAAACGACATTTGAAGTCCATTTTGGTTTTGTTTTCCCTGAGAGCTTTGTGTCAAATATTCAAAAGGATCACTGAATCATGATCAGAAGCACTGGCCTGTGATTAATGTTCACCTTCTGACTGGGACATGGCATATAGAAACAACGGCGACTTGTCACAATCATTTAACTGATTTCAAGCCAAAGATCTAACCTGTGGTCAAAGAATCTCAACGATTTGGCTGAAACAAATATTTTAATTAGTTCTTAAGTACAAGAATCATGCAATATACTTAATAGCTTGATTTATGTATTATTTTTAAGTATTTAGTTTAGAGAAACTGGTCCTTCGGCCCACCTAGTCCGCACTGACCAGCGATCCCCGCACATTAACATTACCTTACGCATACTAGGGCCAATTTACACTTATACTAAGCCAATTAACCTACTTCTTTGGAGTGTTGGAGGAAACCGAAGTTCTCAGGGGGGGGGGGGGGAACCCACGCCGTCACGGGGAGAACGTAGTAACTCTGTACAGACAGCACCCATAGTCTGTGTCGAATCTGAGTCTCCGATGCTGCAAGTGCTGTAAGGCAGCAACCCTACCGCTGCGCCACCGTGCCGCCCAAGCAGGTACTTGGTAAAGTACCAAATGAAGGGGCTGTTTCTGCACTGTATCTCTAAACTAAACTAAATGTTTATGATAGTTATGGTATGGTAGTTACTCCCCAGCGGTATGAGCATTGATTTCTCCAATTTCAGATAGTCCCTGCTTTCTCCTTCTTTCCCCTCCCCTTCCCAGCTCTCCCACAGCCCACTGTCCGCCTCTTCCTTTCTTCTTCCCGTCCCCCATCACCCCCACATCAGTCTGAAGAAGGGTCTCGACCCGAAACGTTGCCTATTTCCTTCGCTCCATAGATGCTGCCTCGCCCGCTGAGTTTCTCCAGCATTTTTGTCTACCTTAAATGTTTATGATGGTGTTTTTCCCATGTGGAGATCTTGATTACTATAATGTAGCGAAGCAGAGCTTCTTGGCAAAGGCTTGTCATTTGCTTACAGGTAAGAAAAAAGTAGAAAGCAGATCGAGCATCTGAGAGTGCTTGGTTTATTTGCATTATGGAGCAGAAAATGGTGAATGTCTCAGAGAAGGGAGAAAAATCCCATCCCCTTCAAAATTGTAATAAAAATCTATTTCTTTTTGTAGAACATATGCTGAAGTTAGCAATGGAAGACTTGATAGAGTTTCTGCAGGAATCTCTGGCCAAGGATTTCTACTTTGAAGATGACTTTGCTGTGGATCAGCTTCAAAATTCCATGTCTGAGTTAAAGCGTAGTAAACTGGACTTGCCCCCACCAGGTGAGTGTTTCAGTATAACCCTTAGTGTGATACGTGTTGCATTTCTATACTTCTTGCAAGTAAAGGATTAAACCATCAGTAATGATTTAGGGCGAAGTTGTGTGGTGCATTTTTGTATAGAGTGTTTGTGACATTATTTTCAGATCGCTTCTACTCCTTTAAGCAGTACTGAACATTAAACCAAGTTCTTGTTAAATGATCTAATAAACAAAAGTCTGTTTTTAGTGTTGCATGTGATTGAGCTCTGAATTCAGGAAGTTGGTGAAAGGTAGCTGAGATAAACGTTGTCCCTCTGGCCCCTTTCCTCTCTCGCCTTAAGCCAGGGGTTCCCAACCTTTTCCGTTCCGTTTACCCCCGGCAACTTTAATAGCACATAACAATGTTATTTCACTTATTTATGAACAACGAATGATGAACAGTACCAGAACCAAACACAGTCAGTCAATGAGAAAAAATATGTACAAATCCAGAATCAACACATTTACCACCTGGGTAAGCGAAATTGACCCCTGGGGGTAAATTTACCCCAGGTTATGAACCCTTGCTTTAAACCTATACCTTCTAGTTTTAAAATCCCCCCCCTCCTATCCTCGGGAAAGACTGGCTATTCACGTTATCTATACCCTTCATGGTTTTATATAACTCAAAAGTCAAGGGTGTCAGGGTATATGTGGAGAAGGCAGGAGAATGGGGTTAAGAGGGGAAGATAGATCAGCCATGATTGAATGGTGGAGTAGACTTGATGGGCTGAATGGCTTAATTCTGCTCCTATCACTTATGAAACGCCTCAACTTCTTACGGCCCAGGGAGTTGTACAAGAACTGTCGAAGCACAGGGACCCTCCAGAGCCAGTAACATCCTTGTGAAGATAGGCACAAAAAACTGGAGTAACTCAGCGGGTCAGGCAGCATCTCTGGAGAGAAGGAATGGTGACGTTTTGGGTTGAGACTCTTCTTCAGACACAGCCACATGTGTTTTCTCAGTGCTTGCCTGCGCCTCCATCTTCTACCTCGTGTATTCCAACTCCGGTTCCAGACATCCCAGTTCGGAGACTCGCTACCACAACATCCTTGGGAATCTTTTTTTGTACCCTTTCCAGTTTAATGACATCCTTCCTCTAGCAGAGTGACCAGAACGGTATGCAGTGCTCAAACTGTGGACTTACCAATGTCTTGTACAACCTCTAGCATGACGTCCCTACACCTACAATACAATACAATACAATACAATTTATTTGTCATTTGGACCCCGTTGAGGTCCAAACGAAATGTCGTTTCTGCAGCCATACATTACAAAACGAAAAGACCCGAGACACAACACAATTTACACATACATCCATCACAGCGCTGTGATGGAAGGCAAAAAAACCGTATCTCTCCACTGCACTCCCCCCCCCCCCCCGATGTCAGAGTCAAAGTCAAAGCCTCCGGCGGGCGATGGTGATTGTCCCGCGGCCATTAAAGCCACGCCGGGTGATGCAAGGTCGCGCACCGGGTCTTGGTGTTAGAGCCCCCGGCGTGCGCTCGCACAGTCCCGCGGCCATTCCAAGCCGCGCGGGGCGGTGATGTAAAGGCCCGGTCCAGGTGCTCTTCAACCCCGCAACTCGGGCGGGAGAAGTCGCCGCTGCGGAAGCCCCGAAAAGCGGTCTACCACCAGGGACTCGCGGGCTTCCGGTGTTGCCGTCCGCCAGACCCGCGGTTGTAGCCTCCGAATCTCCGGGGGTCTGGTCGCAGCAGCGCTCCACCACAGCTCCACCCGCTCCGGACTCGGCCAGCCCCTTGATGGTGAGCAGCCCGCAGTTCCACAACTGGAGCCCCAGGTCGTTCCTGCTGGAGGCCGCTCCACGTTGCCCAGCCCCAACGACAAACGGAGACCCGACAAAGAAAAGGTCAGGTCTCCCGTGCAGGGGAAAGATTTTCCCCACCCCCACCCCCACCCCCCCACACACATACCCCGACAAAAAATAAAATAAAAACTACATAGAAACGAGACAAAAATAATTTAAAAAGACAGACGGACTGCAGAGGCCGCTGCTGACGAGAGTCGCGCCGCCCACCTGTGATTAATACTCTGATTAATGAAGGCAAATGCCTACTGTGCCACCCTGTTGCCACTTTGTGGAACTGTTTACCTCCCACCTAGGTCTCGCTGTCCTACAATATTCCGCAGATTCCTACGATTTATTGTGTAAATCTTACTGTGATTTGTCTTGCCAAAGTGCAGCACCTTGCACTTATACTGTGCTCTGGTAATTGATGAAGATAGGGGAGTGAATGCTGTCTACATTGATTTTGGTAAGGCATTTGATACTGTACTTCATGGGTAGACTGAGATGCATGGGATCACAGTGAGTTGGTAGTTCAAGTAGTGGTGGAGATCTGTAACCAGTAGTTTAGTTTAGAGATACACAGGATCTTCTGCTCATCGAGTCCGCACCGACCAACGATCCCCGCGCATTAACACTATCCTACACACACTAGGGACAATTTACACGTAGACCAAGCCAATTAACCTACATACCTGCACGTCGTTGGAGTGTGGGAGGAAACAGAAGATCTCGTCGAAAACCCACGCGGTCATGGGGAGAACGTACAAACTCTGTACAGCACCTGTAGTCAGGATCGAACCCGGATCTCCGGCGGTGTATGGCAGCAAATCTACCGCTGTGCCACCGTGGCTGCCCTTCTGCAGGCATCTGTGCTGGGGCATCTGTTATTACCTGAGACATAGTATAGAATGTTTCTACACACGCGTGCCGCACTCACGTGCACACACGTCTCCAATTATATCAGTTCAAGAGGTTTCTGCTTTTCCCCATTTGTGCCAAGGCATTTTAATAATATCGGAATGTTCCAACTTCAATAAAGCTGACACCCTTAATTTTGACTTTTAATTTAATCTCATTTTTAATTCATTAAACTAATTGACAGTGCTTGATTTACAGGACAGTTAGCAAATGATTGTGAAACGGGGACTCTAGAGTCAAAAGTTGGTAGTCTAGTTTGGAGGGATAGAGGCCAAATAGCTTAGATGGGCCATCTTGATTGGCATGGATGAGTTGGACCGAAGGGGCTGTTTCCGTGCTGTATGACCAGTGAGTTGTGGAAAAGGTTAACAATTTGTTAAGTTCTGATTGTACATCTGTTCAACCATTGCAACAGGCTGACATCGTAATAAATTCCTAAATATGAGATAAATTATGCTGCTATACATCATGATGTATAGAATGCTTTTTTGTTTTAGTTTCTTTGAAGAGATTTAAAGAAATGGCTGTGCCTTGAATTATATGATGCATTGGCTACAACATGGGGGTTTTCTTTGTACACATTGAAATTTTCACAATGCAGTTTTGTAACTTCTTGCCTATTGCAGTTGGGATGAGATTCAAGTTACAATGTCTTAAAATGTTAATAAATCTTTATTCCTTAGCAATTTGCATTTTATTGGGAATTCTAATTCATCATTTTGACTACGAGCATTAAAACTGCATTTAAAATGACAATAGATAATAATAATAATAATAATAATAATAGATTTTATTTATATAGCGCTTTTCAGGACTCAAAGTCGCTTTACAATTGAGAGTCAGGAATAAACAAAACAAAATAGAGCAGTAAGACAGAGGGGAGGGGAACATGGGACTAAGGGTATGCAGAGGTGAAGAGATGGGTCTTGAGGCGGGACTGGAAGATGGTGAGGGACTCAGAATTTCGGACCGGTTGTGGGAGGGAATTCCAGAGCCTGGGAGCTGCCCTGGAGAAGGCTCTGCCTCCAAAAGTGCAGAGGTTTGATTTCGGAGTGGAGAGGAGACCAACTGATGTGGATCTGAGGGACCGTGAGGGTTGGTAGGGGGAGAGGATGTCAATGAGATAAGGGGGGGCCAGGTTGTTGAGGGCTTTGTAGGTGAGGACCAGGATTTTGTAGGTGATCCGGTGGGAAATGGGAAGCCAGTGAAGTTCTTTGAGAACTGGGGTGATGTGGTGCCAGGATTTGGTGTGGGTAATGAGTCGAGCGGCTGCATTTTGGACCAGTTGGAGTCGTTTGATGCTGCTGGAATTGATTCCGAAAAGAAGAGAGTTACAGTAGTCCAGTCGGGAGGAGATGAAGGCATGGATGAGTCTTTCAGCAGCGGGGGGTGTGAGAGACGATCTGATTTTTGCAATGTTGCGGAGGTGAAAAAATGATGTTTTGACAACATGGCGGATGTGAGGCTCAAGGGAGAGGGTTGAGTCAAGGATCACGCCAAGGTTGCGTGCCTGAGGAGATGGGGAGACAGTGGTGCCGTCGATAGTGAGAGTGGGGTTGTTAATTTTAGTGAGTGTTGATTTGGAGCCAATGAGGAGAAATTCTGTTTTGCTACTGTTTAATTTTAGGAAGTTGAGTTGCATCCAAGATTTGATGGCTGATAGGCAGGAGTTGATATGGGAGAGAGGGGGGTGGTGGGGGGACTTGGTGCTGAGATAGATCTGGGTGTCATCAGCATAGCAGTGGAAGTCCAGGTTGAAGTGACGGAGTATATGACCAAGTGTTGGATGTAGATGATGAAGAGGGGGGGACCAAGAACGGAGCCTTGGGGAACGCCTTGAGTGACAGTGGCTGTGGCAGAGGTGTGGTTATGGAGAGAGATGAAGTGGGATCGGTTGGAAAGGTAAGAACGGAACCAGCTGAGTGCAGAACCTTCAATGCCAAGGTCCCTAATAGACAAAAGGTGCAGGGGTAGGCCGTTCGGCCCTTCGAGCCATTCAATGTGATCATTTTAATCATTTTATTTTTTAGATGTGTAGAAAATACCATTGAAAGGATATGAAAGTTGCAAATATTCATATTTATTGCAGAATTGTAATTTGTTTCCACACTTAAATCTTGGGAGTATAATTGTGGTATGCTGAGCAGTTCAGTGGTTTTCCAGTAGATGGCAGTGAAAAATTGAGAGATACGTTTGACTTTTGCTTTTTCTGAACTATTACAACCAGCGCTTCATTTACTCAATTGTTCATTATGCTGACAATTTCAGAATGATTCACGATGTCGTCATTCCAATGATCCAACTCCAGAACATCATGGACAGCACATCTCCTTCCATCATACTAAACCAATTTTTTTTTTTTTCAAGATGTAGAAATAAGTAATTGCAGATACCGGTTTATAGCAAAGATAGACACAAAGTGCTGGAGTAACTCAGTGGGGTCAGGCAGCATCTCTGGAGAAAAAGGGCAGGCGTCTATTCAGGTCGTGATCCTTCTTCAGATCCTTTTTTCAGTCGGAAGAAGGGCGCTGACCAGAAACGTCACCTATCCCTTTGTTCCCCCAGAGATGCTGCTGGACCCACCGAGCTACTCCAGCACTTTGCATCTCTTTTGCAAATAGCCCCTTGCACTAAAACTGGTATGTTGGTGATTTTGGTGACGCCACACGGACTGTAGAAAGATGTTACTGACTGTAGAATGTTATTCCTATTAATGCCCTAATGCATACTAAATTTGTGCAGAAAGGAACTGCAGATGCTGGTTTACACTGAAGATAAACACTATGCAGGAGTAATTCAGTGGGACAGACAGCATCTCTGGAGAGAAGGAATGGGGATTGTTTCGGTCTGAAGTAGGGTCTCGACCTGAAATGTCACCCATTCCTTCTCTCCAGAGATGCTGCCTGTCCCGCTGCGTTACTCCAGATTTTTTGTGTCTATCGTTGCATATTTAATTTGGCTGTTCTATATTTTAAGATGTATTATAGTAAATTATTAATTGAACCAGCTAAGTGAACCAGGACCCTGATGAGTTGGAAGGGAGCAAGGATGTTTGCCTGAGCGAGCTCTTTCATCTTCACAGTAACAATTATTCTCTACATTTGTTTTGTTAGAGTTTGTTTTTGGCAAAAATAGGGTTGTAATTTTCCTCCAGTTATGAAATTGAGAAAATGAAATATCAATCATTTCCACCAGAGCAGAGGTAGAGAGCTGCACTGCTATGTAAACTAAACTTACAAAATCAAAGAAAATGCTAAACCTGTACCTGCAGGTTAGTTTTAATTTCCAAATCACTGGTTTGAATCATTGAGGTACTGAGACTAATATATTTTCAAAGACTTTGAAATATTCTAGAATATTTGTCTATAGATTTGTTTTCATTAAAATCAAAACCAAATATTATATATATCGCAATTGAACTTTAGAATGCTTTGCTATTTCGAACTGGCATTATTTGTAATGAAGGTAGTAAATCAAACTCAAGATTGCCCCAGTCAATATTATCTGGAGATATAAAGGTTGCAGGCTCTTCTGAGATAAACTATTTGCAAAATAAAAATGTTGTTTCAAGCTCATTGTGTAGCACTGGGGGAAAAATCTGTTTGCCAAGCAAGCTCGAGACAGAATAAAATGACATTAAGTTATTGGAACAGTGATACAGATCAGCTTGCGGAGCATCTTTCTCGATGGCGCTCTGGCTTGCTCCCACCCTCTCTTGCATGATTCTCTTCTTAATTTCTAAATCTGTGGAGATCTATTGAACATTGCATTAGCACTGTTGAGTGGGTTGATCTTCCTGATAGTTCCCTGGCCTGCTAAGCAAGGAAAAGCAGAAAGGAGAGCCACCAACGAGCTTTAATTGCGATGCTTTGCATAAAATCAGCGCTGCCAACTCTCACTCATTGAGTGTGAGAATCACGCATTTGGCCAAATTCTCACGCTCTCACGCTGATCACAAATTTCTCACGCTCTGTCGTGAGAAATTCTGTGATCAATGAAAATTTAAAAACGCATTTCAACATATCAACTGCATGGGCCGCGGGTGTTGGAGAGCCGGGACTGAGGGAGGGATGGAAGCAGAAGCAGAATGTATTTAGACTAATAGCCCTGTCCCACGGTGAGAGTTCATTCCAAGAGCTCTCCCGAGTTTTTCCCGATTCGAACTCTGAGATTTACGGTAATGGCCACTCGTCGGTACTCGGGGCTCTCGTGGACATTTTTCAACGTGTTGAAAAATCTTCACGAGTCTTCCCGTGCTTACCTGCCGTTAGCGAGTCTTCCCGAGTACCTGCCGTTAGCGTTACGAGCCGCTAAGAGACGTCCCCGAGCTCCGACGTACCCGCTACGTTCATTCTCCGTGCTTACCACGAGTTTTAATTTTATTTTTTAACTCGGGAGAGCTCTTGGAATGAACTCGCACCGTGGGACAAGGCTATACGGGTGTTTAGATTCCCATCACTTTGATTCTTCATCGTAAATGACAGTTCTGTTTTGTTACGTCAAATCCATTTTTATATTTGTGGATTTGGGAACAAGTTTTAATTAATGTAGGGAAAAGATGTATGAATTTATGCAGGATCACGTGAAGCTTGGCTGCACATTTCCCTTCTGGATACTGTTGTGTCTGTTGCTAATGCACGCTGAAAGGTTTACTAGCTTCAAGAGTTAGTATGTTTCTGTAGACAGCTTAGTGTCTTTCTGTCACTGGCTTCTTTTGGAATCTCCCCCCCATTGTATCCTTTCTCTTGTCTCCCCATTAAGTTCACGGATTACTCGGGAAGCAAGGCATTTATTTTGCACAATCCCTTTTATTGAAAATGTCAGCACTTTAATTAGTAATTGACAGTTTTGGATTTGTGGTTTATTTGGACATCTGGCTTTTAACACAGGTTTTGCTGCTATGTAGGGTCATCATCAATTAGAAAGTGCATGGTTGTGAATTCCATAGAACCTAATACAAGGTAGACAAAAGTGCTGGAGAAACTCAGCGGGTGCTGCCTCACCCACTGAGTTTCTCCAGCGCTTTTGTCTACCTTCGATTTTCCAGCATCTGCAATTCCTTCTTGAACTAATACAAGGTAACAAGCTTCAAGTGTCAAATACATAATTTGGTTGCAACCTGTGTAATCTCCTTTCAATGATATTTTAATAAAACGCAGATCTTTATCAAAATGTGTTTAACCATTAAGTCTTGGGGCAAAATTTAAGAGGGAGTTAGATGTGGCCCTTGTGGCTAAAGGGATCAGGGGGTATGGAGAGAAGGCAGGTACGGGATACTGAGTTGGATGATCATATTGAATGGCGGTGCAGGCTCGAAGGGCCGAATGGCCTACTCCTGCACCTATTTTCTATGTATCTATGTAAAATGTGCTTTCTTTAACATTCATATAGTCTGTTTGAAAGAGCAATTGCAGATATTCCTCTGGATTAATGACCAGGCATGCACATTTTCTTAAATAACTCATAAATATGTTTTCATAGCGGCAAAATTGATCAAGGAGTTTCATGGTCTGAAATCTGATTCTAACGCAATGGACGTAGACCAGAATCATTCTTGATTAGTTAATGATGATCTTAGAGATCGTTTAAAGAATTTTGTGTGGAGAGTTTTTTGTTTTTTTTAAACACTAAACCATATCTTCCCTTCGACCTGCGTCAAAGACCATTACCCCAAACCTCCTTGAAATTAGACATATGAGCTCCTGTGATATCATCACTCTGAGGTAGTCTGTACGAGGGGTGTGTGTTAATGAGCGCATGTAAGCAGCACAGTTGGATTCGGTTCTCATTTAAATTTTTTTTCCCTGCCTCCAACTGGTGTCTGCCTTGGTAGTCTGTCTGAGATGAGGATCCAGCTGTGTTGGCAAAAAATAATATTCTGGTTTAAACAAGAGCAGTAACTCAGCGCACTGATTCACCATGCTTCTCAGCAGCCCATCTCTATCTAGACATCCTCCCTAATTATTTTTTTTTGAAGACGTCAGTGGAGCGTTTCCAGAATTTATAATTTTATGTCACCTCTTGATAATCTTACATTAGATGTTGCTGCAGGTTCATTAACAAAATTGTTGTTTGTCCTGATCTTTTATGGTAAAATGTAGTCAGATTTTAGTTGTTTAGGAAATAATAGATCCCATGAAACCTCATTACAGAACGAGCATTAAAAATTGATGCAACAATACATTGAAAAAACATCTTTCAAAATATCTGACGCATTAACTAGGTAGTTCTTCATAAAATGAGTTGTTTGGAACAGCAGTTGATTATTAACAATGCCCAGCACTGATTGAGCATGTTCGACACTGACCCATGTAATAACACTGAGACAAACTATAGATGGTGGAAATCTAAAAGAAAAGACAGAAAATGCTGGGAATATGCAGAAGGACAAGCAGAGTTTTCGGCAAGAGAAGCAGAATTAATGTTTCAGATCAAAGACCCTTTGTCTGATCTTGGGAAGGTTTGATCCTAACTACGGGTGCTGTCTGTACGGTGTTCGTACGTTCTCCCCGTGACCTGCGTGGGTTTTCTCCGGGAAGCTTTGGTTTCCTCCCACAATCCAAAGATGTACAGGTTTATAGCTAATCGGCTTGGTATAAATATAATTTGTCCCAGTTGTGTAGGAATGTGTTAGTGTGTGGGGATCTCGCTGGTCAGTGTGGACTCTGGGCCGAATGGCCTGTGTCCATGCTGTATCTCTAATGGCCGATGAGTGAATGGGAGTGGTGGGAGGGTGTGAACATAGAAAAATAGAAAATAGGTGCAGGAGTAGGCCATTCAGCCCTTCGAGCCAGCACCGCCATTCAAGATGATCATGGCTGATCATCAAGAATCTGTACCCCGTTCCTGCTTCCTCCCCATATCCCTTGATTCTGTTATATCTAACTCTCTCTTGAATACATTCAGTGAATTGGCCTCCTCTGCCTTCTGTGGCAGAGAATTCCACAGATTCGCAACTCTCTGGGGGAGTAAGGTTTTTCCTCATCTCAGTCCTAAATGGACAACCCCTTCTTCCTAAACTGTGACCCCAGGTTCTGGACTCCCCCAACATGGGGAACATTTTTCCTGCATCTGGCCTGTCCAATCTCTTAATAATTTTATATGTTTCTATAAGATCCCTCTCATCCTTCTAAATTCCAGTAAAAATAAGCTCAGTCGATCCATTCTTTCATCATATGTCAGTCCCGCCATCCCGGGAAATAACCTGGTGGAGACAACAGAGACAAAAGGATAGAGGAGATGCAAAATCAGAGCAGGGAGACATGCCCAGCATGGTCAGGCTGGGTTTGGTTCCACTTCCAGTGAGAGAAAAAAAAACAGGCTGAGCCAATATCACAGATGAACAGCTGATCAGTCTCATCAGTCGTCCATCTGTGATATTGGCTCAGTTTGGTCTCTTTTTTTCTCTCTCTCCCTCTCTCTGGCATTTTCTGTTATTATTTTTGTTGAGCCATTTGCTGGCAATAGTTGATGCCTGTACTTTCCAAAATTCGTGTTTTATTGTGCATCATTGGTTGTATAGCTTTTGAATAGTAGCCAATCTCAATAGGGTCTGAACCAAATACCCTTGTGTGCTACAGAAGTGAATGCACTAACAGCTGATGCAGGCAGGCAGACAGACGACCCACATCACGGCCGTAGGGGTAACAGAAATTTGCTCTTGCAGAATTCACTAATAATTCCCTAAAAAATTGAAATATGGAATTAAGCTTGTACTTGCCCTATCACAATAATACTTTATTAGCCAAGTATGTATTGCAACTTACGAGGAATTTCATTTGCCAAGTCAGTCGTACAAATAAAAATATACTATATTAATTTTCCCTTTGAAATCTTGATGCAGTTGCCGTTGACTTGACTTCATGTTGTGAATCTTGGTTTAGTTTAGAGATTCAGCGCCGACCAACGATCCTCGCACACTAACACTGTACAACGTACTGGGGGCAATTTTATATTTATATACACCAAGCCAATTAACCTACAAATCTGTACTTGGAGTGCGGGAGGGAACCGAAGATCTCGGAGAAAACCCACAGGGGAGAATGTACCAACTGCGTACAGACAGCACCCATAGTCAGGATCGAACCGAGGTCTATAGCACTATGAGGCGGCAACTCTACCACTGCACCACCATGCTGGACCTTTTTCTTGAATCACAGGTCCCGCCCCACCACACCTCCCCTTAATGCCTTAGTTGCCTGTACTTACTTGTCTCATTGTGTTGTGGCTCATTGGTACCAGTCTTCACCCTCCCTTGGTCTTTCTGATTTTATTTACTGGAGATATATTTGATCTGATTTTTGTCTCCTGAGATAGAGAGATCAAGGAACAGGAGAGAAGTGTGGAAATAGTCCAAATGCATTGACGTATTTTGTAAACAATATAAGACATCTTTCTGCAATTCCAACCTGCCACCGCCCGCTCCCTCTCGGGTAAATAGTTTGGAAACATCGTGATAAATTGTAAAATGTTTAGTCTTGTATGCGCTTTCTTCGGTATCAATATTAGGTATTTCTTATCCGGATTACCTCAAGTAAGAATTTAATTGTTATGTTTCGGGACATTTAACTATAAAACACACTTGATTCTTGCGCGCAAAGAAGTAGTATCTACCTCAGTCATACAGCATGGCAACAGGCCCCTCGACCCAACTAACCCACAACATGTCCCATCTACACTAGTCCCACCTATATAACCATATAACCATATAACAATTACAGCACGAAAACAGGCCATCTCGGCCCTTCTAGTCCCTGCCGAACACTTACTGCCTGCCTGTGTTTGGCCCATATCTCTCTAAACCTGTCCTATCCATGTACCTGTCTAGATGTTTCTTAAACGTTGTGATAGTACCTGCCTCATTACCTCCTCTGGTGGCTCGTTCCATGCACCCACCACCCTGTATGTGAACAAGTTACCTCTCAAGTTCTTATTAAACCTTTCCGCCCCTCACCTCTTAACCTATATCCCCTGATTCTCGATTCCCACACTCTGAGTAATACAGTTCGTCTACCCGATCTATTCCTCTCTGTGTAAAATATATGAATGAAAGTACGATTTCTCTAAGCATTGTGTTGTGTTGTACATTTACAGGTAAACCTGAAGAATTCCCACAGAAACCACTTGGCCAGTTGCCCGCCGAGCACCAAGAGCCACCCATTCTCAATCACTTGACCAATGGACAGAACAATGTAATTAAAGGAGGCCCACCAGCCTCGAAGAAGAAAGATAAGAAAGCGTCACCAGAGAAAGTGCAAGAGAAGCAGCCTGACAGCAGGCCCAAGAAGAGCTCCTTGGAAAAGCCAACTGTGAAATCCCAAAGGGCAGGGTTCGTGGAAAATAAGGGAGGCAAAGTGAAGGTTTTGCCAGACCTTGATCTGCTCAAACAAAAAGGGCAGCCAACGCAACGTGCATTGGCGCAGGGCAACCCCAAACAGCTGAGCAATGCAACTGCTAACCAGAACTCAAATGCAAATCCCGGTGCCAGAAAAGAATTTGCACCAAAATGGAACAAGCCTTCAGGTCCGAAAATTTCAGACTCGACTTCAAAACATTCTGCGGATGGCAGGGGCAGAACTGGAAGTCACAATGCATCGAGCTCCCACTCCAGTCCAGAGGAGGCACACGTGTTCTTCGGCAGAACGAAAGGGTTGATTATTGAAGTCGACGAAACAAAGAGAGACTCGAATGCTTCCGAATACGACAATGTTCCTGGAGTTGATCATGAATATGAGACGTGCGCTGAGGAAACGGTTGAACATGGCGAATCAAGTACAGCACAAAATAATGCGCACTCTAAAGAAGCTACCAGTCCCTCAAAGATATCGCCTGTGCAGTTTTCAAGTAAGGCAGTCAATGCTAGTGCAACTTATCAACAAAGGCCTTCACGGACTCATTCATCATCAGTAAGTTCTAACCAAAGATCTTTAATAAAACGACAGCCTTCTTCGCCACCATCCTACCCTGGTCCTCCTGGGTACCATGGTAGTCTACCTCAGTACTCACCAACTAGAGCTAAAGACATGCCTGTATTCTCACAGTACAGTTACAATATGTCTGCCGGTCGGCAAAGTAATGACAGTAGACAGTATGTTAACAAGTTAGCACATATGCCAAACTATGACGAGACTAGTAGGAACTTCCACACTCTTGGCCGTCAATTTTCGAACTCTTCGTCTTTCAGAACTGCGGCAGGGCCTTTAGATCACAGCGGACAATATGATTCGGGAAACCTGACCAGCTACGTCAGGCAACCCGCTCTGTTTGAGCTCGGCGCACTGCAGCGCTCGCCAGAGTACCAACCCGACTACAAAAAGAGGCAAGAGCAATATGAACGACAGTGGAATCAGGAAGCTGATTTAAGGCACAGAGGAAACATGCAGAGGTCACCAAGCTTCCACAATGCACAGCAGACTCCTCACCCCGAGTTTAGCTACCCAGGCGTGCCTGTAAGTGGCAGCGGTATCTATAGTAGAACATCACCGCACTCTGACACACATGCACAAACACAACATTCACACCCAGCTGCGACTGGACCCCAGCATTTCGGAAACCCTCAGACGGACAGAAGAACCATCCCAGAGTCAGTATTGCTTTAGGACTCCTGCTTCCCCATTCTCCAAAGTGATGTGAAGAGCATTAATGAAAGAGAAAATTACCTGACTTTCGAAATGACTTCACTGTATTCAAAAGAAACGTTATACAAAAGAAATGGTGTATAGCCGAGGCTGAAATAATTGAAGAATTCCTAACAATGTACAGAAGGTATTTCTCTTTGTTAAACTAAAATTAACAAAATCAGCAAGCCACATGAAAATCATTACTCGCCCCATTGTTTAAAGTTGTTGAGCTCGTACAGTTTATAATCAAGTAATAGGGGGCAGTAAGTTTTGAACCCAAACACACAGAAGATTGAAGCAAACATCTCAGTAATGTCCCGCAGGTCGCTTGATTTCACGTGTCGATATTCTGCATCCTCTGATAATGTAGGTTGATCCTGGATTGTCGCTTATATGAACCTTGACATGACAATTTTGAAGGTTGATTGAGCAATAACTTTTGCAGATTGTGGTCAGAAATCTCGGAGAATGTTATGAACTATCCCGGGTCACTCTTGTGATCTTTTGCTTCGTAACTTCCAAGGAAGGGTAACTGGGTCGAATTTCCCCTGAGGCAAAACTGGGCAGGCATTTATAATGCTGGCAATAACCCCGACTACTTGCTTTCTTCCTGCACTTGCACAGGTATATTGAAGACTGCAGAGAAGTCAGTGCCACTACACTTGAGTTGATAGGAATAAAATATTGAAGTGCAGCAAAAGGAAAAAATACCAAGTATTTTCTCATGTCAGTACATATTTGTTTTCAATTCACTTTTAATGGCAGCGATGTGCATCAGGACAGATCATTTGCAGAAAAATGTTTTATTGTAAAATAACAGATTAATCTTTTACTCTTTTCTCTGTCAATTACACCCGTTTGCAACTGAATACATTCATAGGAATCATCTGCCCTAACACGTGAAATGGTAGAAACAGTGCTGGAATTGCTAACTACTTAGTAATGAATAACACATTCTCTCGGTGGCAAGTCATGGTACCGATAGGTGTTTGAGTTGGGACCAGGTGGGTTTTGGACCAGTTTGCTTTGCAGTTTTGTCTTTGGGCTGTTGTTCCTTTTTTTTTCCCTTTACGCGACTTGGCCCGATTTACGTCCAAGTATTCCATAATGAAAATGCTGTATTGACTTTTTAATGGTTTTAAATAAAAAAGAGCAGAAACAACTGCTTCCATGTACACCTCTGTTTGCAGCTGGAGTCATTTAGGCTTTGAAACATTTCAGCAGGGCAGAAAAAACACTGGTGTGAAAAACATGTAAAATAATTTAAAACACTGAAACATTCACTGGCTTTGATTCCGTGTAAGTAAAATAACACTATTGTCTGTATATGTGTGTAATGTATGTATATATATATACACTTCAAATGTGCAAACTAAATTATCAATATATTAGATACATTCTGATCTGAATAAATTAAAAGTTAATTTCTTAACTCTTTGCTTGATGAAACAATTGCAGACAAACTCAAATAATATTGTTAAAATATGTAATTATTTGTCATAATCCTTTAAGTCTTAATCTTGAGTCTTTAATATGGACACTTGCTGTATAGTAAACTATAAATGATATGGAACCTGCTTTCTGAAATATATGCATCAACATTGGTAAATACTGTAGAATTTATATTCACTATTTTCTTAAGGCATCTGCAGCAGTTTTATAGTTGTATTCTATTTTGACGTGACTGTACTTTTTTTAATGTTACAACAAATAATTTGATCAAGTTTGGTTTCCTGTGTTTTACTATCTTTACCTCAATGATGTGTGTCCAGTCTGTGACTTCATGACCTATATTCCAATACGGCCCATGCAGTCATAGTCACTGTGGTGGCCCTGATAAGCTTGTCCAAGCTCCCAGCCCTGTTCACCAGACACACCTCCATATTGCATCCCCTGGAAATGATTTAAGGCATTTGGACATGGACAGGAAAGGTACATAGATGAGTACAGGTGTCAGAGGTTATGGGGAGAAGGCCGGAGAATGGGGTTAGGAGGGAGAGATAGATCAGCCATGATTGAATGGCGTAGTAGACTTGATGGGCCGAATGGCTTTGTTCTACTCCTATTCCTTATGACCTTATGATAGAGAAAGTCTAGAAGGATATGGCCCCAATGCAGGCAGGAATAGAGTCATAGTCATGGAAACAGGCCCTTCGGCCCAACTTGCCTGCACTGACCAACATGTCCCATCTACACTAGTCCCACATGCCTGTGTTTGGCTCGTATCCATCCAAACCTGTCCTATCCATGCATCTGTCTAATTGTTTCTTAAACGTTGCAATAGTCCCTACCTCAACTACCTCCTCTGGCAGCTCGTTCCATACACCCACCACCCTTTGTGAGAAAAAGTTACCCCTCAGCTTCCTATTAAATCTTTTCCCCTTCACCTCAAACCTATGTCCTCTGGGTCTCAATGCTCCTACTCTGGGCAAGAGACTCTGTGCGTCTATCCCGATCTGTTCCTCTCATGGATTTTATGCACCTATATAAGATCACCCCTCATCCTTCTGTGCTCCAAGGATTAAGAGTCCCAGCCTGCTCAACCTCTCCCTGCAGCTCAGACCCTCGAGTCCTGGCAGCATTCTCGTAAATGTTCTTTGTACCCTATCCTGTCTGTGTGTAGATGGAGCATCTTAGCCGGCATGGGCAAGTTGGGCTGAAGAACCTGTTTCCATGCTGTATGACTGACCATGGTCCACAGAGCGTGGTGTACGTGTTACCTGAACTGTCTGAAGAAGGGTTTCGGCCCGAAACGTTGCCTATTTCCTTCGCTCCATAGATGCTGCTGCACCCGCTGAGTTTCTCCAGCACTTTTGTCTACCAGTCTTTATACTTCATCTGGCTCCCCAGCTGATGGGGCGACCCCTGGCTGTCATCACTGCTGTTGCTCCTGAACAAACGTTTGCTGGGGAGGGCACGCTGGCGGCTGGTCCATTTATAATTGCCTGTGCAAGCTAAATGTCCGCATGTACCTCGCACTGAAAGCTACGGCACAGGCAACCTCTCACTTAGAGCGAGTGAGTGGACATGGCTACGACAAGTCCTCCATGGCCAGAGTGAGCAACACCGGAAATTGGAGGAACAGCACCTCATATTCCGCTTGGGGAGTCTGCATCCTCTGGGCATGAACATTGAATTCTCACAATTCAGTTAACCCTTGCTGTCTCCTCCCCTTCCTACCTCTCCTTCAGCCCCCGGGCTCGTCCTCCTTTTCCCTTTCTTCTCCCTGCCTCACCCCATCAGTCTGAAGAAGGGTTTCGGCCCGAAACGTTGCCTATCTCCTTCGCTCCATAGATGCTGCTGCACCCGCTGAGTTTCTCCAGCATTTTTGTGTACCTATGGCTACGACAAGGATGGACAAGAGTGAAGCCATTCATTTAAACATGAGGAAAGCCTGTTATGTTCAATGGGAGATGAGGAACGGTGCAATAAAGGGTTTAATTATTCACGTGTACCATTAACTCAAAGCTGAGGCACAGGCGACAAATTGTTTAAAAGGGTAATTAAATATTTTTTTGTTTCTCTATTGGGATGTGGACCTAGGTCTCGAAAGGGCGGTGGGTATATGGAACGAGCCTGTCAGAGGGGGTAGTTGAGGTAGATGTCATTTAAAAGACATTTGGACAGGAAGATGGATGGGAAATGTTTAGAGGGATAAGGGCCAGATAGGTGTCAATGGGTCACGGTGGTCGGCATGGGCAAGTGGTGCCGAAGGGCCTGTTTCTGCATTGCATGTCTTGATGTGACAGTATTTATTGCCTCCACCCCCAATTACCCCAGAGAAACTGATTGCAAGACATCTCAAACCGCCATAATCATCCTGGCGAAGGTACTCCTCTATTGTAGATGTATTCAAGAGAGTTAGATATAGCTCTTAGGGCTAACGGAATCAAGGGATATGGGGGAAAAAAGCAGGAACAGGGTCCCAGCCTAATCTAACTGATTTTAGATGATCAGCCATGATCATATGGAATGGTGGTGCTGGCTTGAAGGGCCGAATGGCCTACTCCTGCACCTACTTTCTATTGTGGGTGGCCTTGATTGGTCTTGGTCTTTTCTCGACTCCAGCTCTTCATACCCCTCCCCCCGCCGACCCCCTACTTTCAGTCTGAAGAAGGGCACCGACCCAAAACGTCACCCACCCTTTTTCTCCAGAAATGCTGCCTGACCCGCTGAGTTACTCCAGCATTTAGTGTCGACCGCCTACAGTACTGGTGGATAGTGAATTCCAAGATGACGATGAAAGGATGTTGATTCACGGCCAAGTTGGGAGACGGAGTGTGAGTTTTTTCTTTGATTGGGAGACTCCAATCACGAGTTCCAGGGGTTCAGTAGTTGCTTTTTGTGGTATCAGAGCTGAGCGTAAAGGGCCTGTCCCACTTGCGCGACTTTTTCGGCGACTGCCGGAACCCGTCATAGGTCGTTATAGGTCACCGAAAATTTTCAACATGTTGAAAATCCAGCGGCGACCAGAACAAGGTACGGCTTTTTGGGCGACTACTCACGACCATACAGGCTTCACCCCCGCGACATGTCGCCAGGGTGTCGCCTGTATGGTCGTGAATAGTCTCCTAGTCACCCAAAGAGTTGTAGCGTCTTTCTGGTCGTCGCTGAATTTTCAACATGTTGAACATTTTCGCCGACCTATGACGGGTGCCTGCAGTCGCCGAAAAAGTCGCGTAAGTGGGACAGGCCCTTAAATGTAGGGGGCGGGAGAATGAAAAGGTGATTGGAAAAAAAACCTGCTGATGTTGGAATTGGGAATTGGGAAAAATAATGTTGATAACACACAAGGTGGACAAAAATGCTGGAGAAACTCAGCAGGTGAGGCAGCATCTATGGAGCAAAGGAAATAGGCAACGTTTCGGCCCGAAACGTTGCCTATTTCCTTCACTCCATGGATGCTGCCTCACCCGCTGAGTTTCTCCAGCATTTTTGTCTACCTTCGATTTTCCGGCATTTGCAGTTCCTTCTTAAACAACTTGATAACACACAAGTTTGGTGTTGTGCGACTGACAAGTGAAAAGATTTTTAGTTCTGGAGGATAAAAATGATTCCGTTGGGCAGTAAAGTGGCAAATGGAGTTCAACGGGAAGATGCGAGAGAGTCTAACAATCCCTCTTTATCCGCTGGGTTTGACATTTCCCAGGATGGAAGTGTCAAAAATATCAAAGAAGCGGGATAGGGAAAAATTTAAAGGTGATGTTCGTGGCAATTTCTTTTGACATGTAGTATGAATCGGTGCCTGGAACACGCTAGCAGGGGAGGTGGTGGAAGCAGATATGACAGTGGCGTGTAGAAGGCTTTTAGTTAGGCACATGGATGTTCAGGGAATGGAGGGACATGGATCATGTGTAAGCAGATGAGATTAGTCTATCTTGGCATGTTCGGCACCGACATTGTGGGCCGAAGGGCCGGTTCCTGGGTTGAACTGTTCTCTATACGTTCTCATGCGTTTGGCTGTGCAATACTGGAAGTGTTGGTGAGTATAATGTGTTCCTCCAGAGCAGTGTCCGGTGAATCCTGTTTGCTACAAGATTGGACTGCATTCCTCCTTGTATTGTGCTGGTAAGTAGTGTGATATAGAAACATAGTAAATAGGTGCAGGAGGAGGCCATTCGGCCCTTCGAGCCAGCACCGCCATTCATTGTGATCATGGCTGATCGTCCCCTATCAATAACCCGTGCCTGCCTTCTCCCCATATCCCTTGTCTCCACTAGCCCCTAGAGCTCTATCTAACTCTCTTAAATCCATCCAGTGATTTAATTCACAACTCTGGGTGAAAAAGTTTTTTCTCACCTCGCTCTTAAATGGCCTCCCCTTTATTCTAAGACTGTGGCCCCTGGTTCTGGACTCGCCCAACATTGGGAACATTTTTCCTGCATCTAGTTTGTCCAGTCCTTTTTTAATTTTATATGTTTCTATAAGATCCACCCTCATCCTCCTAAACTCCAGTGAATACAAGCCTAGTCTTTTCAATCTTTCCTCATATGACAGTCCCGCCATCCCAGGGATCAATCTCATGAACCTACGCTGCACTGGTTAAATTGCAGGCAGAGGCATCGCCAGGGTCAAGAACACTGAAGGTCCAGAACCTGACCAGAGCTTGGCTCCAGAGAGTGGGACTTGTATCCAGCCAGACCCCAGCTCCAGAGTGCTCACATATTTCACCAAGTTTTGGCAAGCTGAAACATACAGACTGAAGCTTAATGTTACATCTATGGAATGGTCGTATGTCATTGCCGCTCTTGTGTCTTTGCCAGCAGCCTGAGTGGTATCCATGTTATTTGTCATCTGCCCTATTTTCCTTCATTAATAGTTTAGTTTAGAGATGCAGCATGGAAACCGGGTCTCCGGCCCACCGAGTCCGCGCCGACCAGTGATCAACCGTACGCTGGTTCTAATCTCCACACTAGGGACAATTTTACAGAAGCCAATTAACCTACCAAACCTGTACATCTTTGAAGTGTTGGAGGAATCCAGAGCACCCGGAGAAAACCCACGTGGTCACGGGGAGAATGCACAAACTCCGTTCAGACGCACTTGTAGTCAGGATCGAACCCGGGTCTTTGGCGCTGTAAGGCAGCAACTCTACCGCTGTGCCGTAGTGCCGCCCTTGTGTTCTAGGTATGTTTGTATGCTGCCGAGCAATGCTCCTGCTTGCCGGCGTGCCAGGATTCTGGTTTTGGGACTGTGATCTACAGTGTCTTCAATACTTCCTTACAGCCTCCCCCTATATTGTGCACGCCAGTGCATCACTTTGTTCCATTGCAGACAGAATGAGCAATGTGCAACCACATAGTAAAAATGACGTACAATATACCCTAGTAACTGCAGATGCTGGTTCACAAAGTGCCGGGGTAACTCTCGAGAACATATTTTATTCAATATACCCTGTTTTATTTAAAATCCCTGAACAAGAATCTTCTTTAATAAGGAATGGCTCAATGGTACTTTATTTGTACAGTGAAGTTTCATTTTTGTATGCTGTTCAGTACTAGTATCACCATACACAAGCACTTAGATACCTCTTAGATGAGCATCTCAGATATAGTACAGGTGTTTAGTCGTAGTCGGACACTGAGACTATACAGAATCGTCAGATCTGGCGCTATTTTCAGGAAACCGCAGTTATTGATTTTTCTTCCACGAGAATCGAACATGTCAGGCACAGGTTTAAGTATTTTGTAAATATAATTATCTTCCTTCGCTTCCCACTGAGGATCATTTATACCTAACCCACGTTATCCAAATGCTAGATATTTCATTCTGCTCAGGTCCCTGAAGCCATAGTCTGTAACTATTGTAAATTGCCTAGGTAACCTGGGACTGTCCAATTGATGTTTGTTTGGGTAGATATGTCCGAATTAAATTTCTCACTCTATGGGAAGTGGTCATTAGAATTTACTTTACAAGCTGGAGGGAGCATTAAGTCACGCTGAGACACGTCTTTGATCAGAGGGTCTCGACCCGAAACGCCATCCTTTTCCCCACAGATGCTGCCTGACTCTGTCCTCTTTTTGTGTTTGGCTGACTGTTGTCCACTCAGGAACCTAAAAGGTAGACCGAGGGTCTCCAATGAGGTAGATGGCAGCTCAGGACCGCGCTCTAGTTGTTGGCAAGAGGGGTTGGTTTTGTCTGATGACAGCAGGGAAGAAGCTGTCGCTGAAGCTGGAGGTGTAGTGTTTTGTGTAAGATTAGGAGAAAGCTGCATTTCAAGAATGTGTGATCTGCCTGGATAGCATGCGAAATACATTTTGTCACTCTCGCACTACACTTAATAATATACCAATACCAGTAACATTTTTCTTGGTTGTATGACAATAGACAATAGACGCAGGAGTAGGCCAATTCAGCCCTTCGAGCCAGCACCGCCATACACTGTGATCATGGCTGATCATCCACAATCAGTACCCCGTTCCTGCCTTCTCCCCATATCCCCTGACTCCGCTATCTTGAAGAGCTCTATCTAACTCTCTTGAAAGTATCCAGAGAATTGGCCTCCACTGCCTTCTGAGGCAGAGAATTCCACAGATTCACAACTCTCTGGGTGAAAAAGCGTTTCCTCGTCTCAGTTCTAAATGGCTTACCCCTTATTCTTAAACTGTGGCCCCTGATTCTGGACTCCCCCAACATCGGGAACATGTTTCCTGCCTCTAGTGTGTCCAAAAAGTAATCTTATATGTTTCAATTAGATCCCCTCTCATCCTTCTAAATTCCAGAGTATACAAGCACCATTAACATGTAATATTAAGTGGGCAGTGGGCAGTGGACAGGTGCTATAGACCTGCATGGGAAGGTAGACGCTCCCGCCCCCACGAGTCTCGGGCAGATGGGGCTCGTCAGCCTGGGAAGGCAGTCCATCTAGGAGAGGGAAAACTCAGATTTAAAACCTCCACTGCCTTGTGGCCATATCCAGTCATGGAAAAGGCTCCTGGAGTAAACCTCAAGAAAAGTCGGTCGGAGCCCCTAAGGCAGTTCGTCGTTGTCTACAACCCCGCTCTGGCAGCCCCTGCGACGGCGCTGGTGCCAAACTGTAACGGCCCTGCTGTTCCTTTGGATCGATCAGCGACATGGAGAGGGGGGACGTGCTGCATGGGGCAACAGCCTGTCCTCCACATGACATCGCCCAGGCTTGCATCCGACCAGGATGCATCGCCCATGGTCAGTCATGACCGAGGGGGGGGGGGCCTACTACAAGCACCATTAAGAGCTTGGATTAGTGATTCAGTTGGAGCAAGACTTTGGAATCTGAGTGAAGCAAAAATTAATTGCACACTTTTCGGTTCAGGGTGTGTTAATAGTCAAGCACATCCTCCCAACCCATATCCTCTTTATTTGGCATTTCTCAGTGTTACCCGGTACAGATAAGACATCCGCTCTCTATCAAAACAAATTGGACCATTTTCTTTAAGTTTGGCTTCAATCAAGACAAATTAAAGTGATCATTTATATTACATGTTTATTGATTTTATGCCAAGGTTGTAGATTGTGAAAGAGCAAAAAAACGTTATCCTTTTAGGGTTTTTGTCTTAAAATAACAAAGCAGAACAATATGACTATTTACTTTTTACGTTGTTTTCTACCTATACCTTTTATTTTAAACTTGAAGGGAAGTTGCCTGTGATAAGAGGGGCCCCCCACCCCCCACCCCACTCCGGGTCCTGCTATGTTCTCGGCGGCACGTCTAGTCACGGACCGTTGCTGCCATCCTCGATCTCGTGGATTCAAGGACCTCGAGGACCTCAAGGGAGAGGTTGAGTAGGCTGGGACTCTATTCCCTGGAGCGCAGGAGGATGAGGAGTCATCTTACAGAGGTGTACAAAATCATGAGAGGAATAGATCGGGTAGACGCACAGAGTCTCGTGCCCAGAGCAGGGGAATCGAGCACTGGAGGACATGGGTTTACGGTGAAGGAGACAAGATTTAATATGAATCGGAGGGGTAACTTTTTCACACAAAGGGTGGTGGGTGTACGGAACAAGCTACCAGAGAAGGTAGTTGAGGCGGGGACTATCCCAACGTTTAAGAAGCAGTTTGACAGGTACATAGATAAGACAGGTTTAGAGGGATATGGATCAAATGCAAGCAGGTGGGACTGGTGTAGATGGGACATGTTGGCCAGTGTGGGATCGAAGGGACTGTTTGCACACACTATCATTGACCGTCGGCCCAGCTTCTACCCATGATGCCCTCAGGCACAGTCTGGTTCCCCTATCTATTGTTTTGAGCCGGCATTGGGTAGGTTCCGAGCCCCCAGTGCAACAATGTGGGAATTGAGTCCAGCTCTCCAATGCAACCACAGCTTCTGTAGAACTCCAAAGCACCGTAGAGAGCACAGTGTTGATGCATCCCAGCTTGGTTTAGGAACAGCTCTGCCCAACATCGCAGAGTTGTGGATGTATTCCAGTCCATCACATAGACCAGACTTCCCACCATTGATTCCATCTACACTTCATGCTGCCTTGGGAAATGCAGCCAACATAATCAAAGACTTGTCCCACTCTGGTCATTCCGCCTTCTCTGTCCTCCTGTCTGGCAGTAGATACAGAAGCTTGAAAGCGCACACCACCAGACTCAGGGACAACTTCTTCCCCTCTGTTATCAGGCTTGTGAACGGTCCTTCTACTGTATAAGCTAGGGTACTGTCCGATTCACCTCTACCCCATTGTGGACATTGGACTTTGTCTCTGGAACTAATGCACTACAATGCTGAGAACTATATTCTGCGCTCTGTACTTTCCCCTTTGCTCCACCTATTGCACATGAGTTTGATTTGATTGTATTCATATATGGTATATCTGATCTGTTTGTATAGCATGCAGAACAAATCTTTCCACTGTACCTCAGTCCAAGTGACAATAATGATCCTAAAGCAAAACAGCTTCTGTCTGTGCGATGGTGTCAAAGACTTCTCCTTTCAAGGCTAGCCTGGAGTTCCTAGGCTCATCAGGATAGTTGGATTCCTGAATGATATGGGGCAGTTGGTCAGTCTGGCCTCGGGCAGAAAACGACATGCCTGGCAGTTCCTCAATCAGCTCTGCTGTTTTCTGAGAGACCTGGGCCCAGAACTCCACACATTAATCTGCTTCTAATTACCATCCTCTCAAGGGCAATTGGAGACTGGCAATAAATGCTGCCCGATGCCCATATTGTAGAACTGACAACAATTGTAACATCAAACAAGGTGCCGTTGCGATGTTTAAAGGTGCCATTGCAATGTTTAAGAAACATTCGGACAGGTACATGGATTGGACAAGTTTGGAGGGAGATGGGCCAAACACAGGCAGGTGAGACTAGTGTAGGTGGGACATATTGGTTGATATGGGCAAGTTGGTCAGAAGGGCCTGTTTCCACACTCTATGATTCTATGACAAAATGGGAATTCATCAGCGTAAAATAATACAAGAAATACGAGGAACTAGGTGGAGTAACTTCTGCAGGTAATTTATATATCGGTGATCAGTCTGAAGAAGGGTGCTGACCCCAAATGTTGCCTGTCCATTTCCTTCCACAGATGTTGCCTGACCTGCTAAGTTCCTCCAGCACTCTGTGTTTTGCTATTATATTAGTCACTTTGTCAAGACTTGTTCAAATTTTATTATGCAAATACTTTTGATGTTTGAAAACAGAGGTGCAGTCTGAAATGACATTCTATCATCACTCCTCAAGGCAGAAAAATCCAGTGGATGCACAGATTAATTTCAATTCAGGAAAATGTTATTAGAAACATTTAGATATATTGGGCGGCACGGTGGCGCAGTTCCTGCCTTGCAGCGCAGGAGAACCGGTTTGATCCTGACTACGGCTGCTGTCTGTATGGAGTTTGTGCGTTCTCCCCGTGGGTATTCTCCGAGATCTTCGGTTTCCTCCCACACTCCAAAGACCTACAGGTTTGTAGGCTAATTGGCTTGGTAAATGTAAATTGTCCCTAGTGTGCAGTGGTGGACTGGCCAGGGTGTCAGCTTGCCTGATGAAGTGGGCTCCCTTTGTCTCCTGGCAACCAATATTTTTAGACCCAGTCCGCCACTGCCAGTGTGTATATGATAGTGTTAATGTGCGGGGATCGCTGGTCAGCGTGGACTCGGTGGGCCGAAGGGCCTGTTTCCGCACTGCATCTCTAACCTCAAGTAAACTAAAGGCTTTTTGGTTTGCCATCCCTGGCATGTTGTGGGTAAGTTGTATGGAGATCTATTCTCAATGGTTCAATTGTGCTTTTATTGTCACCTGTGCAAAGTGCAAACACACACAGTGAAATTATTTACTCACAAACCATCCAGTAGAGTATTGTGATACCCAAGCACATCCCCGATGTTAGCAAGAGATAGTCTACTGAGTGCGAACTCACTGGGCCGAACGGCCTATTCCATGCTGTATCTCTAAAGTCTAAACACTGGCACTTTAATCCTTGGAGCGGAGGAGGCTGAGAGGTGTTCTTATAAAAATGTATAAAATAGATAGGGTGATTGAGCATAGTCCTTTAGCCTGCGTAGGGGAATCAAGAACTAGGGAACAGGTTTAAGATGAGAGGGAAAAGATGTAATAGGAATCTGAGCCACTTTTTCTCTCAGAGGGTGGTGGGTATATGGAAAATGCTGTCGGAGGAGGTATTTGAGGCAGGTACACTAACATTCCAAGACACTTAGACAGGTATATGGATGGGGACGGAGAGGGATATGGGCCATACATGGGACTAGCTTGTCCCACGGGGCTCCTTGGTCGGCAAGGATGAGTTGGGCTGAAGGGCCTGTTTCCGTGCTGTATGACTGTGACTAACAGCCGGCTATCAATCACGTAAATGGCCCTCTGTTAAAAGTTTAAATATTTTTGTATCATCACTCTGGAAAGCTTTGGAATGGAGAGAGATGTCAGGAAATATGGTAACATTGAGCAATGAGGACAATTTACCCTTCTATAAAAGCGATTATCTTGATCCCATCATCTAGATTTCATCCCTCTTCATTTTTCATTTATTTCGTTCTGTTGCCTGATGTTTGTAATATACTTCAATGGCTGTCTTATTACAGCCACCACCATACCACAGTTCGGGAATAGAATTTCAAAACATTTCGTATCCATCAATTAAGGCACGTTTAGACATCTGCAATCCTTTGAACCATTTTCTATGATGTTCTTAACTCCAATGATGAATGTCTATTTCTGTGAAACATAAACCATAATGTTTGAGAGGGATTAAAATTAGTCTCATTGGGATTACGATCTCGTGTGCGGTGGAGAAGATATTGTCAGTCTTTCCCAGCGTAATAGATAATTGTATTATCCATAATAAAAAAGAAATCAGTTTACCTTCTCGGTATTTTGACTCGCTTGCAGTTCATTGGAATTCAAACTATTTCGCTTTTATGTTTTTTTTATGGCAATCAGAATATTTTCCCTGTGGTGCTTAATTTTAGTTAAATTATTTAATAAAATTGTAATTGAAAACACCTGTGTAGGATAATTGGTGCCAGTCAGCATGTGGCCTCTGAGCCAGAGCTGTGACAGCAGATGCCTGGAGCTACCGTATATGTCGGGAATAAATAAAATCGAACCAGTTTGTCCTAATGCGTGGTGGCGTAGCACTCAATTAAATAGATTTTGGTGAAATTATCCTCTCTTTTTGTCTCAGTAAAAAACAACAAAATTCGAACTGCTCAGAGATAGAATTTAGGCCGCAGAGATTTAGGACAGCACGGTGGTGCAGGGGATGAGTTGCTGCCTCACCGCGCCAGAGACCCGGGTTCGATCCTGACTATGGGTGCTGCCTGTGCGGAGTTTGCACGTTCTCCCCGTGACCGCGTGGGGTTTTTCCGGGAGCTCCGGTTTCCTCCCACAACTCTTAAAGACGTACAGGTTTGTAGGTTAATTAGCTTGGTATAAGTGTGAATTGCCCCTAGTGTGTGTAGGGTCGTGTTAATATACGGGGATTGCTGGTCGGTGCGGACTCGGTGGGCCGAATGGTCTGTATCCACGCTGTATCACTAAACGAAACTAAGATCTGCGATGTAATTCATGGAATTAAAGCATCCATTTTTTTTTTAATGGGAACTGACTTTTTTTAAGAAGTTTAGTCAAAGTCATCCAGAGAGTTGTGAATCTGTGGAATTCTCTGCCACAGAAGGCAGTGGAGGCCAATTCACTGGATGTTTTCAAGAGAGAGTTAAATTTAGCTCTTGGGGCTAAGGGAATCAAGGGATATGGGGGGGAAAAGCTGGAACGGGGTGCTGATTTTGGATGATCAGCCATGATCATATTGAATGGCGGTGCTGGCTCGAAGGGCCAAATGGCCTACTCCTGCACCTATTGTCTATGTTTCTAGGACCTGATTACTGCCAAATAAAGGAGACGGAACCCAATCTGTTAATCTGGTGATAATAGGCAGGTTAATACAAGGTCTGCAATGAAGCTGTGAGTCTGAAACTAATTAACTATTTTTTATTGAAAGAACAATATGAATGCAGCAGGTTAATGGTGTATGGAGCATTTATCATGCTGTGAAAAAGATAGTTTTAAAATGCTTGACTAAACCATGATGAAAGGAGGCTGCAGTTGACAAGTGGCCATGTTCTTCATTAAAACCTATGAATGGTGTTGATGTACGTTGATTAGAGGCTGTGTAATGATTTCAGAGAAGTGTGTGTGACTGGTCGACAGGTCACATGTAATTGAAGTGTAGGAAGGAACCGCAGGTGCAGGTTTACACCGAAGATAGACACAAAAATGCTGGAGTAACTCAGCGGGTGAGGCAGCATCTCCAGAGAGTTGACGTTTCGGGTCGAGACCCTTCTTCAGACTGGTCTTACTCAGCAGGTCTACTGACAACTCTACCACTGTGCCACCTGTTATTTTTAAGTCTGAGATTGCACAACTCCCATTCAATGTGCAAAAAACTAAACTGGAGTGAACCGCAGATGCTGATTTACACACAAAAATAGGTGCAATGTGCTGGAGTAATTCAGTAGGTCAGGCAGCACTCCTGGAGAATATGGATAGGTGACGTGTCGGGTCGGGGCCATTTAGTTCAGAGATACGGCGCGGAAACAGGCTATTCGGCCCACCGAGTCCGCGCCGACCAGCGATCCCCGCACACTAACATATATATATACACACACAGACACACACAGATACATACACAGACACACACACACACACACAGCAATTTACGATTTTACCAAAGCCAATTAACCTACAAACGTGTGCGTCGTTGGAGTGTGGGAGGAAACCGGATCACCTGGGGAAAACCCATGACGTCACAGGGAGAACATACAAACTCCGTACAGACAGCACCTGTAGTCAGCATTGAACCCAGGCATGGAGGTTGTTTGTATGTTGGTTACCTAAAATTGGAGAACTCGCTCTTCATGCTGTTAGTTGTTAGCTACTCAAGCAGAGTATGTTCATAAGTTCTAAGAGCAGAATTAGGCCATTACATCTATTGAGTCTCCTCTCCACATCCACTCTATCCAGGCCTGTCACTGTTCGGTAAGTTTCAATGAGGCCACCCCCTCATCCTTCTAAACTCCAGTGAGGACAGGCCCAGTGCCGTCAAACGCTCATCATATGTTAACCTATTATTATAGGGAAATCTATTGACTGCAGTAATCAAAGTACAAATTCAGCTGCTCGGGGAACAAGATTTCATTTTGTGGTTCAGAAGGAACCGCAGATGCTGGAAAAATCGAAGGTAGGTAAAAATGCTGGAGAAACTCAGCGGGTGAGGCAGCATCTCTGGAGCGAAGGAATAGGTGAGGTTTCCGGTCTAGACCCTTCTTCAGACCAGTTAGGGAAAAGGGAAACGAGAGATTTGGACGATAATGTGGAGAGATAAAGAACAATGAATGACTGACTGAAGGCAGTTCTGTTACTTCCCCCCGATGACTACCAGATGGCGCTGTTGATTCTTGAAACATTGTGAAACTTTCAAAAACTTTTTTCAAAACATCTTTACTGTTTAATTTAATTTAGGACATCACGTTTCTGCAATTTAATGTTCTAAATCATTCTCCAGAAAGGAAAGCTACAGGAAAATAAAACACTTGGTCTGGTCATCACTGGAGATCTGGAGAGATTGTAGTTTGGAACATATTAGATAGATTAGATAGCCCTTTATTGTCATTCAGACCGCAGTCTGAACGAAATTGCAACAGTCGTACATAAAACAACAATAAACACATATTAACATCCACCACAGTGAGTCCACCCAACATCTCCTCACTGTGATGGAGGCAAAAGTCTTAGGTCTGCAGTCTCTTCCCTCCTCTTCTCCCTCTGCGCTGAGGCGATACCCCCCGGGCGATGTTTCCCGCGGCTCAAACACCGCGGCCCGGGGTGGTCGAAGCTGCCGCCCACCAGTCCTGCAGACGCAGCCGCTGGCCCGCGGCCGAACCCCGGACTCAGGCCACCACCGCCAGAACACCGTCCTAGCCACCCCTCACGTGAGTACCGTGCCGTCTTCAGCCTCGGGCCGGGCCGCCCCGACTTGGGCGTCGCTTCTCCCCCGATATGATCTGATTGTGATCTCAAATCCTCAACCTTGTATCAGTTTAGTTTAGCGATACAGTGCGGCAACAGGCCCTTCAGCCCATCAAGTCAACGCCGACCAGCCATCCCCGCACACTAACACTCTCCTACCTACACTAGGGACAATTTACACTTATACCAAGCCAATTAATTTACAAAACAATATGTCTTTGGAGTGTGGGAGGAAACCGAAGATCTCGGAGAAAACCCACGCAGGTCACGGGGAGAAGGTACAAACGCCGTACAGACAGCGCCCGTAGTCAGGATCGAACCCGGGTCTCTGGCGCTGTACGTGCTGTAAGGCAGCAACTCAGCCGCTGCGCCAACTCAGCCGCTGCGCCACCGTGCCGCCCATGTGCAACGCTGTGTCGCCCTTCCAACCCTTTCTTATCAAGAATATATTTACCTTTGCTTAAAAATATCCAAAGACTCACTCATTCGAGGAAGACCATTCAAAAGTCAGTTCAGTTTCGTGACGCAGCATGGGAACCGACCTCAGGCCACAGAGTCCACCTCGACCAACAATTGGCCCCTACGCTAGTTCTATCTGGCGTTCTGGGGACAATTTATTGAAGCCAATTAACCTGCAAACGGGCGAGTCTTTGGATTGTGGGGGGAAACCGGAGCACCCGGAGAAAGCCCACGTGGTCATGGGGAGAACGTACAAACTCTGTACAGACGGTACCCATGTAGGACATCACTCTACTGCTGCACCACTGTGCTGCCATGGTGACTGCTTCATTTTAAACTGTGGCTCCTAGTTCTATTGTGCAGGAAGGAACTGCAGATGCTGGTTTCAACCGAAGATAGACGCAAAATGCTGGAGTAACTCAGCGGGACAGGCAGCATCTCTGGAGGGAAGGAATGGGTGACGTTTCGGGTCGAGACCCTTCTTCAGACTGAAGATGACCTCGTTCTATGTTCTCGCACAAGAGGAAACATAGTCTCCACATCCACCCTGTTAAGACCCTTTGGGATCTCTTGCAGTTTATTCAAGTTCCCAAATAATACCCCATCCCTCAGTGTCTGAGACTCCAGTGGATGGAAGTCTCTCGCCTGTCCAACTGATAACAATCTGTGTTCCAGGTATTAGTCTGGTAATAATAGAAACCACCCTTTCTTTGCATTTAATTTCCCCATCAGTAAATAATAACATTCTGCTGCCTTTCCCAATTACTTGTTACACCTGCTGCCTTTTGCAAATTTTGAACCACGACACCCAAATCTCTCTGCATCTCTTCAGTCTGTCACCGTTTAAATAATATGCTGCTTAAAATTTTTTTTTTTGCAAGCAAAATGTCCAATCTGACTTCTTCCATGTAATACTCTGCTTGACATATACTTGCCACTTACCACAAGGCGTGGGAGTAGAATTAGGCTAATCAGCACTTCGACTCTACTCCGCCATTCAATCGTGGCTGTTCATAGAAACATAGAAACATAGAAAATAGGTGCAGGAGTAGGCCATTCGGCCCTTCGAGCCTGCACCGCCATTCAATATGATCATGGCTGATCATCCAACTCAGTATCCTGTACCTGCCTTCTCTCCATACCCCCTGATCCCCTTAGCCACAAGGGCCACATCTAACTCCCTCTTAAATATAGCCAATGAACTGGCCTCAACTACCCTCTGTGGCAGAGAGTTCCAGAGATTCACCACTCTCTGTGTGAAAAATGTTTTTCTCATCTCGGTCCTAAAAGACTTCCCCCTTATCCTTAAACTGTGACCCCTGTTCTCTCTCTACCTCTCAACCCCGTTCTCCTGCCTTCTCCCCGCAACCCCTGGCACCCGTACTAATGAAGAATCTATCAATCTCCGATATAGTCCAATTGAAGATAGTCCCACCGCAAATTGGAGGAGCAGCACCTCATATTTCGCTTGGGTAGTTTACACCCCAGCGGTATAAACATTGACTTCTCCAAATTCAGGTAGTCCTTGCTTTCTCCCTCCTTCCCCCTCCCCCCTTCCCAGCTCCCCCACAGCCCACTGTCTCCGCCTCTTCCTTTCTTCTTTCCTCCACTCCCCCCACCCCCAACCCTCACATCAGTCTGAAGAAGGGTGTCGACCCGAAACGTCACCTATTCCTACGCTCCATAGATGCTGCCTCACCCGCTGAGTTTCTCCAGCATTTTTGTCGACCTTTAAAGATAGTCCAATGATCTCCAATGAGGTAGATGGTAACTCAGGGCCGCTCTCTGGTCGGTGATAGGATGGTTCAGTTGCCCGATAACACACAATCTGGCCCGACCCGCTCAATAAAAAGGAAATGAATCAAAAGTATTTGAGTTTGGGGCTATTTCATATCATGTTCATATGTTCATAATTGATTGGAGCAGAATTAGGCCATTCGGCCCATCAAGTCTACTCCGCCATTTAATCTCTCCCTCCTAAACCCCATTCTCCTGCCTTCTCCCCATAACCCCTGACTCCCGTACTAATCAAGTGTCTATCTCTGCCTTAAAAATATCCATTGGCTTGGATATCCACAGCCGTCTGTGGCAAAGAATTCCACAGATTCACTGCCCTCTGACTAAAGATATTCCTCCTCATCGTCCTAAAGGAATGTCTTTAAATTCGGAGGCTATGACCTCTAGTCCTAAACTCTCCCCCTAGTGGAAACATCCTCTCCACATCCACTTCATCCAAGATCGGGCATGAGGGGAGAGGACAAAGGAGCAGAGTCGATGTAAATGTTCGGCTTTGACATTTATTGATTGAAGGAACTCGTTTGAGAGATCATTTGTATATATTTTTTTCCAAATGGTTCGTGCTGGAAAGGTGGTGAATATATCTGAAAATGTAGCAATACCGATAAGCCAGCCGAGGACGTTAATGATCTTGGGCCTTTCCCAAGGGCCTTTACAACTAATTAAGTGCTTTTGAAGTGCAGTAACTTGTAAGAACAAGACAGCCAAAAGGCATAAAGTATGGCCCACAATGTGCTATTAAATAAACGATCAGATCATTCTTTTGAGGAATGAGTATTGAATTAGGTCCTGAGGGAGCTATCTCTCCTCTTTAAAATAATGCTACAGGAACGTGCATCTTCTGCTCTGAGATTGTCTGGGGCTTTGGCTTAATGGTCCCATGTCAAAGAGTTGATCTGATTCAATGTGCGGCACTGGGACTGTGAACCTCCCAATGTTGCTCGATTTTATAAATCTAGAAGATTGACACGAAAAGATGGAGTAATTCAACGGGACAGGCAGCATCACTGGAGAGAAGGAATGGGTGACCTTTCGGGTCGCGACCCTTCTTCAGACTGGTTAGGGATATTGGAAACGAGAGATAGAGCTGTTGTTGTAGAGAGATAAAGAACAATGAAGGAAAGATATGCAAAAAAGTACTGATGATAGAGGGAACAGGCCACTGTTTGCTGTTTTTAAGAGTTGGAGGGTTTTATAGTGAGGTCAAGAAATGGTAGGGAAGTGTCGGAAATGGTCCAGGTGTATTTGAGTGCCGGATGGAAGTTGGTGGTGAAGCGGATGAAGTCAGTCAGTTGTGTGTGGGTGCAGGATGTGGCACCAAAACAATCATCGATGTAGCGGAGGTAGAGGTCGGGGATGGGGCCCTGGTACGCCTCGAACAAGGATTGTTCGACGTACCCGACAAAGAGGCAGGCGTAGCTGGGGCCCATGCGCGTTTCGGCCCAAAACGTTGCCCATTTCCTTCGCTCCATAGATGCTGCTGCACCAGCTGCGATTCTCCAGCATTTTTGTCTACCTACTGTTTGCTGTTTGTTGTGTGAAAACGAGAAGCTAGTGTGAAGGGTGGGGGAGGGATAGAGAAAGAGAGAGAGAGAGAGAGAGAGGGGGGGTATGCCGGGGCTACAAGGTGAGATAAATCAATATTCATACCACTGGGCTGTAAGCTGCCCAAGCGATATATGCTGTTCCTCCAATTTGCGAATTCCATTGGAGATGACGGAGTCAAATTGTTCCCAGTGGTGATATATCAGGACACCCTCGTGCCAGCTCCAAGGTTGATTTCACAGTAAAAGCGGGTGGGTTACTTGGCCTCTGTAAATTGTGATCGATGGTCATCATGGACTCAGTGGGCCGAAGGGCCTGTTTCCATGGTGTATCTTTCAATCAATTTTTGAGACACCTCATCTGGTCAATCTTCGTTGTGTGGATAAAATGGAGCACATTGCTGACACTGCAATATTAGAAGATGCTGGGGGGGGGGGGGGGGCGGCACAGTGGAGCAGCGGTAGAGTTGCTGCCTTACAGCGCCAGAGACCTGCGTTCTATCCTGACTACGGGTGCTGTCTGTACGGAGTTTGTACGTTCTCCCCGTGACCTGCGTGGGTTTTCTCCAAGATCTTCGGTTTCCTCCCACACTCCAAAGACGTACAGGTTTGTAGGTTAATTGGCTTCTGTAAATTGTAAATTGTTGCTAGCGTGTAGGATAGTGCTAGTGTGCGGGGTGATCGCCGGTTTGCACGGACTCTGCTGGGCCGAAGGGCCTGTTTCCGCGCTGCATCTCTAAAGTCTAAAGTTGACGCGCGAACACTCTTTGACCCGGTGTGTCTGTGGAGGTGTTCGCGTCTCCCTTCTACTTCGATCTGCCACAAATTCCCTTTGCATTTGCGCTCATCCGGTTTCTCAATCGCACCTCTGCGTTGTTTTTGAAACGTGCTGGAAAAGTAACAAGAGGTGCATCGGAAATGTGACTCACATTCCGCACTTGCAATGCCACATCTCAGGAAAACTGAGACAAGTTTACAGAGCATGTGGGGGAATTAATGTGACTGTTTCCTGGGACTGAAGTGTCTAAGAATCAAGTACATTGGCAGGATTAGGATTTTACCGGCGAACTTTGACTGGTAGGCTGTTGAAAAAGTATTTACATTGTTAATGATCAAAATTCATTAGTGTGTGCGCAATAGTAATTAATCAAACACCTGTTTTAATTGCATTTAAAATGTTTGTTTAATATTTTGCCATAAGTTTATTTAAAAATTACCAGGATAAGCTGCTATAATTGTTATTCCCCTCCTTAGCTCTAATTCTATGCGATGCTGAAAGTTTTAAATTAAAATAAATCGTTAAAAATTAAACCACAGGTTTGTCAAAGCTCTTAAAAATCAAAATCAAACTCTGCCCTCTTTGTTATGACAGATTTTCACACTTGGGAGTTTACTTTGGAAAATGATTCTTGGGGTCACTCTTCAGAGGTTTAAGATTGATGGTCAATAGCACAGAGGTATTTCTCTTCACGGAGATGTCAATATTCAATGATGAATGATTTAAAGGTTTGTTTGTTTTATGTGTGTGTGTGTGTCTGTATATGTATCCATGTCATCATCGGCGGTCATTGGAAACGAGTATGACTGTCCTCTCATGGAGGACGCCTGTGCGTGACTTTGCTTAACTTGGGGAGACTGGTGCACAGACAGATCTGGGTCAGGATCCAGTGGCATGGAGTCCAAGATGACCAGAGACCCTTTTTTGCTGCAGCCTTCATCCGCCTTCCCAGCCGTTGTGACGCTCCACTAAGGTCAGCCATCGTCTGAGGTCATGTGTATATGCGCGCGCGCACACACGCACACACACACACACACACACACACACACACACACACACACACACACACACACACACACACACACACACACACACACACACACACACACACACACACACACACACACACACACACACACACACACACACACACACACACACACACACACACACACACACGGTGCGTGTGAACATATAACATGTGTATATATACATATTCTGTTGTGGTGCTGCAAGTAAGAATGTCATTGTTCTGTTTAGGACATATGACAATAACACACTCTTGACTCTCTTAACAGTTTACCAATGAAAGACATAAATATGCTGGAGTAACTCCACGGATCAGGCAGCATCTCTGGAGAACATGGTGGAATTTCGGTTTTAATGATTTACAGGTACAGTTTAAGAGGCGTAGAGCATAATATGTTCAGACACAAGATGGTGGGTGTCTGGAACACACTGCCTGTGAGAGGCAGCACTCCTTGTCACCATGTTTGAATGTGCACCTGATATTCTGTAATCCGTGGGTTCAAGTATCGAGGGCAGCAAAGTCACCCGGGTTGTCCCGTTTCACAGCCGCACGGTGGCGCAGCGGAAGAGTTGCTGCCTCACAGCGCCAGAGACCCGGGTTCGATCCTGACTACGGATGCTGTCTTTATGGAGTTTGTACATTCTCCCCGTGACCTGCGTGGATTTTCTCCGGCTGCTCCGGTTTCCAAAGTTGTACGGGTTTGTAGGTTAATTGGCTTGGGTAAAATTGTAAATTGTCCTTACTTAGGATAGTGTTAGCGCGCGGAGATCGCTGGTCGGCACCAACTCGGTGGGCCGAAGGGCCTGTTTCCGCATTGTATCTCTAAACTCCATTGAACTTCTCATGACTTTCTCGTGTGCAGTCTATGTCTGTGACTTTATAACTGACACAACACCTTGCCCCACCAGTAATCCAGATCTTCGCTCATCTCTAATATCCAGCGTGGATATAAAAAGACATAAAATGCTGGAGTAACTCAGCGGGTCAGGCAGTATCTCTGGAGAAAAGGAATAGGTGACGTTTCAGCTCTGATTTAGAGTTCCAACCAAAAATGTCCCGTATTCAGTTTCCCCAGAGATGCTGCCGGACCTGCTGAGTTTTTCCAGCACTTTGGGTCAGGCAGCATCTCTGGAGAACATGGATACGTGACGTTTCGGATTGGGACCCCTTCTTCACACTGGATTGGTGACGTTTCGGGTCCCAATCCGAAACGTCACCTATCCATGTTCCCCAGAGATACTGCCTGACCCGCTGAGTTGTGTGCAGTTTTGGTCCCCTAATTTGAGGAAGGACATTCTTGCTATTGAGGGAGTGCAGCGTAGGTTTACAAGGTTAATTCCCGGGATGGCGGGACTGTCATATGCTGAGAGAATGGAGCAGGTAGGCTTGTACACTCTGGAGTTTAGAAGGATGAGAAGGGATCTTATTGAAACATATAAGATTGTTAAGGGTTTGGACACGCTAGAGGCAGGAAACATGTTCCCGATGTTGGGGGAGTCCAGAACCAGGGGCCACTCAGTTTAAGAATAAGGGGTAAGCCATTTAGAACCGAGACGAGGCAACACTTTTTCTCACAGAGAGTTAGATACATAGATACATAGAAAATAGGTGCAGGAGTAGGCCATTCAGCCCTTCGAGCCTGCACCGCCATTCAATGTGATCATGGCTGATCATCCAACTCGGTATCCCATACCTGCCTTCTCTCCATACCCCTGATCCCTTTAGCCACAAGGGCCACATCTAACTCCCTCTTAAATATAGCCAATGAACTGGCCTCAACTACCCTCTGTGGCAGAGAGTTCCAGAGATTCACCACTCTCTGTGTGAAAAAGTTTTTTCTCATCTCGGTCTTAAAGGATTTCCCCCTTATCCTTAAGCTGTGACCCCTTGTCCTGGACTTCCCCAACATCGGGAACAATCTTCCTGCATCTAGCCTATCCAACCCCATAAGAATTTTGTACGTTTCTATAAGATCCCCTCTCAATCTCCTAAATTCTAGCGAGTATTAGCCAAGTCTATCCAGTCTTTCTTCATATGAAAGTCCTGACATCCCAGGAATCAGTCTGGTGAACCTTCTCTGCACTCCCTCTGTGGCTATAATGTCCTTCCTTGTGAGTCTGTGAGAAATTCTCTGCCTCAGAGGGCGGTGGAGGCCGGTTCTCTGGATACTTTCAAGAGAGAGCTAGATAGGGCTCTTAAAGATGGCGGAGTCAGGGGATATGGGGAGAAGGCAGGAACGAGGTACTGATTGTGGATGATCAGCCATGATCACATTGAATGGCGGTGCTGGCTCGAAGGGCCAAATGGCCTACTCCTGCACCTATTGTCTATTGTCTATTGAGTTACTCCAGCACTTTGGGGTCTTTTTTTTTTGTAAACCAGCATCTGCAGTTCCTGGTTTCCCCAATGTGGGTATTGCAGGGAATGGAGGGACATGCATTATGTGCAGGCAGATAAGGGTTGGTCTTGGCTTGATGTTCGACACCGACCTAGTGGGCCGAAGGGCCTGTTCCTGTGCTGTGCTGTTCGATCTTCTATGTACATTAAAATCGAGAGCTTGTGAATGAAAAAAAAACACGATTTAGCATTGAATTACAGCAAATCTTTAGTTCAGATTGACAAAAACTCCGATCTTGCCCAGAGTGCTACATCGAACCAAGCGGGGGAGAACGGTTTAGGAAATAGAAATTAAATGAGCTAAAAGCCCATTTAAAAGAAAGAAATTAAGTTTTGTTTTTATGGAACATCCCTAGTGATTTCTAAACAATGAAGTGACTTTAATGTATCGGCACTGATGGTAAGCAGTAAACTCCAGGCTGAAAACAGTGTCGCTCTGGATCGGAATTGTGGAGGAGGGGAATCATTATATCGTGGACATTTTCATTCAGCCTCATGTCAAATTCTTAAACATTCCCATTATAAATTAAAACAGCAGTCTGTTTTGTCACTAGAGGACCCACACTAACAAATTCTGATCATAAATACCAGTTTATTTAATTCAGTGTAGTTTATTGTCACGTGTACCGAGGTACAGTGAAAAGCGTTTTGTCGCGTGCTATCCAGGCAGCGGAAAGACAATACATGATTACAATCGAGCCATTTACAGTGTACAGATACATGATAAGGGAATAACATTTAGTGCAAGGTAAAGCCAGCAAAGTCCGATCACAGATAGTCCGAGGGTCACCAATGAGGTCGATGGTAGTTCAGCACTGCTCTCTGGTTGTGGTGGGATGGTTCAGTTGCCTTGATCACAGCTGGGAGGAAACTGTCCCCGAATCTGGAGGTGTGCGATTTCACACTTCTGTAACTTTTGCCCATTGCGAGAGGGGAGAGGAGGGAGTGGCCAGGATGCAAAACATTAGAGGGTAGAACAGTACAGCACAAGGACAGGTCCTTCGGCCCACAATGTTCTGTGCTGTACATGATGCCAAGACCATCTCTTATCTTCCTGCACATAATCCATATCCCTCCATTCCCTGCAGATCCATACACCTTTGGAAAAGTCTCTTAAACGCCACTATAATATCTGCTTCCAGCAGGCACGGAAATCGCTATCAAAATATTGGGGGGGGGGGGGGGGGACACGATTTCTTGGTGGCCGCGCGCGCATGCGCACGCACGCGAGGCTTCGGCCGTGGGCCCTGTGGACGGTAACATCGGGAACTGACCTGGTTGGTGACCGACTCCGAACTCCAGCAACAGCAGCTTCGTCCGCCCCAAATCGTGGGGCTTGAATCGGCTCGTTCATGGGGTCTTTCATCGGCCGGCGGGGGCTTCAACATCGGGAGCCTCGATCGCCTCGATGCAGCAGTTTGATTTTAAGCCGCACCGGGCGATGAAAGGCCCCACGAACGGGCCGATTCAGCCCTTAGAAAGCGTCTGATCAAGTCCGGATTGTCCCCCACCTCTCAAAGCATTGGGGGGGGGGGGGCGCGTGTCCACCCGTCCCCCCCCCCCCCAGGATTTCTGCCCATGGGGCCTTCCACCACCCCGACAACATGTTCCAGGCACCCACTGTTCTCACTGTAAAACCTGCCCCGCACATCTCCTTTAAACTTTGCCTCTCCCACTTTAAAGCTCTGCCTTCTATTATTTGATTTTTTTTCCTTCCTGGGAAAGTATTCTGACTGTCGCCCCTTTATATTTGATATACTTTTGCAGGTGATAATGGAAAGCCAAACTATTGTAGCATTATTCATTTATAGGTCTCACAAATAGACATAGCTACATTGTCATGAATCTTTATGATCACCAGGGAAAGCAGAAAGAGTCTCTGTTTTATACCTAGTTTCAGGTTTAGCATTTCCTATGGTCCCCCCAATGCATGACGTGCCAGCCTCGGTCATGGAGTCTTCCCCCGTGGAAAGAGGCCCTTCTGCCCAACCTGCACATGCTGACCAACATGCCCCATCTACACTTGTCCCACCTGCCTGCGTTTGGCCCACAAACTCTGTGCAGACAGCACCCGTAGTTGGGGTTTGAACCCAGGTCTCTGGCGCTGTGAGGCCGTGCCTCAACACCGCTGGAGGTGTGCCAGTTATATTGGAAGGGTGGGCATTAAATACCAGGTTTGCCCGAGGTCCTGTTTTCCTTTGTGGTTCCAGATGACCTGCGCCACGTCTGGTCTTAAAACAAAACTGGGTGTAAACACACCACCCGAAGCAAAACAGAAAGATGGAGTTTGAAATCTCACTTTAAAAAGATCTCTGAAAATGCAAGATGACAGGAAAGCATAAAGGAGCGCTTTCTCAGTGGGATACGTTGAAGATTGGAAGCATAACTGTGTGTTCCGTGCAATCAGTTTGCCCACAGTAGCAGCAGCAATTATATCTGGTAATAAAATACTGTGAGTTGTTTATCATTGACGGGAAAGCAAGCTACAGGAATCAAAACTTCAAATGTGCAGCTGTGAATTTAGTTTCGCAGCATATCATTAATCATTCCCTTGTGTACCCGGGTATTTTCGTTTATCTGCCTGTGTGTTGGAAATGGGTCCAGTCTAGTTAAGATACACTACGGATGTTTGTTCCTCATTCCCTTATTTAATTCCTTGACAAACTTGCCTTCTGTTCCAGCCGCATTCATCATGACTTCAGGTCACATTCTCCATTCATTTCAATTATTCTGCTGTAATTTCCACCGACGACGTTTCGAACAGTCTATTGCATTGATCCAGCGATCCGGCTAACTACTCGTGTTATTTACTGTCTTGTGACTTCCCATCCGGCCTTCTAATGTCTGGCGTTCAGCCGAGCAAAAACATGTTCATTGTCTTCCAGTTATCTTAGTCACGGAATCACACAGCACGGAAACAGGATCCCAAGCCCAGCTTGTCTGCACCTAACTAAGGTGCCCCATCTGAGCTAATCCCGTTAGGCTGTCGGGGCTTACGGGGAGAATGGAGTTTAGAGGGAGAGGTAGAACAGCCAAGATGGACACAAAATGCTGGAGTAACTCCAGCTATGAGAATGCAGGGTGACTTGGACAGGTTGGGGGAGTGGGCAGATGCATGTGAGGTTATCCACTTTGGTACCAAAAACAGGAAGGCAGATTACCATCTAAATGGCGTCAAGTTGGGAAAAGGGGAAGTACAACGGGATCTGGGGGTCCTTGTACATCAGTCTATGAAAGTAAGCATGCAGGTACAGCAGGCAGTGAAGAAAGCGAATGACATGTTGGCCTTTATAACAAGAGAAATCGAATATAGGAGCAAAGAGGTCCTTCTGCAGTTGTACAGAGCCCTAGTGAGACCACACCTGGAGTATTGTGTGCAGTTTTGGTCCCCTAATTTGAGGAAGGACATTCTTGCTATTGAGGGAGTGCAGCGTAGGTTTACAAGGTTAATTCCCGGGATGGCGGGACTGTCATATGCTGAGAGAATGGAGCGGCTGGGCTTGTACACTCTGGAGTTTAGAAGGAAGAGAGGGTATCTCATTGAAACATATAAGATTGTTAAGGGCTTGGACACACTAGAGGCAGGAAACATGTTCCCGATGTTGGGGGAGTCCAGAACCAGGGGCCACAGTTTAAGAATAAGGAATAAGCCATTTAGAACGGAGATGAGGAAACACTTTTTCTCACAGAGAGTGGTGAGTCTGTGGAATTCTTTGCCTCAGAGGGCGGTGGAGGCAGGTTCTCTGGATGCTTTCAAGAGAGAGCTAGATAGGGCTCTTAAAAATAGCGGAATCAGGGGATATGGGGAGAAGGCAGGAACGGGATACTGATTGGGATGATCAGCCATGATCACATTGAATGGCGGTGCTGGCTCGAAGGGCCAAATGGCCTACTTCTGCACCTATTGTCTATTGTCCATTAACTCAGCGATACAGGCAGCATCTCTGGAGAGAATTCTCTCCTAACCCCATTCTCCTGCCTTCTCCCCATAACCGCTGACACCTGTACTAATCAAGAATCTATCCATCTCTGCCTTATATCCACCAATTTGGCCTCTACAGACTTCTGTGGCAAAGAATTCCACAGATTCACCCTCATGATGTTAACTTATGATGAGCGTTTGACAGCACTGGGCCTGTACTCGCTGGAGTTTAGAAGAATGAGGGGGGACCTCATTGAAACTTACCGAATAGTGAATGGCTTGGATAGAGAGGATGTGGAGAGGAAGTTTCCACTAGTGGGAGAGTCTAGAACTAGAGGCCATAGCCTCAGAGTTAATGGGCGTTCCTTTAGGAAGGAGATGAGAAGGAATTTCTTTGGTCAGAGGGTGGTGAATCTGTGGAATTATTTGCCTCAGAAGGTTGTGGAGACCAACAGAGGATATTTTTAAAGCAGAGATAGATAGATTCTTGTTTCGTACGGGTGTCGGGGATTATGGGGAGATGGCAGGTGAATGCGGTTAGGGGCCTGTCCCACTTTCACGACCTAATTCACGACCTCTGCGGAGTTTGCCCTTGACTCATACTCGCAGCATGGTCGTCACGAGGTCGTAGGAGGTCGTAGGAGGTCATAGGTAGGTCGTGATGCTAGTCGTAGGTACTCGTGGCATCAAGTAGGTCGGGGGGCTTTTCCAACATGATGAAAAATGTCCACGAGTAAAAAAGGTCGTGAATTAGGTCGTGAAAGTGGGACAGGCCTTTTAGGAGATAGATCAGTCATGATTAAATTTCGGAGTAGACTTGATGGGCCGAATGGCCTAATTCTGCTCCTATCTCATGACCTTATGAAGTACAACTGTTGGAATGTGAGCAGAACACAAAATGTTGCAGGAACTTGGAGGTAAGAGTGCATCCTAGGTGGGGATGAGTGCTGGTTTTGGGGCACCTTAGTTGGAATGGGCAAGACGGGCCGAAGGGCCTGTTTCTGTGCAGTATGACTCTGTGACTCTATCCACTGTTTGGCATGCAAGTGAACCACTAAGTGTGTGTGACTTGTGATCGTAAAATGAATCGAATTCAGTACGTCAACGAAAACTCTCTTGAACTTCTGCAGGTGTACTGTCGAGAGCTTATTGACTGGGTGCATCACGGCCTGGTCCAGCAACTCCAACGCCCAGGAACGAAGAAGACTGCTCAAGGTGGTGACACTGCCCAGCCCAGCACGGGTCCTGGCCTCCCCACCTTCAAAGGGATCTACAGTATAAGGTAGCCAGCATCATCAGAGACCCGCACCACCCTGGCCACACTCTCATGTCACCACTGCCATCAGGAAGAAGGTGCAGGAGCCTGAAAACTGTAATGTCCATGTTCAGGAGCAGTTTCTTCCCCTACAGCCATCGGGCTATTAAACACTAAAAATCCAATTAGGCTCTGAACTACATAGATGTGGGGGCATTTGTCTTTGCGCTATTATTGTTTATTTATTTCTTCAAAATTTAAGAGAAATTCTAATCTTATCGAAAGCTCTATATTTCTGTTCGAAACAGGATTCAATTAATTCTGGTCTTCAGTTCAATGCCAACCTGGTTGTGGGTTAGTTACTTAAAGTCACATTAAAAGAATTAGCAAGAGTATATATTTTTCTTTATTATTAATGTTAATATTGCACTATTATTGTTTGTTTGTTTTTTATGTGGACATATGTGTGTGTACATATACATATGTATGTATAAGTACGGTATGTATATATATATATATATATATATATATATATATATATATATATATATATATATATATATATATATATATATATATATATATATATATATATATATATATATATATATATATATATGTGTATATACATCTATATAACTAAAAGTCTCATCTTGACCACTTCCTGTCTGCGCTGTATATTGATTTTAGAAAAAAACACTACCCAATATCGCTATGATTTTTATCCATCTTACTCACAGTCCTCCTCCGCGGAGGCAGCCCCGAGGATTTTTCCGATCGATGAAAAATAAAAAGGTTATGAGTGTTTAAAAAATCTTGAGATCAGCTCATTGGTCCTCTCGCCTGTCATATCACCATGATGAAGGTAACGCCCCTTCCGGTGGGGCAGGTCTATAAAACCCCGGATGCCTGGACGTGAGTCAGTCACTGGAAGATCGAGAGGGAGAGGCCACAACTGTGATTCTAAGCTGTGAATCAATTGATATATATATATATATATGTGTGTGTGTGTGTGTATATGTGTGTGTGAGAATGTTTGTGTGTGTGTGTATATGTGTGTGTGAGAATGTATGTTTGATTTGATTTTGATTTGATTTTGATTCAATTTATTGTCATTGCACTTTTCAGTGCAACAAAATGGTTTAGTTTTCAGGCTCCTGCACCTTCTTCCTGATGGCAGTGGTGAAATGAGAGTGTACTTGTCCAGTGTGTGTGTGTGTGTATATGTGTGTGTGTGTGTGTATATGTGTGTGGGTGTATATAGATATATGTATGTATAACTGAGTGTAAAAATATATGTATTTATATATACACGCACTGAACTTTTTAAATTCTCGTTTATTATAATGTTTACATATTCTGTTGTGCTGCAGCAAGCAAGAATTTCATTGTTCTATCTGGGACATACGACAATAAAACACTCTTGACTCTTGAACAGCCTATTATTTCCATTTAAATGCAGACCGAATGCATGACCCACCCAGGCACTTTCCTTTGAAATGAGTCATTCTATTGATGTCATTTCCATTGACAGCCATGTAAGAACATCATTCCGTTTTTTTCAAATCCACACCACCGAAAGATCCCATCGTGGTTGGAGTGTCAACATGCATTTCCCCGGTGCCCATTGAAAGGGTAAAAGAGGAGATGTCATAGTGTGGGAGAGGTGGCATTCCAGAGGGATAAATGAAAGGAATATCTTTGTGGAAAGTACTTTAAATGATTTATGAAGTGGGGCCATAGTGTGATCATAATGAAACAGTAAAACGGAGTGGTTGAGAGATGTGATTCCTAACCAGTCACAACGATTTATATGAAACTATAAAGTGCACAAAATAGACTCCAAAGGTCAGCAGACATGTCTTTTTTTTTTGTATAAACTGCATAAAAGGAACAATGAATTACAATGACTCAATAATTTGTTTTTATCACCTTTTAATGCTTCCCTGACTGGTCCCAGTTGGGAAGGTTGCTGCAACAACCAATTTGTTGGGACCTGGTCATTTTTTAATTTTGCTTTTGAAAAGAAAACTTTATTTTGCCAAATAAATGCATAGATTTGTGCAGGAAAGAACTGCAGATGCTGGTTTAAACCGAAGAAAGACACAGAAAAGCTAGAGTAACTCAGCAGGACAGGCAGCATCTCTGGAGAGAAGGAACGGGTGACGTTTCAGGTCAAAACCCTTATGGGTAAGTGGAACTTGTCCAGTTTATCAAATTGAGATGGTTTTGTACGGCGGATATGGGCAGATTCGTGATTGGTACAGGTGTCAGGGGTTACGGGGGGAGGGGGGGGGGTGGCAGGAGAATGGGGTTGAGAGGGAAAGATAGATCAGCCATGATTGAATGGAGGAGTAGACTTGATGGGCCGAATGGTCTAATTCTGCTCCTGGAACTTATGAAGGATTCCTAAAGCATTGGTGAAAACAAGGTTTGATGGTTCGACATCATCACCTCGGACTTTCTTATTTGCCTCTGGCCCAGGTTCTGGAACTATGACTTCATCACCCGATCCCAATCCAGAATCAAAACCATCTGTAGGGTCCCGACCTGAAACGTCACCCATTCCTTCTCTCCAGAGATGCTGCCTGTCCCGCCGAGTTACTCCAGCATTTTGTGTCTATCTTCCATTTAAACCAGCATCTGCAGTTCCTTCCTACAGGTTTGGAGGTTAATTGGCTTCGGTAAAATTGTGCATCGGGTGTAGGATAGAACAAGTGTAGGGGTGACCGTTGATCGGTCTGGACTCGATGGGCCGAAGGTCCTGTTTTCAAGCCGTATCACTTGGGTTAGGAATGGTGTGGTGGAGGAGGCTTTTCTGGAGCAGAAACACTTGGATGTGACTGGACTGTTTCTTTGAAGAGCAATTTCATTCATCTCAATGTCACTGAGGTGCCAGTGCTTCTCTCCACCGTTTACCGGAGCAGCTTAGTGTGTGGTGATCTTCAGCTCATCAGGCCAGGCATCCCTGGATGGCCAATGTCCTTGCTCAGCTTTTTAACCTTGTGGAGAACTTGGCATAAAGACGGAGAAGTTGCAAACACCTTCTTCTGCATCCGTCTGGTTTGTGGCTGCCACCTCGTTCCCTCTGTCTTTTTGGTTTCCCTTTCTACTCTCGTCTTTGGTTTAGTGAGAGATACAGCGCGGAAACAGGCCCTTCGGCCCACCAAGTCCAGCGCCGACCAGCGATCCCCGCACATCAATACGAGGGACAATTTACCATCTTTATCGAAGCCAATTAACCCACAAACCCGTACGTCTTTGGAGTGTGGGAGGAAACCGGATCACCCGGAGAAAACCCACGCAGGTCACGGGGAGAAAACGTGCAAACTCCGTACAGTCAGCACCCGTAGTCAAGATCGAACCTGGGATTCTGGCGCTGAGAGGCGGCAACTCTACCGTTGCGCCACCACGCCGCCCCCTCACTTTCCCTCAATGGGTCCTAACGGTTTAATCGTGTCCTAACATCAACACCATTAATTTCGGGCTGAATCAGGACTAAGTTCAAAGAACCAGGAGATCGGAAGGAATTATCCTTCCGTGTGTAGATTTTATTAAGGTGCGGGTTGCTCTGATCCGTGGCTAATGAACCTGCAATGATTGCTTTTAGATTAAAAGCAAAGGAAAATAATAAAGCTTGAAGAAGCGCCTGTGGAATGGGATTGGAGCTGGTGGGGGGTTGCATCATGGTGGGCCACCATGCCATCTGCATTAATTTCTCCACAATTGTGACGGAGATTAAATCAGCCATGCATTACTGCTGCAAGGCGGCTTGCTAGGACTCTTGAAGAGGTGATGTTAACATTTTAAAGATAGGCACAAAATGCTAGAGTTATTCAGTGGTTCAAGGCCTGGGTGACGTTTCGGGTCAGAATCCGTCTTCAGACTGAAGTTGGTGAGGGGGTGGGGGGGTAGAGCTGAAGGCGAGAAAGGACCAGGACCAAACAGGGTCTGGACCCGAAACGTCACCTATTCCTTCTCTCCATAGATGCTGCCTCACCCGCTGAGTTTCTCCAGCATTTTTGTCCACCTTCAATTGTTCCAGCATCTGCAGTTCCTTCTTAAACAAGACCAAACAGGGCTTGGCCACAAATGAACTCAGGCAGGGGTGGTGCCTGGTGGGTTGATTGCCATCTAGCGTAGGTGTGATCTCAAGAGAAACAATGTGGAGAACTGTGGAACTGGTACAATGACTCGGGTGAACGAAGGGGGAAAGGAGGGGAAGGAAGGAAGGAAGTGTAAGATGAAGTTACTTAAAATGAGAGAATTCAACATTCATACTGCCGGTAGACAAAAATGCTGGAGAAACTCAGCGGGTGCAGCAGCATCTATGGAGCGAAGGAAATAGGTGACGTTTCGGGTCGAGACCCTTCTTCAGACTGTTTTAGAAGGAACTGCAGATGCTGGAAAATCGAAGGTAGATAAAAATGCTGGAGAAACTCAGCAGGTGCGGCAGCATCTATGGAGCGAAGGAAATATTGCCTATTTCTGAAACGTTGCCTATTTCCTTCGCTCCATAGATGCTGCCTCACCCGCTGAGTTTCTCCAGCATTTTTATCTCCCTTCTTCAGACTGCTGGGTTGAGTGGTTTCTTTGTTATCAGGTGTACAAAGGTGCAGTGAAATGCTTTCTTTGCATAGAGCGCAGCAAGACCATCCACATACATGACCCTCATCCCCCCCCTCCCTCCCGGTTAGTGCAGAATACACAGAACAGCCCACTGAGTCTAGATGCAAGAGGTGCCATTTTAGTAAGCGACCCGGGAAAAACGAGGTGCCCTTCCTCCAGGTTGTGTGTGTCCTCACTTGTGGTAGCGGTGGATGGATTTTGTTAGATTTTCACTGCATGGTCCCACGTGGTAACTTGATTTGCACCGAAGCATATAACTGCCATTTTCTATTATAGTTGATTCCCCCCTCTTTTCATGTTGACCAGATGCACTTGCATTTCACCCTCTACTGATTGTTCTTCAGTCTGAAGAAAGCCGTTAAAAGTCACTTGTTTATCGTCACGTGCACTGAGGTACAGTGAAAAGCTTTTGTTCCGTACTATGCAGTCAGCGGAAAGACTACACATGATTGCAATTGAGCCATTTGCAGTTTACAGCCATTTAAGGCGAATAGCGTTTAGCGCAAGATAATGCCAAGTAAATTCCAATCAAGGATAGTCGGAGGGTCACCAATGAGGTAGATAGTAGTTCAGGACAGCTCTCTAGTTGTGGTAGGATGGTTCAGTTGCCTTATAACAGCTGGGAAGAAACTGTCCCTGAATCTCGAGGTGTGCGTTTTCACACTTCTGTACCTTTTGCCCGATGGGAGAGGGGAGAAGAGGGAGTGAACGGGGTGAGATTCGACCTTGAATAAGGGTCTCGACCCGAAACGTCACCTATTCTTTCTCTCCAGAGATGCTGCCCGAACGGCAGAGTTACTCCAGCATTTTGTGTCTGTCTGACTGTTCTTCACTGGGAAACCAGAGTGCCGGACAATTTTCTCGATGATTGGGTGGCTTTGCTAGGAAACACATCACTGGGCAACTGGCACAGAGGCAGTAACCTCACCAGAAAGACATCGAGCGTAGGAGCTGAATTTGTTTAAGAGTCATGGAGTCATACACCGTAACGACAGGCCCTTCGACCCAACTTGCCCACGCCGACCAACATGTCCCATCTCCACCAGTCCTTTGGCCTATATCTGTTTAAACAGATGGTGCCCAGCCCAGGTGACTCTTTGTGTGCTGGTCACAGAAGTGGGTCTGCAATCACCCATCACTATCGCTCCATTCCTGCAGCAACATCCCTTCCCTCATCATGCATTGTCTTTCCGCTGACACGAGACCTCGGTACACGTGACAATAAACTAAACCTATCCACCAGGGGCACCAGGGAGATGGCAGCCCTGCCGGCAGTCTGTTTGATTTTTCATCTTTTTGTTATTTTTAGCGTTTGTTAAAAGTTTGTTTTCATGTACTTTGGTTTGTTTTATGTGGATCGGGGGAACTTGTTTTCAAGTTCTTACCTTCCCGGAGATGTGATCAATTTTGGGATCACATTCTCCGGGCTCTGCGGCCTACCATCGCTGGAGCTGGGAGCCTCCTCAGACTGTCGCGAGCCCCACCGCGGGGCGCGGACTTAACATCAGAGCTGATCCCTTGCTTGGGATCGCTCCCATCGCAGCCACCGTGGACTTTACCATCAAGGGCTCGCAGTCTCGGGAGAGGCTGAGTCGGGAGCTCCAACGCCGCGGAAGGTTCGACCAGCCCCGACGCGAGGTTCGATCGCCCAGCGCAGGGAAGCTGACATCCCCCCCCCCCCCCGATGCGGGAGCTGATCGCCTCGACGCGGAGGGCCCGAACGCCGCCGGCTACGGGAATCAAGATCGTCCCGTCAACGGGGGGCTCGAGGCCCCCGACCGAGGAAGAACAAAAGGAAGGACTTGAACTTTATTTCGCCTTCCATCACAGTGAGGAATGTGTAGGAGTCACTGCGGGGGATGTTCATGTTCAAATGTGTTTTTGAGTCTGTTGCTTTTAATTGTACGACTGACCTGGCCAGTGAAATTCCTCGTATGTTGCAAAACATACTTGGCGAATAAAATCTGATTCTATCCACGCACCTAATTATCGGACAATTTTAATCAATGAATTATCTGCTACTGATTGCATCATACGACGCCCATTCATATTATTTTAATTATTACGCCACTTCACCTCAGCGAGGTTTATTTCACTGCGAGGAGGGTGGGAGTTGGAGAGGCCATCGATCAGCCCGACCACTTCACGTAACATTTGCTCAGCGCTGGTACGGTTTTAGTGACTCCGCCCGCGTGCTCGGAAACAGTGCCTTTTTAAACGGCGGAGACGAGGTGCCGTGCCGTGCGACCGCATAATGTCCTTCTTCAAAGCTTTCAAGGCCAAATGGAAAGCCATTATACCAAAGAAAAGCGATGTAGATCAAAAAAGTAGGTCGACAGACAATGTTCGTTTGTTGCAGCCCCAAAGCGCTCCCCGAGGTTCAGCGCTATCGATGTGAAAACTACTGCAGCGCACTTAGGAGACTCGTTACCGCGCACATCTTTGACCACGGACTGAATAAAAGGCCACATTAACTTCTCTCTGGAGGGTCGGCGTTCAAAAAATGAAATGCTTCATTGCAATCTGTGTTTTGATTTGTGTAGCCATCCTCGCAGAATCCCCACTTCCCATATGCTGCTCATTTACACCTACTCCACATAAATGCATGCTCGTAAAAAGCCACAAAGTGCCGCAGTAACTCAGCGGGTCAGGCAGCAGCTCTGGGGAACGTGATCTGTGATGTTTCATGTACGGACCCTTCTTCAGACTGATTGTCTGATTGGAGTGAAGGGGAGTGGGGTGGGGGTGGGGGATATAAAAGGCTGGAAGAGAGGTGGGGGCAGGACAAAGCCTGGCAAGTGATAGGTGGATATAATGAGGGGAGGGGTTGGATAGACAAATCAGATGGTGTTAAACAGAGGGTGTCAGGGGTTGTAGGGAGAAGGCAGGAGAATGGGTTTGGGTAGGAGAGATAGATCAGCCGCGATTGAATGGCGGAGTGGTCTTTATGAGCCGAATGGACTGGGATGGGCCGAAGGGCCTGTTTCCACGGTGAATCTCTAAACTAGACTAAATTAAAATATTTACCCATTTCCCTTTTAAAAGCAGTAATGGATCATCGTTTCTGCTTCCAACACGGCGTCGAACCCAGGTGACTATTTGCGTGCGAGCCACAGAAGCGGATCTACCGTCACATATTACAATCGCTCCACACGCTTAAATCTCTACACTGTAAATGGCTCGATTGTAGTCATGTATTGTCCTTCCACTGACTGGTTAGCACGCAACAAAAGCTTTTCACCGTACCTCGGTACACGTGACAATAAACTAAACTGAACTGTCACTGTTTCTGCATTCTGTGTACTAACACAACTCTGCTTTTTAAAAAGAGTTTTAAAATAAAATAAGAAACCTCTGAGTCTCTAATATGTTCATTGGTTGATGATTTAATCTTTCGGCTTCTGGGTCATTTTTATTTTTGTTGCTTTCATCAATAAAACCTCAAATGTCATCTTTCCAAGCAGAACCTTCCAAATTCCCGTAATGAGCAGGAAGGAACTGCAGATGCTGGTTTATAGACGATAGACGTTAGGTGCTGGAGTAGGCCATTCGGCCCTTCGAGCCAGCATTGCCATTCACTGTGATCATGGCTGATCATCCACATTCAGTACCCCGTTCCTGCCTTCTCCCCATATCCCCTGACTCTGCTTTCTTTAAGAGCTCTATCTAGCTCTCTCTTGAAAGCATCCAGAGAACCGGCCTCCACAGCCTTCTGAGGCAGAGAATTCCACAGACTCACAAGTCTCTGGGTGAAAAAGTCTTTCCTCATCTCCGTTCTAAATGGCCTATCCCTTATTCTTTAAACCGAAGATAGACACAACATGCTGGAGTAACTCAGCGGGACAGGCAGCATCTCTGTCTGAAGACAAGTCTCGATTTGAAACCTCACCCATTCCTTCTCTCCAGAGATGCTGCCTGTCCCGCTGAGTTACTCCAGCGTTTTGAGTCTATTTCCCGTAATGAGCCCCAGTCTATTTCAACTCCCCAAGTAATTAAAGACGCTCGCCTCTTTTGGGACCTATTATTCTCCCTCCTTTTGCCAGGTTTATAACGTATAATCAATGCTCTGATTTATTATCTTCCAAGGGTTTCCCAATTAGGTTATAATCCATAGTATGAAAGAGAAATGAACCAGGAAAAGATAATTTATGCAGCTCCTGAATACAATGGGCCAAATAGTGACCTTGTATCCTGTACATTTTTCTGTTTCAATTTACCCATCTTAAGGATTCGTTTCTTTTTAGGTTACTGCCTTCCGCTGCCACAGATATTTTGCCTGTTCTATTAAAATATCGAAAGAGGTGAGAATCTGAATATAATTTTAACAGCTATTTTAATAAGCCCTACAGGGACCGCACATATCCTCTTCACGTCTCCCTAGAGTGGTAGATGTGATATACCTTGCATTAATCCAATACTGTGTTTTATTCCTCGTGTTGCCAACGTTCCTCTTCTTGACACCCACTGTTATTATTGTCTTCAGCGAGTCGACTGCGAGCTTTATGTGACACAAGCCGTTGTCTTTCTGCTTCCCAGTGTAAGGATTATTAAGGTGTGTCTGAATATTGAATTTAGTCAGTCATAGAGTCATACAGCGTGGAAACAGGTCCTCCGGCCCAACTTGCCCACGCCGACCAACATGTCCCAGCTACACTAGTCCCACCTGCCTGCGTTTGGCCCATATCCCTCTAAACCTGTCCTATCCATGTACCTATCTAATTGCTTCTTACACATTGCGATAGTCTTCTTCAAATCTGTTGTCCTCATCACAGTCCATTGCACTTCTAAGTTCTGTGTCTATGATGCATGGACTAAATCAATGGTCACAGACTCATACAGCAGAGTAACAGGCCCTCTGGCCCAACTTGTCCATATGCTGACCAAGATGCTCCATCTATGCTAGCCCCACCTACCCCTCTGGCCCATATCCTTCAAAACCTTTCCTATAAAATCTTTTCCCCTTCACCTTAAACCCATATCGTCTGGTTCTCGATTGCCTTACTCTGGACAAGAGACTCTGTGCATCTACCCGATCTATTCCTCTGATGATTTTATACACCTCTATTAGATCACCCCTCATCGAACACCCATTCACACTAAATCTACGTTATCCCACTTTCTCCTCCACTCTCTACACACTAGGGACAATTTACAGAGGGCCAATTAACCTGCAAACCCACACATCTTTGGGATGTGGGGGGAAACCAGAGCACCAGGAGAAAACCTGGAGATCGTGCAAGCAAACTCCACAAAGACAGCACCCGAGGTCAGGATCGAACGCCAAGTGATTATGCGATTTCTTTATCAGTGAGTTCCTGGTTTGAAAGGCTATTCCTTCTCCGCTATCCACAAATAATGATCCAGGCACGTGTGCCAAACGCAGGCAGGTGAGACTAGTGTAGAAGGGGCATGTTGTTCGGCAAGGGCCAGTTGGGCCAAAGGGCCTGTTTTCACGCCGTAAGACTCTATGACTCCACAGGCGTTGGAACGTCAAGTTGCAGCCGAACGGGATATTGGCGAGGTGATATTTGCAGCATTGGGCACAGTTCTGGGCTCGATCTGTTGTAGGAATGAGGTCAATAAACACCCTGTGGCTTAATTTCCCGAAACCGACCCAACAATCATCGTGAGATCCTCCGGAGAAAGTAGGAAGCGCTGATGCTGTACCATTGAGCGACACGCGCAAGAAGGAACTGCAGGTGCTGGTTTACACCGAAGATAGACACAAACTGCTGGAGTAACTCAGCGGGTCAGGCAGCATCTCTGGATAGATGGAATTGGGTGACGTTTTGAGTCTGAGGAAGGGTCTCGACCCGAAACGTCACCCGTTCCTTATCTCCATGCGGGAGAATAGAGGTTAGCGGGGAAGGATAGATCAGCCATGATTGAATGCTGGAGTAGACTTGATGGGCCGAAT